>PVIU01001910.1:0-178087 GCA_004026605.1 Ondatra zibethicus | reverse complement strand
AACAAATAACCTTAAAAAAATAAAAAAAAATAAAAATGACACGGGGAGGCTAAAAAATGTATTAATGGCTATCAGACTCAGAATAAATAAACTGGATGGAAAAATCAAAAAAAAACCTGCTTTCCCATGGGTATCATTGTAATATATCCACATAGCAAAGGGAATGAAGTAGAGGAGGAAAGGGAGGAGTAAATAATTATTCAGGATTATTTAACTCATTTTATGTATTCCTTTCCAGGTTCTTTCTTGGCATGTATATGTGCATTTATGCAGTTGAGATAATTTTGAAAATGACCGTGAGCCTTTTTCTGTACATTCTTCCTTCTGAGGTATTTTCTGTCTTTCTTTTTTCTTTCTTTCTTTCTTTTTTGAGACAGGGTTTTTCTGTGTAACTTTGAAGCCTGTCCTGGAACTCACTCTGTAGACCAGGCTGACCTAGAACTCACAGAGATCCATCTGCCTTTGCTTCCTGAGTGCTGGGATGAAAGGTGTGTGCCACCACCACCCAGCCTGAGTCACTTTCAATACTGTTTAACAGTCTACCTTAGTTTAATTTGTAGTAAGAGGCACAGGCTGTGTTCCCATCACCTGGCTCCCAACAGCCCAGTGCAGGGCCCCTTGTTCCGTCCCGCCTGGCTAGCTTAACTCCCAAAATAATTACACAGAAACTGTATTCATTTAATTACTGCCTGGCCCATTAGTTCTAGCCTCTTCTTGGCCAACTCTCACATCTTAAATTAACCCATTTCTTTTAATCTGTGTTTACCATGAGATCGTGGCTTACCGGGAAAGATTTAGCATGTCTGACTCTGGTGATTTCATGGCAGCTCTCTCTCTCTCACTCCCTTCTTTCTCCCAGAATTCTCTTCTGTCTACTCTGCCTACCTGATTTCTGCCCTATCAAAAGGCCAAGGCAGTTTTCTTTATTCAACCAATGAAAGCAACAGAAATACGGAAGGACCTCCTACACCAGTAATTATTATGTTCTCTCTGTGTGTATATATATTTTTAAAAAATTGTATTGTATTCCTGTCAGGGATTTATTTCCTGTATGGTGGCTAGTATGGTATTTGTAGAAGTGAATGGTCTTCTGTAGCTTAGTGTTATAACATGTGTCCCTGTGTTCAACCCATAGCAAAACTTACCAAAACAGCAAAATAAATTATTTTCTATGCATTTTAACTTAGCCATTAAAGGTACAGGATCCATTACAGGATCCATAGAGAGTAGGTTAGGGATTCAAATTTCACATCTTATGACATTAGAAAATTACTTGGCTCATTTTCTTTTCCTCTAGTCTTTATGGTATAGATAACAACAACCCACATACACTGTGTGCACATGTATTACCCCCCCCTCCGCCACACACACACAAAGGGAAAGAATGTTTCTGGGTTTAAATGCTACCTATGGTTAGGGCAACATAGTGTCAGATGCACAATAAGCTCTTCTCGAATTGATCTTTGCCATCTCCATTCACAGCATGTCTCTGGAAACAGAAAGGTAGCCCTGCCTACCCGCTCAGATCAGAGACCAAGTGTCTATGCTGGCCATTCCTCTTAGCAGTCTGTGTGCCCTGACAAGACAACATTGCTAATATGGACTCCATAACTGTCCAGCTCATAGCCACATTCAGCCTCTCCTAGAAATCCTTTTGTTTAATCGAAGGAGAAGGCTAAAAAAAAAAAAAAAATAAGAAGATGCTACTTACTCTAACAGTGGATGCCACCAGCCAGCAGTGCCATTCAAAGAATGATTTCTCCCTGGGAAAACACTATCTCCATGTTTTTTTTTTCAGACTGAATAGTTTCATACTGTTTGGATGCAAAGCCATCTCTCAGCTATAAAACCATGTGTGTTGACAGCTGGGTCTGTGCCCACCTGAATCTTCGTGCTCTCTTAGAGCCTACAGATGAGTGATATGTGGGCATGCCTAAGTTTTCTAAGGAGAAATGAAAGGGTCTTTAAACACTATTAAATGAAAACTCAGGGTCAGAAATTGAGGTTCAACCTGGAGATCCGAAAAGCAAAACAGCCAGCCATTGGCTCTTCCCTCTACCTCAGTCTGAAATGGCGATCCTGCCTCTTGGAATCTCAGAAGAAGACTGTGAGTCTGAGAGTTCTTCCCCCCTACCTCCCTCCCCACTTTATATTCCTCTCTAAGGCTGGGATTAAAGGAGTTCACTACTGGGATTAAAGGTGCATGTCGTTGTGGCTACTGGGATGAAAAGTGTGTGTTACCATAACCTGGTCTATAAGGCTGACTAGTCAGACTGTTTTACTCTCAGATCTTCAGGCAGTCTTTATTTATTAAAATACAGTTGAAATGCCACAAAAGGGTCTTTAGGGAAAAGAAAAGATGTGGTTAGCCTGGGAAATGCAGGGAATCAGATTGTGATCCTTGAAGAGTTACCTCTGGGACAAAGTGCAGCATCTCATTAGTAACCTCTCCTGTAAAATGCAGATATGTAGGGACAGGGACTCCAATTGCCTAGTCTCCAAGAATTTGGAATAGTGCCAAGTATACTGTAAATACTCAAAACACATGTGGATTAAAATCTTAGGATCGTAATCTAACAGAAAAAAATAAAACTAAGGATTGTTTTTCTGAACCGAATTTGGATCAGAAAAGTGAATCTAGTGAAAAATAATCTTGGATGTAAAAAACCAATGATCTCTGTGCTCCTGAGGGAGGGTGTATTTAGCAACCTGGATTTAGTCATGTAAGTTGAGCATGTAGGGATAACATATTTCAAAGAGCAAATTTCAAAGAATAGGGATAAGGCTGGGAACAGAGGCAGGAAAATGGTGCCCTCCAGAGTAAGAGAAGGTGATTCTATAAAGAGAATTCAGGCTCTCTAGTCAAGACCCCAAGGAAGTGGGGCAAACAAAGACGTGCCTGAAGGAGACACATGTGACTACACATCTCATGCATCAGGTCTTCTTAGCTTCCTGCAGACTAGAAGGCAGTGGGCACAAGCACAGCCACAGAGCAGTGACAGGAACTCACCAAAGCAGAGTCAGGATGTGAAATGTCCAGGATGGATGCAGAATGTACTAACACCAACAAAAAATGCCTTTGTGTTGTGTTTTCCCCTGGATTATCTTTGTTATTTTATTATGTGTGAAGTTGATACTAGAAGAAAGACTTAGTGTGGGATGTCCTTCTGTATATGTGTTGTTTTCACTGGTTGATGAATAAAGCTGTTTTGGCCAGTGGCTTAGCAGAGCAAAGCCAGAAGGAAACCTGAATAGAGATGTATAGAGAGAGTAGGCAGAGTCAAGGAGATGCCATGTAGCTGCTGAAGGAGAAAGACCTGGAATCTTTCTGGTAAGCCACAGCCTCATGACAACACACAGATTTAATAGAAATGGGTTAATTTAAGATGTAAGAGCTCGTTAAAAATATGGTTTAACAGTGGTGTAATTGATACAGTTTCTGTGAGATTATTCTGATCTGAGGAGCCGGGAAATGAAAGAGGAGTCTCCGCCAACAAAGAGTGTAGGTGAATAAGAAATGACAGTAGGAACCATAGAACAGCAGTGTCTTGTGTTTAGGAAGCTGTTTGAAATGCACTTCGGGAACCTAACCCCAGACCTAATAAATTAAACTCTAAGGGTTGTGCACGGCATTGTGGTTCCTTCTTGTTTGCTTGCTTTTTCCTTTGACTCAGTTTTGGTTTGTTGAGACAGGGTTTCCCTATACAACTGGATGCACTGCTAATCACTTTGTAGAGCAGATTGACCTTCAATTTGGTTTAATCTTTCTGTCTCTACACCCCCAAATGATAGAATTATAGGCATTAGCCATCATTATGTTTTTACAAACCCTTCTAATGACCATGAAACATGTAGGATTGTCAGTACTTGATCTATTTGGCTTGGTCTAGAAAGATCAGGAAAGAGGAGACAAAGGTTTCACCCAGTCCATGCTGATACAGGTTCCCTGGAGTATTGTCTGGTCATGGGTGCATCTTAAAATCTTTTAGAGAATCTAATATGCAATTAGAATTCATCAGAAATGAATTTCCGTTCAGGGCCTGGAACAAAATCCTTCCCTGGGAGTTCTTTCATAGTGAGAGATCCAGGGTCCTCATTAATACCTCCAAATCTACATGTTCAGCAACGTGGATCACCCCTAGGGACACTAAAGCTTAGGGTACATGAGAGAAAGGAAGTTAGAATTTGTTTCTGCTCCCACCATCACTGTTCATTCATTCCCTAACTCTTGAAAAGGGAAAGATGCACACTGGTGTGCGACACATACGCTCAAAGTTCATGGCCACCAAAGGCAGAAACCATGTGTCTAAATTTTCACAAGGCATGAGAAATGTCCATGTTTTGACATGTTTATTATTGTTATGTAGGAGCGAGCGTAACTCAGACTAATTGTCCTTGTAGTGCTTTGTTGATTCTAAATGATGAAATGACCAGAACTCTGTTATCCATCTGATGCTGATGAAGGTACCAAAACACCAGGTCTCTGTAGAATGCTCCCAGAGCTGTATTCACCTTCAGTCAGAATGTTATCAGTGCCTTGGCTGAGGGTCAGCAAGGCATCTTTACCATCAAGACAGAAATTGGAAGGGTGGAGAATATATTTAGGTATTAGGACTTAGAAGATGACATAATAAAGCAAAAATTTCAAGAGAATAAATTATAGAGGAAATATGAGAGGGAAAATAACAGCAGAGGCAGTTGGCTTAGGGGCTCTGGGATTTTCATTTTAGTCTAATTGCTTTTGTTTGTAGAAAGTGGCTGCCAAAAATGCTGCTGGATACCTCAGGCTGTGTCTGCTGTGGTGACAGCAATGGAGTGATTATTCTTATCCATGTTGGACCTTGCTTGCCACATCCAACGCTGCTTCTGATGATTGTGTTCATTCTTGGTTGGCACACTCTGAGAATGAACTAATGTTCTGGAACAAATTGATAGTGTCTCCCTGATGAATGACAGAGATTTGCATCATATCCTATCTCCATTACAAAGATGAAGAGTCAGGGGGTCCCAGGCTACATAGATTGCCCGAGATTTCATAGCTGCTGTTAAATAAAAATTACAGGAAGTCATGGTTTTGGATTGAACTCTAGCACTGAGCCTCAACACACCAGACTGAAAATCACAATAGAATCACTCCCGCTGAAGTTCAATGTCATTGAGCCAAGATTAGGCTATTTATCAGGATCTGAGAGGTAAAAGGCAACTATGCCCAACTGGCTACTTTCCACTGCCATGGTAATGAAGTTCAGACTTTAGTCAGACTCAAGAAAAGGCAGCTGAAATTGACCAATTAGCTTTAGTCATTGTTCAACCTCCCTGTTTCCTCTTATGAGGAAAGTCACTTTGAGATGACCCATCTGCTTTTCGTTGCCTTTTTCTGTCTATGAAGCCAATATCATTTGCTTGACTCACTGGAAGACATAATCCATTTTACAGAATGAAGAGTTGCCCAATCTGAGACTTAAAAAGAAAGCCAATTAAGATTTGAAATTGTAATTCTGTCCTTTGACACAGGCAAGAAGCAGAGCTCAGATCTCTAATCCAACAGAATTCTAATAAGGAGTCTAGTGCATTCCTACTCCAACCCCTCCCTGTCTTCTTTGCATCCTATCCATTCTTGTTTGTTTGAGTCAGGGTCTCCCTCTGTAGCCCTGCCTGGTCTGGAGCTCATGACACTTTTGCCTCTGCCTCCTGAGCCACAACTACTAGGTAGAACTGCAGGTGTGAGTCCTTTCTTCTAATGAAAGCAATCTGATTAAGGATATTTACCTGTTTGTATTAAGTTTCCAATTTACTTACTCAAAGGTGGGTTCATCTTCTTATCAAAAGATAGCCATCTCATAGAACTAGCTTTCCACCTTGCTGTTGAGCTGGCAAGGATGATGTTCATGCATCCGTCTTCCTTTCCTCATCATTACCCGAGCCTTGTGCAGTCTCTGAGTCCTAGCTCTGATGCTTCTCGTAGAGCTGATTAAGCTTATCAGCATAGCATCTTCTAGATCTCTGTTCATGTTCCTTCAGTCTTGAACTTCATTTATCCATTTGATTTCCTCTGACTCAGATGCAAATATCTATAGGATAATCTACTACCTGCCAAGCATTAGTCTAAGGGTTAGGAAATTACCACAAGCAAAACTAAAAATATATGACCTTCTGAAACAGAATGCTAAAGGGAGACAGACAAAAGCAGCAAAGCAAATCTATAAAATCAGATAATCATCATAAGTTCCATAAAGAAAAATAAAATAACTAAATAGATTCCCAGGGTCAAAGACTGTCCTTTCAAACAGTATCAGTAAAGAGCAGACATGATAATGACTGACAAATAACCAGGGGAAAATGAGTAATATTGGGGGTAACTGTGATAGGCAGAACCCCCTTGGGGATCTGAAAATTTCTTTCTAGGTCTCACTTTTCGTAGTTTCTACCAGTTTCCAAAAGTGTTAATATGGGGCCAACCATTCAACATTCAAGGAACATTTGAGGGGGATATTCCAGATCCAAATGGTAGACCTGGTGTTGACAGTATTTTCTGATGCTATCAGACTGTTCTATTGCCATAGACAGACTTGAATCTCAGATGCATAGTGGAGGATAGAAGTAATGCAAGATATTAGAAGTGCATTTGAGGACTGAGAAAATTCATGCAGAAGTATTTCAATGTGTATAACATGTATAGCCTATATAAGCTATGTGACATATTTAATAATTTCTTATATATTGTGCTATAGCCCTCCCTTCTTCATCATTATTTATCATTATTAGCTCAGTTGTACTGTGAGAATGAATGCATAGAGCAAGTGTTTTCAGAAGGAGCTTTTTCCTACCCTAAATACCATATGCATTTACTGGTTCCTCTGAATTCTTAGTTGAATGTTTTGAAGAATTGTGTAAAGCTTTTGTATAATTTCTTAGTGAAGGTGATTCTACAGCATGGTCATCTCACTGCCTGATCTGTTCACATGTTATTTTATAGATCACTAGTGGCAGCAGAAGCCGTGATCCTGAGAGCTTCCATGTTGAATAGTCATTTGCCAAGCAGCTTTGAGATTCATGGAAGGAATTTTCTCTCTTCACCCTTACAATCCTATGAGGTAGGTTATATACAAGTCACTTTCTAGCTGAGGACACAGGAATGTTTATATAACCCATTCAAGGACATTAACCAGGAAGGGGAGCCAGCTTCTACACAGGGTTTGATGCCACAACTTGAGAAAAAAATATGGGTTGTCCAAAATGCATTTTTTTCTTTGATTTGCAATTTTCCATGGTCTATTAGTTTGAGGGTGTTGAAGAAATAGGAGAAATTGGGAAAGGCAATTTATTTTGTACAGTCTGATACCAAAATGAAATTTGGAGTCTCTGCAAAAGCATTGCTTGCAAGCGAATAGAGGAAAACCACAACAGAAACCGAAGTTAAAAAGAATATGATGGTTTTATTTTGCATTGTAGAAATGAGTGACAACTATATCCACCATTAAAAAAACTATATTTTTAATCTATCTATTTATCTATCATCTATCTATCTATCTATCTATCTATCTATCTATCTATCTATCTATCTATCTATCTATCTATCTATCATCTATCTAATCTATCCATCCAACCAATGTTTTGTGTGTATATGTGTGCTCTCCCACCTCCACCCCCCCTGTGTGTGTGGTCAACTTGAGTATTATTCCTGTTTTTCTGAGTCAGGGTTGGTCTGGAGGCCACTTATCAGGCATGGTTGGCTTCCCAGAAGCATGAGGGATCTGCTAGTCTCTACCCTTCTACTGCTGGAATGGTAAGTACACACCACTGTGTCTGACTTTTTATTAACATGGCTTCTGGGAATCAGACTTGGGCCTTCATGCTTGTGTGGCAAGTACTTTATTATCTGAGCTAGCTCCCTCTCCCCTAGCCAGGGAGCATTTGAATACACCTTAGATTTGGGAGCCTACATGGAGTGCTAGGTACCAATGTCACTCTGCATAAGAAGGTCACGGTATGTTCCTGGCATGCATGCTGCTGAGTGGTTCCTTCAGGGTGTTTTCTATCTTTTTTATTTTCCTCTAGAGACTATGGAATCCAGACTTTTAATCTTGCTTTGACCAATTTCACCACCATATTTGTTTGCAAAAGCAAATCCATTGTTTCAGTTATTGTTCCTATGCCCCATGAAATGTTTGTCTTTTTAACGAATTTTACAGAGGACTGCTTCTGTAAGCAAATATTTCTTTTTCTTATCTTCTCTGTTATTTGTTTTTGATAGACAACTTGATGAGTTAACAGATGAGAATTTTTGTTTTGTTCGTTTTTGTTTTTCAAGGCAGGGTTTCTCTATGTGGTAGTCCTGGATGCCCCTGAATTTACTCTGTATATCAGGCTGGTGGCCTCGAACTCACAGAGATCCTCCTGCCTCTGCCTCCCAAGTTCTGGGCTTAAAGGTGTGCATCACTACTGCCTGACACATACGAGGATTTTTATGGATTGGTTTCAGCTGTAGAGAGAAAGAATGCTTGGATTTTGTGATTCTCCCTTTTCCAGGAGAGCCTCTAGGTTTTGCTATGCACTTCAGAAACAATGCACATGGAGTGGAAGCTTAGGACTTGAGCCATGGCTAGTCTTCCGCAGCTCAGGGTTTCAAATAAACTGTAAACATGTGGGAGGGGCAACTAAAGTACTTACTACAGAAAATAGAAAAGTTAACCAAAGTATTTTATTGATACATTCTTAGACAATACCACAGAACTGGAAGAGAATGGAAAGGGAAATTTTTTTTCAGCAAGGGATTTTTTTCCACTAAATTGACACATAAGCAGCAAGATTAACGAAAGTACTTATTACAAACAGTAAAAAACGTACATGCTTCTTTTTTAAAGTCCTTATCACATTGGTCAGTCATAGGGGGCATGAACAAAACCTCAAGACATGAAAAATCCATATTCTTTCCGTCAAATAGCTTAATAATCATTAAAATTATTGCAAAATATCCATATACCCTAAGTAAAATAACAAAAGAGAACACAAATACAAATATTAAACATAAATTATAAACATGTACTGTAAAATACATTACTGGCATGCATTCTGAAGATCAAGACCTCAATGCCATTTAGCCAATGCTTTTCTTTAACATCACATCACCTACCGTGTACCAAGGATAGGCAGGGCATATCTTCTCAGCACAGTTTTTGGTCTTTAAATATCTTTTTGTGTGTATCTTTAAAAAAAAACATGATTTTTTCCATGGTACTAGAATTGTAACCATACACTCATTTACAGATGTGTGTGGGGTTTGTGTTCTCTTATGTCTGCCGAGATTTTTTTTCCTTTAAATTTAGTTGTTTTATTTTTTTCCCAAAGATTCCACCATCTGAGAGGATAAGGTTCTATGAAAACAGGGCATTCAAAAACAAACAGTGAACCTAGGTACAACATTGGGTGGCAAAGTGCAAAGGTCCTCACAAACTGTACAGAAAATTTCAAAACCTTGCATCCTGGAAGTACATACGTAGAAAGACAAGTCAGCCCCAAAAATCAGTCCTGAGGCTCTCAGTGGGTCATCCAAAAGAGCCAGGTGGGACTTGAGTCTCAAGTCTCCCTTTGCTGAGGGAGTCCAGAATTTAGCCGAGATGGCAGTGCTGATGCCAATGACTTCTTAAGCCAAGAGAAAGTAAAGGTGTCTCATTAAGCAGCTGTTTAGGATGTGTGGATCCTCTAACGTTGGTCTCCCAGCTGGGGAAGCTCCTGCAGAGATGGGTAGTGGGCAGGACTGAAAGAGTCCTATGCCAATTGGGTGACGGAACAACTGAGGGTCTTCCTCCTCCTTGGTTCCATGGTATGGAACAGGTTAGATAACCAGGTTATTATAACTGACATACTTCTTTTTTGCAGCGGGGCCTGGAGGGAAAGAGAGGGCAGAAAGTTAATTGTGGCGATGACCTTTTGTTCAAAGGAAGAGCTCAGATGATTTCTGGTACCAAGTCAAGATGGAATGCGACATTATTGAGGAATACACACATACTTTGGCATTTCACATTTGTCTTTATGCTTTTTTCCCCACTAAGATGGACCTGCCAGTGATATATGGCTTACCTGGATTTATTTCTTTGACATGTCTCCAACCTCCCTCTTTTGGGACCTGTAATGTCACTGGATTTATCCTTGGTTGCTGTGCTTTCTAATTAGCCAGCCCTAAGCTTCTAGGGTCATCTGGTGAAGTAGAGATTTTCATCATGTGATCATCTCCTGAGATGATCATTTCTTGTCATAAAGAAAATTACTGCTGGGACAGGTTGTCCTGGGTCATTGGAACTCATTTAGGTCGGCTAGCAGAGTATATCCACCAGTTAGCATTCACAATATCAAGCAACTAGCCACGTCTTTGCCAGTCTCATCAGCAATGCGTAAATCATCTTCACGACAATTCTCATTTACATTAAAAGCACACCTGGAAACTTCTAGATGTTTGAACACTCACGCTCTACATTTGTTTTCTCTGATGCATGACAACTTATGTTTCATTCAGTGACCTGGAACTCTTTCCTTTGCTTATGTATTGAGTAAATGCACACTCATTGGTTCTCCAAAGGCAGACACATGGCTACACATAGAGCTGAAAGGTAGTTCTTTCTCTGTGCTCATGATGGAAACAAACTCCAAGATGTCATCATATACCGCTTTAGGTTCTGGTTCTCAGTTCTATATAACACCATGGCCATGGAGTAAATGGAGTCTTGGCTCATTCAATTGACAGTGTTTGTTTGTTTATTCTACTTAGATTCATGGAACACGGCACAGTAGCAAGAGTTTCTCCAGAACTTTAAGCAGGGCCTTGTGTGAATTTCAAGGCCCAAGCAGCTGTGTTAGTGTGCTAAAAGCTTGTAACTGGCATTTGGATTTGCTATATTCTAAGAACATATACAAACATCATTTTTCAACGTACTTCTCACAGCCTAAGAATTTTAATCTCATTTTATGGAGAAATTCAGTGTACCCTCCAAACATTTCTGATTGGAAGACTCATTTCTCTATTAAGACATATTGTGTTCAATAGATAAAATTAAAAGAAAATAAAATTATATGAAAGTGAGAGTCTCTTGAAAACTCTGATCATGATGCATTGCCATTTAATGAACAAAATGGATCCCAAGTCCCCCAAGAACATGGCTCTTACAGCATCTATTGCCTTCAACAACTTTTTTGTTTGGGGTATAAGGAAGAAAAATAACTTACTTTATAGTTTGTTAATTTGTTTGTTGTTTGAGACAGGGTATCTTGCATTCCAGGTTACCCCTAAACTCTCCATGTGGCCAAGAATGACCTTGAACTTCTGATCATCCTGCATGCACCTCCCAAGGGCTGAGATTATAGGTATGTGCCACCATATCCTTTAATGAAAGGCTGAGACTCAAATCCAGGATTTGGAACATTGCTGAGCAAGCAATCTACCAGTTGAGCTACATCTCCAGCCACCCTGCCTCCCTGAGGGAATCTTTCTAAAGATGCTTCCTGACTCCAAACCTTATTTACAATGTCATAGCCAGTAAACCTCAGCTGACACAGATAAGTCATTGTGATAGTGTGCCTTGTCAAATGCCAAGGAGCTAATTACCCTCCAGACCAAAGGGAAAGAAAACAAACAGAACCCCCAGAAGCCTGAGCTGACCTAAATACCAGAGACACCTCTATTGTGTGGTTAATTAAGACTAGATTCTGTGTAAGCAGAATCTTTCTAGTGGAAAAGAAATAATTAAATTTGCTCAAATAGGTTACAATATAAACCAGTCAGTAAAGAATTTTTACTGAAAGAATAATAGCTTAGAAAATTTCTGTGATGTAGTGAACAGTGGTTTGGATGAGTTAAAATCAAAATCTAGCTGCTTTTTTAAAACTTTAGTTACTTTGGGCTGTGAGATAATTCAGCAGGAAAGATGCTTGCCACGAAGCATACCCACAACCTGAGTGCAACCCACGTGATGAAAGGAGAGGGCTGACTCTAGCAAGTTTTCCTGTGACTCCCACACATGTGCCTTGGGCCCACACATAAACATACACACAAATAAATACATATAAAAAAATAAAGCAAAATTGGAAATAAGGACTAGGAATATAACTCAGTTGACAGGGTACTTGTTTAGCATGCAAAAGCCCTGTGCTCCACCCTAAGCACAGCCTAAACAAAGCATGGTGTTCCAGGCCTGTCATCCCAGCAGTTAGTAGTGAAGCAGAAGCATTGGGAGTTTAAGTTCATTCTCAGTTCCATAGCAAGTTCGAGGCCAGCCTAGGCTAGGTGAGACCCTGAGTTAACAACAACAACAAAACAAGGGAACAAATGAAAATTAGAACTCACTGAAGCCTTGTGGGAATTATCTTCTTATGTTTTCAGAAAGCTAGAGATATAATTTGTATTACCCATTATAGATGGGAGGGACATAATGCTCGCCGGCCTTCCAGGACAATGGTAGGAAATACCTGCTGCTTGGGACTCACCTGCCTGGGTTCTGATTTTGTTCCATCACTTACATGAGGTGAGCATAGCCCTCTGCCACAAGACTAAACTTTAGAGACTTTATAAAAGTGAGGACAGTAATTCAGATCCTGAGAACTTTTGATAGCATGGATGTCAGAATTATCCCAGTCTCTCACTGGGGAATAAAATATATAAATGTATTTTTAGGTTACAAATTTCTCTACAAAGGATAAGCCTCAATATATGCTTTTTTTGCAGAATTGCTTTGGAGCGTTGCAGCAAGGTTATAATGAAGTTTATGCAGCCCCTAGAATGGCAATTTCTGTCCTTTATCACAGTAAAGTCCAATGTATTATAGTGTTTATTTTTAAACCATCCTGGCCTCATGAGTAAATAAAAGAAGTGCCTACAGGCTGATAATTCTATTTATTTGAATAGCAATGCAGTTTATGGTCCAGGAAAGAGAATTGCCTAACTCAAAATAGTTGTCCAGAAAAACAGTTGCTAAAGAGATCTGCTTTTATTTTGAAAAGGCCATGAATTTCTCTCCCTTCAAAGCTAGAGTTTTTGTTGTTGTTTGTTTGTTTGTTTGCTCTTAAAAAATGGGAAGAGAATTAAATTTTAAAAAATGATTTATTTATTTTATGTGTATGAGTGTTTTGCCTGCATGTATCATATGGGTTCCTGGTGCTTTTAAGAAGGTCAGCATAGGGTGTCAGACTCCCCTGGAACTGCAGTTATGAATGGTTACTAGACTCGATGTAGGTGCTGGGAACTGAACCTGGGCAATCTACCAGAACAGTGAGTGCTTTTAACCACTGAGTGATCTGTCCAGCCCCGGAAATAACAGGAATTGATTTTATTGTTCATATTAAAATTTTTAGAGATATCTTTATCGATTGTTCTCAAATTCAGATGCTTCAGAGAGTTGATGTTTTCCGTGAGAAAGTATTTAGGACACTGACTTCTACAACACATTGTTAATGCACATTTTCAACTTCGGAAAGACTAAACATCTGACTCATTCTTATTTTGTTAAAACTTACTCTTAATTTGGCATTAACCTTAGTGGCCTAATTTCATTTTAATTTTAATATCAGTTTCTCCAGGATTTGCTTTCTAATTACACTCATTTATGTGAGGAGGGAAGGCCTGAGCCAAGGCATACCTGTGTAGATCAGAGGACAGCTGGAGGGAGTTGGTTTTCTTGTTGCACCATGTGGCACGCAGGGATGGAACTGGGTCAGGTTTGGCTGCAAGCAGCTTTACCCCTGAGCCATCTCACTGCCCACTGGCCAAACTTTTGCCTCACAAAAATTTTACTTCTTATGAACTATATTAAAGAAACTATAAAACAATAGTTTTATACAAGCATGGAAAATAAAAGGAATCTTACAAATACCATCATTGAGTAAGCTGAACAAATGAAAACAAAGCAGGGCTCGTCCCTTTAGACCTTTCTCAGGTTCTCTATTCTTATAAGTAGCACATTTTATGTTTTATTAGGTAAATATCATGTGTTCAATTTTTTAAACAATGTTTCTGTAAATGTATGTACATAGAAGGACACTATGGAGTGCTGCAAATACTGTAAAAATGTAAACAAAAATTATATCACATCCCTAAATAGAACACGCAAGAAAGCCATGGCATCTTATCCACAGACAAGAGATGAATATCAAATCACCCCCTTCTTTCCCCCACTAGCAATCTTCTCTTTCCCTCACCTACCATACCTACCTGAATTTAATATGACTCATGCCATAATCTCAAGCATAGTCACTAGTAAACTATGCATTGTATTACTTCATGTACTTTAAAGACACAGCATGCTGTTACTCCATGAATATTCAATTGCAACTTTTAATTTTTTAAAGATTATGTATGTATGTTGGTTATGTGCATATGTGAGTGAAGAGCCCGTGGAGGCTAGAAGAGGGCACCAGACCCCCCTAGAGCTAAAGCTACGGCCAATTGTGAGCTGCCCTTGTGCAGGGAACTGAACTCAGATCCTCTGCAAGAGCAGTTACATGCTTTTAACCACTGAGTCGCCCCTCCAACCCTCACAACCTATCTATCATATAACATGTTTCTGAGATTTATTTGCATCGATTTTGCATTTGTGGGTACTAGACAGCCAGATTTCTGTAACTTTTGTTCTATCCATAGAATCTATTTCTGGTTTTGAAAAACAAATAAACAAGGCCTAAGTAAACAGCTTATGAAATACAACATCATTTTTAAAGCATCATGCTAAGTTATAAGCCAAGAAAACATATTTCTTATGTACTTTACTAAAAAAAAAAACCCAGACTGATAACTCCTAATTTTTAAAAATTCAAATAAATGATTCAGAGGCAATCTAATTTTTAGGAAAGAGATTAAAATTACAATAAGGTAATTTGTAGACTAAAAATTACAAAGAGCAAAAAATATGGATGAAAAAATACAAAAAGCAAAAAATAAAATCTTCACCATTACAGAAATATAAGTTCAAACAATTAGTTAGCAACTTATTCTTAAAGAATGACAAAAGAAATTGAATCAATATCAAATATTGGTGAGGGAATAAATAAAGGAGAAATTCTCAGCACAGTGGTAGGGTTGTAAATTAGCACAATCTTCTGGAAAAAACCATAGTGTTAGAAGAAACCTTGAGCAAACTCTGCAGGACCCTGAGCAAGGCCCTATATTAAGACTCCAGTCCTTTCCCCATCACTGCCGTCGCCGAGTTCAGTAGCCCACTATGAGCTGAATCCGTATAGTGGGAGCACTGTAGTTTCTCATCTGGGCAACCAACTCCAGAAGGGAGAAGCTGTAGGCTTGCCTGTCACCCCAGCAGTTGCACTTAATTTTCTATTCCTCAAACCTCCTACATAAGCCCCAAGTAGCTCCATTCCCTTGGCAGATGCTCCTTTCCTGCTGTGTCTGCCCTGTGCAGCTTGACCTACACAGTCTGATTGCTGAAGTCAGGCTGATCTCGTTTCTGCCTCCATTCTCTTTAAGCTGCCTTGGAGATCTAGCACAGTGGAAATGCTGTAACAGTCTGAGTATGTTGTACCTGTGATTCAGCAACTTCTTTTCTAGACTTACCTGAGAGAGTTTCCCACACTCATGCACAGGTCTGTGCAGGGCTTTCCAGCACTTTAACATGATAATTAATCCCACATATACTACAAAACAGCAAAGCAGACTGAGTGTAAGTTGTTGACTTCAGCTATGAATTGGAAAAGGTAAGAAACTTAGGCATCCTGGGTTGTTATCGCAGCAGACAGATTTCTCCATTTTCAGAAGAGCAGCCAAATTTCTGCATTTTATGTAAAAGTTCATTTTTCACTTAGCTAGCCAACAAAAAGAATGTACCAAGTATGTCATGTATTAGGCTCTATTTTAGGTATTAGCAATATTTCACTTTTCAGTATATGTTTGTCACTCATTAGAAACATCATTTAAAGTCATAAAGGTAAATAAATATATGACAGCTTCAACTGATAAATTTCATTCCAGATCTGATGAAAAGTAATCAGATTCCTGTGTGTCATTTGGTAAGAACTAATTAATCCATTGTGTATCGATTTCTCCTAAATTCTTTCAATTGATTATATTAGCATAATATTCATATCAAAAGATGCAAAATTTGATCAAGAATGCAGAGCATGATGAGTGAAAGATGAGCCATTCCTAGTCACGGCAACCCAGTTGTGAAGGAAGGTACACTACTTGTTCTTAGGTTAATTAGCTGGACCTCTCTCTTCTAAAATTTTTATTTTGTGTATTGCTTGGTGATGTGTGTGTATGTCTGTGTCTTTATACGTATGTGTGTGTTTATGTCTGTCTTTGTGCCTGTGCATATGTATGTCTGCATGTATGTATGTGTGTATCTATATGTCTGTATGTCTATGTGTGTGGTTGTGCATATGTATGTATCTGTGTGACTATGTGTGTAGATGGCACAGTCTACTTGTGGACGTTAGAGAAAAACATGTGGAAAATGTCCTTTCCTTCTACTAAGTCTCAAACTCAGTTGTTCAGTCTTGGCAGTAAGTGCTTTAACTCACTGAACCATCTTGCTGGCTCTAGTTGAACTTCTTGATGCAAGGAGCTTAGCAGGGTGAAAATATAATCAATCAGGAAAATAAGGCTATAATCACAAACACTATTAATACTAATCCAGTTCAGTTGCGAAATCTGTGTTTCTGTCTATCTACCTGATTATCCAAGAAAATAGCATTTGACAAGTATTAGATATCAGTCCTCATAGATACTGACTATACACAACAACCTAGGGGTCTGCAAGCTATCAGTTCACTTCTTATTTGTGAATAAGATAAGGCCGACCTATAACACCAGAAAGCAGTTTTGCTTTTCTGTCTAATGTGGCAGGAAAATTGCATGAGTCACAGACCAGCCTCACATTGGAGGGCAATCGATAACGGAGTAGCAACTTCTGGTAGCAGCTCACTATGCTTGTAGACCACAATAGAATGAATAATGGGGAAACAAGAGAATGAAGCAGTAATCTAGAAACCTCTAGAGAAAATTCGCCAAGTGCTTCTTTCATCTTTGTGAGGGGCACAGATAAGAAACAAACTCACTTCTGATGGGACTTGAATAATAGTAGTGAAAATGGCTATGAAATCTGCTTGAGACAATGTGTGAAGGATAATTGATTTCTTTGATGAAGTTGAGCTGCCTTGAACCCGCAGGGCTTCTTGGTGAAAAGGATCATCTGAACCCAAAGCAAGAAAAAGTGTGCATGGAGGGCAGTCAGTGAATGGTGAATTTGAGTATGGATGGGAGGTTGGTTCAGATGAACCATTTTTTATTATCCTCATTTGTTGCCCTACTAAATGTCAGATACTAGGAATCAAAGCATATCAAAATCCCTCTGCTTTTGCTGTTGATTATTTGTTTTACTTCTTCACGGAAGGATTCCTCAGAAGCCTTTACTGTGAAGTTTCACTCATTGGTCACAAGGGAACAAGGTGCAATGTCCAAACAGAGTTTCCTATGAGGAACTTTCCCATTCTTCTCTATCTTATTTTTTTCTCCTTAATAGGTCATTTGTCATGCTGCCATGGTTCTAGTTTAGTTTCAAGTTGACTGTCCAGCTACAGGTGGGGTTGGCCAACTGTCATATCTGCTGGGGCATTGGCCAAACCATGTTAGAGTTCCCAGGTGCTCTCAGGATGCACCTCCCAATTCTTCCACATAGTTTGCACAACTAGAGTTAAATTCCAATTTTTCATGCATGTCGCCACAATAAAACTGTTGTGTTTTCTCTGATGCTAATGAATTGTGCAGTACATGTCTGTGGGTCTTCCTTCTCTGTGAGCTCTAGAAAGATCATAGAGGGGACAACCATTTGTTTTCTTTGTTGTTCCTGTATTCACTATATTCAAAGACAACCTTGTAACATATTTTTTTAAAGATGCGTTTATTTTATTTTATGTATGAGTGTTTGCTTGCATGTGTGTATGTGCACCACATGCGTTCAAGGTAGGAAAAGGTATTAGATACCCTAGAACTGGAGCTGCAGTTTTGTAAAAGCTGCCCATGTGGGTGCTGGAAACCAAACCTGACTCCTGGTTCAGAGCAGCAAGTGATCTTAATGGCTGAGCCTCTCCTTAGGATCTCATTTGTAACTTTGAAACCAAAACACTCTTTGATACTCTCTGAGCATCCAAGCAGGGTCACAATAACCTGGCTAAGTCTGAGAAATCAATTTTCAATTCCACCTTGAAAAGGGTAAATGGACATTTTAGTGCTTCCGCAAAGAAACCCAATTTGTACTTGAAGATGTAAAGCATCAAGCTGAAGCTTGCAAAGTTCTTAGAAGACGCATCTGGGACCAGTAGACAGTTTCTGGCTTTAAATATCATGAAACTTGGCTAAGTTACAACTTGGGTACTTTGAGAATATATATGTATATACTTGGGAAAAGATTCTCTAAAATACTACATCAAAGAAATGGTTTCTTTACTTATTATGCAGTTTGCCTTGGTATTGAAAAGCTTTTGTGCTTTTTTGCAATTTCAATATATTATAGAGGTGAATGTTCAGGAATGTGTTATGGATACAGTGCAATAATACATCAAAGACTGAGATTGTGCTCCACAGCCTGCCTGAAGGCTGATGTTACAAATAAGGGAACCATGTAAGGGTGAGACAGCAGAAGAAGAGTAATTGGTGCTGCCACGTGACATCTGCTGATCAACACTGGTTCTCGGCATTTGAGGCTTTGGGACTCGAAGTTCCTACATATTTACCCAGCTTTTACCCAGAGTTTTGTTATGAAATGGTGACACAAAGGTAGGGAAAAGTCATCTCAACCCAGGAGCAACTTCGGCCTCACTGTAGTTCAGTGACTATTGAATGAGTACCTAATTTGTGTCAAACCTAGTTTTAGGCACTCAAGTCATTATAGAGTACAGGCACAGATCTTGCTTAGATTCTACTGAGGAAGACACATCACTCAAACAAACAAACAAAAACAGGTAGTAGGTGGAACAGATTCTCTTTTATAATAGTTATATTCCATAAAGTTTTCACTAACACTTAGCTAGCACACACTAAGCCTCATCTTAGAGAAAAAAATGAGGTTAAGTAACTATAAACTTCTAAGTTTATTTTCTGTTCATACTATAAAACATTTAATATAGGGATAAAGAGATTGCTTAGCAGTTATGTGCATTCTCTATTTTCACAGAGGACCCATATTTAGTTCCCAATACCTACATAGGATGCCTCACAATTCTCTTTAACTGGAGCTCCACAGGATTCAATGTTCTTGTCACTGATGGGCACACAGACACAGACACACACACACACACACACACACACACACACACACACACACACACACACACACACTGTGGTGGTTTAAATAAGAATGGCCCCTATGGACACATGAGTTTGAAAGAAAATGGCCCCCAAAGGGAGTGGTACTATTCGGAGGTTTGTCTTGTTGGAGTAGGTGTGGCCTTCTTGGAGGAAGTGAGTGGCTGTGGAGGTTGGCTTTGAGGTCTTCTATGCTCAGGCTATGCCCATTGTCATAGTTCCCTTCCTGTTACCTGCAGATTAAGATGTAGAATTTTCATTTCCTTTTCAAGCACCATATCTTTCTGCACACTGCCATGTCCTTCCATGATAATAATGGGTTAAACCTCTGTAAGGTATGTCACTCACAAATGTTTTCCTTTATAAGAATTACCATGGTCATGGTGTCTCTTCACAGCAATAGAAATCCTAATTAAGATACACACACACACACACACACATACAAACACACACACATGCACACACACACACACACAATTAAAAATAAATCAACCAAATATGGTGGCGCATGGCTTTAACCCTAAAAGTTGGGAGGGGGCAGAGACAAGAAGATCTTGCCAGGTAGAGATTAGTCTGGTCTTCACAGTGTGTTCCAGGTTAGTCATGACTATATTGCATATGAGAATGAATCTATCTATCTATCTATCTATCTATCTATCTATCTATCTATCTGATCTATATCTATCTATCTATCTATCATGTATCTATCTATCTCTAATCTATATCTATCTATATATCTAATATCTATCTATCAATCATCTATCTATCTATCTATCTATCTATCTATCTATCTATCATCATCTGTCTAGTATGTGTATGCATACATGCATGTGTATATACTGTTGCCTTCCTAGTATTGAACTAAGTGCCAACTAGTGTCTATGAAAGACAAATTCCTAAAGTACTGATTTCAGCACTCCAAATCTACTTCATTGTAGGTGAACTGAAAAATTGGAGTCTTCTCACAATGAGAATTCAGTGTGTTATGTCACATAATCAAAAACACTATAATAGAAGCAGTTTACAGGACTAGAGAAGCTGAGCTGCCACAAAAGGCAGGGAAACATTAAGGTTCAGAGAAGAGCAGAGGTTTGGCAAAGTTGAAGGGATACTCGGCTCACAGAGCGAATATGGGTACAAAACTCCCAAATTGGAAGGCAGGATGCTGGAAGTTAAATGTAAAAAATTCCAGGAAGAGAAAAAACTTGTGTCTCAACTAAAATGGTAAATCTGTGAGTGAGTAGTAGAAAACCAAAATATATTTGGAAAACTGTGTGCATTAAGAATGTTAAATAAGCCAGGCAGTGGTGGTACACACTTTTAATCCCAGCACTTGGGAGGCAGAGGCAGGCCGATTTCAGCAAGTGTGAAGCCAACCTTAACTACAAAGTGACTTCCAAGTTAGCCAGGGCTGTTACACAGAGAAATTCTGTCTCAAGAAACTGAAAAAAAATGTTTAAATGCAAAGATGTATAAAACATTTGTGAAGATATGTAAATAATAATGTAAATCTTAATCTTTAACCTTTGAGGGGCGTTAAATCAAGTCTCATATATTCTTTTAATGACGAATGTTAAATTCATACAAAAATAGTTTTCTGTAGAACAACATGGAAAACAGAGTTAAAATGTGTGGGGTGCTGCTGAGATAATTCAGTGGTTAAGAGAAGTTATTGTTTTTTCAGAGAACTGGGGTTCAATTCCTAGCACTCACACTACAGCTCACAACTACTTATCACCCCAGTTATAGGACATCAACCCCTCTCTTTTGGCTTCAATGGGCTATAGAACCCACATAGTACTCATGTATTTATGCAAGCAC
Source organism: Ondatra zibethicus (assembly GCA_004026605.1). Taxonomy (NCBI): domain Eukaryota; kingdom Metazoa; phylum Chordata; class Mammalia; order Rodentia; family Cricetidae; genus Ondatra; species Ondatra zibethicus. The sequence goes on along the minus strand of PVIU01001910.1, from coordinate 156,969 downwards.
ATATATACACACATGAAATAAAATGGAATAAATTGCAAAATAGTAATTACATAATTTTAAGTTCTTCATGATGAACAATCACTTGAAAACATATGCAAAGCAATAAATTATCAAGGGTTAAAGACAAAGTGGTAAATTCTAAAAACATATCGACTTTATAAATCAACCAAACATCACAAGATTAAAGATTAAAGATTAAAGGTGTCCACAGAGACAGAAACACTAACTGAAATGCATGATCATTGCTTACTTCATGGAAGATATGGAGTAAACTCCTTATTAAATAGATCTGTTGTATCTATGGTAAGTGTTTCAAGTATAAAATGGTACCAAAGTTTTTGTAAGACAGAATTAAAATACACACAGAAGTATTTAGGGACAATGGTTTGTGTGGTCATGGTTGAGGCTTGCTTATGCACAACTCAAGGGGGATGTTAGTCAGCCTTCAGATTTCTGTAACAAAATAGACAAGGAACACAAAGAAGGAAGGGGAATTTTGGATTTTAATCCACAGTCAGTAATCTCTGTTCTTCTGGGACTGTGGCAAGAAAGAATATAGTGTCAAGTGGGATGAACCTGTTCACTAAAGCCGAAAGAGGACACAGATAAAAATTAGCTGGCATTCTGATAGCCTCCTTTAAGGATATACTACCAATGACCCATTTCCCCCAATAGCGGGGACCAAGCCTTTAACGCCTAGGACTTTGGAAGATGTTTGAGATCCAAACAACAGAAATACATATTGAGAGAAATTGTGTGTGGCCAGATATTAGTGACAAGTAACTATGTACAAAGCACTTGAAGACATTATTCATTCCTATGTATTTATAGACTTTAAATTTTCATAATAAACAATAAAAAAGATTTTTATACCAACCAGTCAGGGTACTTGAATTTCCATTATCTTATGCCTTTTTAAACTAAGTGTTTCCATAATGCTACTATACTTTAATGTTATAATTATTAGGCAATATTTACATTTTTCAGTAATTTTTATTGTATGAATATTTTACCTGCATGTATGTATGTGGACCATCTGTATACCTAGTACCCCGGGAGATCAGAAGAGGGCATTGGATGCCCTGGAACTTGAGTTACACATGACTTCTGCATGTGTACATGTGTAAGTGTGAGGACTTTGAATCTGATTTATAAATAAGCATGCATAAACAAGCATAAAACTAGTAACAAAAGGAAGACCCAGTGTCCAAAGTCTATTAAATTCTATCTGAAGTTCACATAAAGTTAATTCTCTGTAAAACCAGCGCCATATGCATGGGATGGCATAAGTGCATGAGCTGTAAGTGCATAGATATTGTGGCTGTGACTTGCGAGAGTTCTAGAATGATTTTTCTACTGATATTCCTGAAGGTGTTTCTTACCAGACTCCAATTTTGTTTCCTTTTGCAGTGCTCAGGATGGGATTTGGGACATATAGTAGTCTGTACACATTATCCGTGCCTGAGTTTTAACCACAGTCCCAGGCTTCACTTGAATGTTACCTTCTTGGATATTTCTTCCCTAGCTGTTCTATAAATTAGCATTTGTTAGCTCCTTACCCTTTTATTTTCTGTCACATATTTAACAATAAAAAATAATTCTGATAACTTTTCACTGTGTATCTTCATGAGTATTCAGACTGCCTAGTACTCAAAGCAAAGACAGGGAATGGGAGAACAGAAACAGACAGGTCCACAGATGAAGGATGCTAGAAAACCCTTGGTTTAGAACCAGTAGGAAGAAATGCATGTTGAAGTCTGGTATTTCTTAACATTTTGTCTGCACTTTGTGCTCTGGACTAAGATGCCTCTTCCTTTGTGAGATGCAGAGTACAAAGGAAACAGTCTGTCCCCATCATCTTCCCTGAGTATGAACAACTTTCAATCCTCCTGAGTACTGTGCCATTCTTCTTGTTACTCACTAAAGCAGGGCAGAAAAGTTGATCATTTTTCACAAGAAGAGATTATGAAGAACTACAAAGTAGTAACTGAAGGAAGTGGGAAAATATGCTGTATTCTAAGAAAAAATGGATGGATAACCCACCATCATTCTGGGCCTGAGTCCAGAGAGCATCTTATTTGTAAGGGAAAGAAGTATCTCATGAGTTGTGAGTGCAGAGGGCACTTCGTGCATGGAGAACTGGGTATAGAACTGAGAACACCAAGGCTTGGGCTTTACTGATAGGAATGTGTCTGCTCATGATGCCTTTTTAATGGATGGAAACTCACAGTGTGATTCTTAATATGAGCGTGCTTGGTTCTATAACTGTGTTTCAGTGGCCGTCAGAGTAACACACCTTCTGTGCACATAACGGACCTGCATTTTTCAGTCAGCCTTTTCTTTAAAATGTCTTCAGTCTTCTTTTCATGTGCATGGGCTAAGCCCATTGCCTTGAAGCAGTTTATAAATTCCAAGGAGACTTACTGACAGAGCCCTTTGGTGAATGTAAGAGACTCAAGGAGTTTTACGACTATTTTTAAGCCACCAATGCTGTTTATTACAGTCCTAATGTCAAATTTCTACTTTACCGTCTTTATTTACCAGGCAGCATATTCTGTGCTGGTATCTAATGGACCTGTTCCTATTGCTTATTCACCCTTTTACTTGGGTTAAGCCACTTTTCATATTTCTTTAGAGATTATAACACAAGTCTGGCAATCTCCTGATTTCAGCAGAGGTCTCCTGGAAATGAGTTACTGTTCAATTAAAGGCAATGGATCTGGAAGAGTAGTTGATGAGGGGTTGTCTATCAATCGAATAAAGGAAACTTTAAGATGTGATACTGTATTATTTTTTTCACTGTGGCCAAATACCTGATATAAATAGCTTAATGGGGAGAACTTTGTTTAGACTCACCATTTCAGAGGTTTTAGTTCACAGTTCTGGGACAGGCGGAAGTACAGAGCATGTTGTGGAGTACAGTTACTGACTGTTTTGTAGTTAGTAAGAAGTAAAGGAAATGGCAAGGCTCAAGACATACACTTTAAGGACCTTCTTCCTCCAATTAAGCCCCTTCTCCCAATACCCTATTTAGCTATGAACTCATCCAATTGATGAAATTAGAAAGCTCATGAGCCAAACACCTCATAATAGTGCCACTAATTGCCACTAATAGGCCTGCAACACAGCAGCCTTTTAGGATGGATACTTGATACTGAAATTATAATAGACCCCATAAATTAGATGTTAAAGGATATAGAAAATTAATGTTCTTTGGATTAGATGTGATAACAGGATTATTCTTCTGTTTGGAAAAGTATATTTTGTTTCAAGATAAAATATTTTCATGTTAAGTATCATATTATCTATAGTTATCTTTAAAATGGTTCCAGACAAAATCTTTTTGGAACAGGTGAACTAAATGCAGTAAAATATTAACAAGTGTTAATTCTTTGTGGTGTATTATAGGCTGTTCTTTCTATTTTTTCAGTGTTCAAATAGTTTGATGTTTAAAAGTAAAATCTCTCATGCTTCCATATCCACAGAAAAAACTATCCATTACACATTTTTAGGGATCTTATTCTAGATTTGTCTCATAATACCTTCCATTGAGAGATTTCTCAAAAACCTAAATAAAGAACTATGATATGACCCAGATATACCAATCTTGGTCATATACTGAAAGTGCCCAAAATCAATATATCTAAGAGATCCTGGCACACCCTTCTTAGTTGTTGCACTATTCACAATGCCAGAAAAGTGTATCAGCTGAGATTGCCATCACATGAAGAGATAGAAAGAGTGGTCAATGTGGTCAGTACGAAGAATGAAATTTTAACCATCAAGAAAAAATTAAAAAAAATGACATTTTCAGGGTAATGTATAGAGCAGGAAGAGAGTGTTAAGTAGTATAACCTAGGCTCAGAAATGCAAATGCTACATGTTTTCTTTTGTAACAGAGCCTAGATTTAAAGTCAGTCTTCCTTTCTCTCTCTCTCTCTCTCTCTCTTTCTCTCTCTCTCTCTCTCTCTCTCTCTCTCTGTGTGTGTGTGTGTGTGTGTGAAACAGGCAGCAGAAAAAAAAGGGAGATGTCAGTGAATACATTATAATGTTTTGAATGAGAGATGTCCTCTGATAGGCTCAGGTATTTAAGTGCTTGTTCACCAGTTGGTGGTGCTGTATGGTGATGCTGATTCTAAAGGTTATAGAATCTTTAGCAGATGCAACCTTTCTGGAGTAAGTATATCACTGAGTGAGGGCTTTGAGAGTTTACAGTCTCATCTCATGTCCAGTTTGCACTCTGCTTTCTCTGTGTTTGAAGATAGGATTAGCTAGCTTTTTGCTCCAGCTGCCATTGGCCACATTTCCACCATCATTATGGACTCCCTCTGGAACCTAAGCCCAAATAAGCTTTCTTCTCAAAGGTGCATTTAGTCATGGCATATCACGACAACAAAAACACTAGCGTAACGTTTGACTCAAAAGAAGAAGGGGAGATTTTTGAGAAGGAGGAAGGTCAACAAGAAGGTAGTAGCAGCATGGGGGCAGCTGAAGAAGGGTGGGTAAGTACAAACTACATATGAAAAAAAAAGTCATAATGAAACCTATTGTTCTGTATGTTAGCTTAAAATTTAAAAACAAAGTTGTTGTCTCAAGTCAGCCTTCTCTATGTAACTCGGAAGAATGGGCATAAATTGGGATAGTTCTTGTGAAAGAGCTAGGGGAATTAACACTCTAGAGTGATCGTTAATCACCACTGCGAGAAACAGAATTCTGGGAAAGATGGAGAGATAGAAACACAATAAGGTCAGCTCAGATGGATGACCTTCAATCCTGTCAGTGGGTTCGTTCATGCTTCAATTTTCTCATTTGATAACAAGTTTACAACACTAAACTTCAGAGTTTCTAGAAGTATGAAAGTAGTAGACAAAGGTAAAGTGGCTAGAATAGGGCTGATGAAATTAAAGCATTCGGTTTATTTAATCTATGAGTAATCCTTTCTGTGTATGAATTTGGACTCTGAAACACACACACACAGAGGGACATAGACAAATGAATACACAGGCATGGATATGGACATGTGACATTTGTATATATTTCCTGTATGGTAAAAGGTCCTTCTGAAGCTTGCCAAACCTCCTAGAAACAAAAGTAAACACATTATTTGGCTTTTGAACACAGCCAAGAGGCCAGAAACTATCCTTAAAGATACAGACAAAGACACGAGAGCACGATTGCCATTCACCAAGAAAGGCGCCATCAAATCATTGCCCCTGTATTCTGTTCCTTGGCACCTCTGCCGTCCTTAATCCCATTCCATCCTGTGGAAGAGTGGTCTTAAAGTCTTTTGCTAGTAGACTGGCTCCAGATGTGGAAGCAGGGCCTTGGCAGTTGCTATTACGGCAAAATGACAGTTTTGCATGACACAGGATGACACATGCTCATAATCAATCAATACCACTTCTCTTACAGGCATCCCATATCACCTTTGTTGAGCATTGGGACCTGAAATCATTCATTTTAAGAAACATCACTGTGGTATAGTTCTAATATTTGCACATTTAGCTGCTTGAGAGTATAAATGTGAAGTAATTTGCATATTTATTTTCTCTATTTTGCTTTAATAGATCAGCCATCTCCGGGTTGATGCCAGAAGAATGTCAGTTGAATTAATTGAAGTGAGTAGTTTCCTGTTTATCTACCTCTCAGTGCTCCAGTTAAGAATCGATCTGTGTTGTCCACATTCAGAAAGCCAAGTGAAGACTGGGACAACTACTTGTCTGGCTTTATTAAAAACATTGTAACTAAAACTGACCATGCACACTGTGTGTGTATGCACAAGGGTCCCTGTGACTCGGACTGGTTATCAAACAGATTTAGCAGTCACCACTCAGAATTTTATAATTTTTAGGAAATTTATGAACCCAGTACTGCAAACAAACCATTACATCCCAAGGTGGGAGTGTAATTTACACAAGTCACCCAAAATCTGTGCTGGGTGAATCTTCATGAAAGTAATTGATGTTGTAACACTAGTAAATCACACCTTTCTGGCTTAGATTTTGGGATATTGGGGAAGAGAGGGTATGGATCCTGTTAAAGAAGTTTAGCATGGATGCTGGATGACACATCAGACAGAACAAACACTTCTGTTCTCTGTATAGTGTTTGCTACGTATACAAATGTGCTAGATCTGCACAAAACCATTTGTGTGCAGTCCTTTTTGTCCTTTTCACCTTTCCATCTGCCTTTGAGGTAGACACCAGTATTGGCGCTCTCTTTAAAAACATATATTAATTTTTATATGTGTAAGTGCTTTGCCTGCACGGATGTCAGTGCACAATGTGTGTGACCGGTGCCTGAAGAGGCCAAAACACCTTACTGAATCCCCTGGAACTGGAGTTATGGACAGTTTTTAGCCACCATGTGGGTACTGGGAACCAAACCTGGGTCCTCTGTAAGAACAGCAAGCATTCTTAGCTACTGAGAAACCTCTTCTTAAAACTAACTTTCTTTTTTACTCGTGAAGATCTGAGGATTAGAAGGGTGAAGGGAAATGCTTCCTGTGCTGTTTCAGATATCATTACCTTTTCAAGATTTTGTTTTAGCTAAAATAAGAGAGAGGAATCTATTAAAGGAAAGAAGCACACCTGGGTCCAAGAGAATTCTTATCTATGAATAATTTTTCCACTGCTCAAGACCATCTCTGTGGCTTGTTAAGTTTTATCCTGATCAGCACTTTTCCCTTTGCTTCCGAACTGAAATTCCATCTCTCCAAACCCTTTGAATGCTCAACTGATTGCAAGAAGCAATGAATCCCAGAAAAGTACTCAGAAGCACCAAGCGTGGATATTTCAATCCCTCAAGCAACACCTTCTAGACAGTGATACCACAGTTAGAAAATCCTGACAGATCCTGGTCTACCGTTGCACCTCCTCCTCCCCAGGAGAACTTGTGATGCTTGAAAAAGCAACATAGTGTACGTTTGGGCTGAGAGATGGTGAATAAACAATGTAAGATCAAACAATTCTTAACATTCAAAGAAAAGGCTACAACTGCAGATGCATTTCACCCTTTACGTTCAACAAAAGGACACATTTTTCTATGGCCTGTGTCAGCAGAAAGATCTTTAAATCCTGTTTTCTTGCATTTCAATTGTCTACCAAACCAGTTTATTCATATATTTGTACCAGTGATGTTGGGAGGATTCAAGGTGAGGATGTATGTGAACTTTTGGGCACAGGGGTAAACACCCAATAAGTTGCTGTTATCAATACCACCACCATCCCTACCACTTTAATTTCCTTCATGGTTTCACCTCATCATTACCACCATTCAAATCACATCAGTTTATAAGGCAATGAAATTCAGAATTCCAAAATAAACCGCACTTCAGCTGGTAGCCCCTGCTTGTAGCATGGTCTTCCCTTAGAGGACATCATTTTCAACATCAAATTGCCAGCTTTTCTATTCTGTTCCAGAATAGTCTCGATTCGGAACTTCATCTTGAGTGAATCTTGCAGACCTTCAGGTAGGAGCTTTTCAGGACTGAGCTGTAGGAACTAATCAGTCTGCTCTTAGAATGAAAATACAGGTATATATTTAGATAAATTTTCCATACCACTTCAGAGAATAAGAATAGTCAGTCACTCTAGATGGTAGCATTTGGCTAAATATTTTACTCTGAGGGAAATTTCTATTATCTTAAAGACAACAACATAGAACATTCTCATTAGTGATGACTGACCTAAAACTTCTGCATGTTGCTGAAGAGAATAGCACTTGGAACTGGAGAAATGGGCCTGTTAGAGTACTTGATGTACAAGTACAAAGATCTGAGTTCAAATCCCCAGTGCCCATACATTAAAAATATTAATTAAATACAGCATCCAGTTCAGGGAAGATAGAGAGAAGATGCTCTTGGAACCTGCTAGTCTAGCTGAAGTAGTGAAATTTAGGTTCAGTGTGAAACCCCGTTTCAAAAAATAAATAAATAAAAAGTAAGTTGGAGAGCAAATAAGGAAGGAAGGCACTCAACATTGAACTCTAGCTCCCCACCCACACATACACACACATACACACACACTTACATACACAGAAACACACAGAGAAAGATCAGACAGAAAGAGACAGAGAAACAGAGACACACGGAGAGAACAGAGAGATGGAGATAGAGAGGGAGACACACATATATACACAGAGAGGGAGTGAAAAAGAGATAGAGATGGAGGGAGGGAGAAAGACAGAAATACACAGGGAGACACACAGCGAGAAAGAGACTTCTTTCTATTCTGTCTAAGCAGTTTCTATGTCGTCAGTTAATTATTATACTTTAAACCATCACAAAATTCCCATCATTTTTATCACAACAACTACACAGTACTAGGTTTCTATATAATTACCATGTCCCCAGCACAAGTCATATAATACTCTGACTTCAAGGTCTGTGAATAATGCTAGAGTGCTCAAACATATTCACACCAGGAGCAAGTCCGAAAGTGCACATGTGCCAGCTGTGATAGGCACTATCCAGAGCATCACAGAAGATCCTGCTGTTAGAAAGACAGTGACCTGTGTGCTCAGTCAGTCCTTGATCTACCTGAGCTATTCCCTGGAGCAGATGTAGAGACCAGTCTGCAATTTACCTTCTATCTAAATAGTCCAGACTGTGGCCTTGGCCCATAGTCATTGATCAAGCTGCCTTTTTGAACAGGTTTGGTCCTGTGCTGTAAACCTTCAGGCTCTTATTTTTTTCTGTCATTTCCACCCTAGTTTTGATTTCCTTTCAGTGAAGCTGTATCAATTTCTAAATCCCTGGTGTCTTAATTAACAGTGTTCTCTACAGGGTGTCTGAAGTCCATTAACACTGTGTTTTCAGGGCTGACTTGTCCTATAGCCTGTAAAGTTATTATCTATTTTTTTTTCGTTTCTTCTTCCAAGGCTTCCTCCATGATATGCTCACTCTTGTCCCTTATGATCAATTAGCTAGTCATAAGGTTCTTTCATTGATTGAGAGAAAAATGCACAGAGGATTGACGTATAGAGTGATTAGTGAGTCTTTATAGGTTTTTTTTGGAAATAAAGATTAAGATAATTGGAACAGTTGATTAAAGAGAGTTTAATATTAGAAATGTTGAATTTTTATCAAGTGGTATTTAACATTATTGACAAATAAGTCTGCTGACTATTTGAGGGGACTTTCTTGTCCCATTTTTATATGTGGAAAACAAGTCCATGGAGGCCAAGTTGAGCTCTCCATGCACAGAGCTCTTAGAGTTAGGTAATTCAATTATGTCTAAACCACTCCCAAGTTCTTCTCTGGTAGGAAATGCTGGCCATGCTTCTTCACTTTATCTCAGAAAGTGGATGAAGGAGAATGGGGTAGGTGAGTGAGGGTTGATGACATATAAGGTGCTTTGGGCTGAATAGCTTCAGCAAGCCTCTGGCACCAGAGTGAAGGGTAACAGATAAAGTATAGTAATGATTTTGAATCACAGAACTCAGAATTCTGTCCACATTAAGCATTAGGTAGATATTACTGTTCTGTATTTTCATAGCTCCTATTCCTGTCCAACACTGGACTCCCCCTCCTAATGAATGAAAGGCACTACCTCTGGCTAGCTGCAAGTTTCCAAAAGATACCCAGAAAAAAAGCATAGGTGCTATTGATGGCATAGTATCTTAATTATCTTTGATCATCCTTTGTTTGAATACAGGCTTCCATTTTCATTTCTACCTATGGACACTATATCCATCACTTCTGTGAAGACTAACTTTGAGATGATATATTGAAGTATGCCACAATTTATAAACCATACAGTGTACAGTGAACCTTTTTGGTATATAAAGTATAATAAAATGAGCCGGTAGCTCATAGAACTTTAACCATCATACATAGAAGTTTCCAGTCATCTTTTGGTCTATCTTTCTGAAATTGCAATCTTGTGGCTCTGTTTGTCAGCAAAGAAAAACTATCCTAATATCATTTCTTAAAGATTAACTTTTTGGAAATATTTTCTATCTATATTTTTATGTTTTCTAAATGAAAACTCAAGTTGATCCATCAATAATTCATGTAGCTTTGTACAAGAAGAAAATGAGTGAAAATCACCCATTTTTAAAGGGTGAAGGGAAGGACAAATCTGTTATTTAAAAAAGAAAAGAATAAAAAAAGATTTCTAGTAGGTTGTCCTTCTATGGATATGGTCTTTGAACCATTAGCTTTCATAGTCAAAAAGTGAACCTGAGTTCATTTAAGAATTTCTACTTGAACAAAACAAAATTAAATTGTACAAATCTTAAACTATGGATTCAAAGCACAAAGACTAAAACAAAGGCTGGTTAGCAAGACTCTTTGAGTCAATAAGAAAATTCAATAAACCTTCAACTTCTAACTTGCCTAACTTGCCATATAATCAGAGTATTATTGGAGTCAGTTTGAACCAATCCTCTTGCTTTTCAAATGGCTGTTTTGATATCCTGTAAATACAGCCCAAATGTCAATATCTGTAACAGAGTTGACTGTGAAAATAAAATCAACTATCATATCATTTGGCCGATGGGACAATGATGTTCAAATGAACTGCATTACGTGTTCAGGTTAGAGTAGAACTGAGTATTTCATTCTGGGTCAGCATCCCCTGTGATATCTTATGAGTAAACTTTGGCAGTCACTGTTCTGTCCATCCCATATTTTCTGATTCATAAAAGCCTGAAGATGTTTCCTTACTTCTTAATAAATATTCTGGGCTTTAAATATATTGACATGTAGAGTACTAAAAGCTGGTATCACTTTTGTTAGAAATAGTATTGGATGATGTTCAATTTACAGACTTGAATCTATATTCTGAAATGTCTTATTTTTCTCAGTAGGAAGAGAGAAATGGAAATTAGTTCAGCCAGTGTATTCCAGTCCTTAGGTACTTATGGAATGAGTGAGGAGAAATGCCAGGCAAACGGATCAGCGTTTTCAAAGGCATGGCAAGAAAGAGACAGCTTGAGTATCATAAACAGGGTACAACTGAACATGGATATACCCAGCCCACATGTCTCTGAACTTAGAAAACATGATCCAAGTGTTCTCTGTAGCCCCTGCTTTCAGATTCCTGTGCTAGATCTTGGTTATTTAATATACCCTTGCATTGAAGATAAGTGATAAGATTCGTGGAAGGAAGGATGCTGGTCAGGGATGAGAGGGGGAAATTTGGGGATGACGTTGGGGTACAATCTGGCTCAGGGAAGGGCTGCTGCGTTCTTAGAGCTGTTCTGTAGAAGGAGATGTGATGAACAGAGGAGTGAAGAGAGCAGCACATAGCAGGGGAGAAAAAGAAATTTTAGACAAATGATTGCTGAGGTTACAACCAATGAGTCACAGGTCATGTCTATCTCTCTGCAGCGTGCATATACCTGATGAGACAGTAATACTTAGGGACAGATTGTTGCTCTGCACTTTATCTGTGACTATATTCAGGCTGGTTAACTGCATTTTAGTTAACCTAAGTGTTAACTAAGAGTTAACAGTATAATACACTTACTGAGTAGATCTCATAATTGAGTAAAATACTTAATGAAAACTTGAAACTTGAACTAAGTAAATACTTAGTCAGCTCCTAATATTATTATACCAGATCCTGGTAAGTATTTATGTGTTACTCTCTGTTCCCTCTATTATATATCTTCTGTCAGACACATAGTAGGAAATTCAATCTAGGAATTAAGTATGTTAAGGACAAGAGAGGCACTACCCATGTAACAGGAATTTTATCACATAATCCTTGTCAAATAATCTTAGTTTTGGAGCCATAGGAGATCTATAGTCAAAGTGGCCTTTAAAAGGGTCAGTGTCTTACTGTGCCCCATTATTATAATATTTGGCATGTGCTATATTCCATCATTATAAAACAACAGTGTTGGGTCCTGAGCATTCAAAGATCAAGCTTTGAGAATCCTCACTATGGAAACAGGTACTCAAAGGGTTGTCTGTTTTTAGCATTTCTTGTGTATTTATATTAGGGAACAGGAGATAACTGCTGAGTATTTAGTCATAGGATATGATATCTTTGAGGATCCTATCTCAGTTCTACCAAATCTCAGTAATATTCATTTAGGTTTGGTATACTTCTGGAACCACAGATCTAAGGAATGGACTCTCAAGCATTGCTAGGAAGATAAAGTCCTTCATCTTTCTAGAAGGCCTACACCATTGTTCTTTTGGACTCTTAAAGTCTTCTCACTCTTCCAACACATGCACCAGACAAACTGGCCCAGGAGCCACTGCCTAAAATAGAAAGGTACAACTGAGCTTGTCTGCTACTGTCTCAGAGAGAATGTCTAAGCGATGCCTGTAGTGCTAGCTTTAGTAGGATGAATCCTCTTGTATGGGTCAACCTCAGTTTATGTATTTCAGTTGGTGAGAAAGACTCTGTTGTTTTGATTACTCATAAATCTCTGTTTCTCTTGGGTACTTTGTGGGGCCCAGCTGATGGTAATATTGTATTCAGGTCTTTCAGAATCATTACCTTGTTTTAATAAGGGCATAGAGGATAGCCTCCATTAGTCTTAAAGATCATAGGATATGATGGGGGTCCAGTAATCATTATTCTGAGTCTTTGTCAACTTAGTTTTTATATCTTTAGAGATTTAGGGTATTTCCTTTTTAAAATCCTTTGAGGCAAATGATTGAGATACTATTTGGAAATTCAAGCAATAAGATTGGATATGTGGTTTGTCAGGACATGAGACGCCTCCCAGAAGTGGATATGACAATATTGATTGTCTGTCACTTAATTACTTTTGTAAATTATAACTGTCCATGGCAATACTGTAATACCTATGGGAGTATTCATTGCTACACAGAGAAGAAGTTTTTCAAATGATGTAGTTGAAGTTCTATGTGTGTGGACGTGTGTGTGTATGAACTGAATATCTTATATATTCCCCCAAATATCTCAAAAAATCTGAGAGAGATAACAGATTTGTAATTTCAGTTCCTCAGGCAAGAAGCTAACAAGTTGGAGGCCCGTCTATGGGATGTAAGGAAACCTGTCTCAAAATAAGACGGTGAAGAATAGACTTAGGATATCATTCAGTTGTGGGGATTTGCCTCATTTGCCTAAAGCTTAGTATATTTAACACATATAGATTTAAAATAAATGTCAGATATTTTGTTATTTCTTTTACTGAATGACTCACTACCCTAACAAAAGTATTATTTCTTTTAGCTTGCAAGGAGCCTTTTTTAAAGATCTAAAATTTCTCACTTACACAACAAGTACTGTATAAATCAGTTGGAAAAGCCTGGCAGTGGTGGTGCATGCCTTAAATCCCACACTCGGGACACAGAGGTAGGCAGATCTCTGTGAGTTTGAGGCCAGCCTGGTCTACAAGAGCTAGCTCGAGGACAGGCACCAAAAGTTATAGAGAAACCCTGTCTTGAGAAAACAAAAAAAAAATCAGTAAGAAAATTTACAGAATAGAAACTGTAGGCCTGACCAAGCAGAAAGCATGTACAGTGTTTCCCGTAAGACTGGGGACCAGTAAAGACTCAGAACCAGTAAGGACCAAGAATCATTGGACAGGATAAGAAAAGTTTAAGTATATGGACTGAAATATCAATTTGAAAGGTCTACAGACATTGTCTTAAAGAAATAATAGTGTGCTTTGTTGCAATAGAAACATCAGACATTTATTCCATTATCTTAAACAAATTTTTGACTAACTTTTTTTCCAACCACATGGAACAGGGATTCTATTATGTTAGAGATGAGACCATCATTAGTGCTCAATTTGATTAACAGAAAAAGTTACAAGAAATTGGATGTGAAGGGCTGTAATGCTATAAGAACATAAAAAGAAATAACCAGCTGAAAACTGACTCACATATTGGCATAATAGTTAAAATCTTAAAATTCACTATTAAACTACTTACACATTCTGTTCAGCATACAGAAGTAGAAGGTGAAAAGAACAGGTAATTCTCTGCCCATTTTAAAGTTATGTTTGTGGTCCTGGGGGAATCTCAAATGTCATGTTTTTGGCAACAAACAAACAAACAAAAATACTCCCTAAGTTCAGCCACAATCTGGCTGGGAAGGGAAGCCACCAGATGTGGGGCTGTTCTTTGCCACTACACTGAATAAAAGAGTGATTGGACATTCTCTACCTGCATAGCCCCAAAAGTGGGAATTGAGCTCCCATCTAGTTCAGAAGCTCCTCAAAATTGTTGCCATCAATGGCCCAGTGGGCTGTAGTGGTGTCTCTTCAGACTTAGCCACAAAGGATTCACTAATAGCCTGTGATGTTCCAAACACTTTTCCTTTTTTTTGATATATGACAAATAAGTTTATTAAGAAGTATGGCATCTAATATACAGTCTACAAGAGGGGGTGGGAGAGAGTGAGCAGAATATCTTCATATGACAGGACAAAATCAACAAGGAGATAATATTGCTCAATGAGAACACAGGTTGTTTCTAGTGTGCCACAGACTGAGAATACAGTGGCATTGGAACTGATAACTTCAGCCTCTTAATGGGGAAAAATAAGGTTAAAATTAAACAAACCTTAACTTCAGCAAGGATTTTGACTCAGCCCCATATCAGATCTTGACATCACTGCCCTGGGCAAGGACACAAAACTGATGTTTTCTTTGTCCTTTCTTGGGGCATCTGAGACAGCATTGGATTGTACTGGCTTACAGTTAAATCCAAACACTTTTTCATTAGAGGATCATCTTTAAAGAGGATGTTGTATTGGTGGGTTATTGGTTGGTACAACCAGGTAGTTGAGTATTCTGTCATCTTGAGGCACATCCGGTTAGCAAACTGTTACTAAAGAGCACTTGCCACAGACGTCGCATGTAAATCTCCTGCGGAGCTTGCTAGGCTACGGGTCTCACTCAGCAGATCTGAGAAAGAGCCCAAGTTCCCATGTTTCTAACAAGCCCCTGACAACCCTGACGCTAGCAGTCCTCAGACAGACACTGAAAACAGTGCTAGGGACATCTTCCAAGTCTGCATTGCTGTCAAGTTCTGTGGCTCACTCTTAGCCTTACTGACACACTACAGGGTATTTCCATCACTTTTTGCCTGGAAATTATTTAACGCAGAAAAGTGTAGATAGGTGGAATAAACCCAGGTCGGGTTTCACTCATTGGCCAGAGACACAGAAACAGAAGCTTTGAGTTTTCTCTTCACTGCGCATGTGCCAGGAAAGACAGGGAAAATATCTTCTCCTGCAGTTTAATTTGTTTAGTAAAGCAGTAATGATAATTCCAAGCTTTCAGGATGGCACAGACCAGATTGATAGAGTGTTCTGTTTTCCATTCTGCCTTTTTCAGTAGATAACCTTAGCAATGCCTGCTCACTAGAGAGATAGAAATGAGTGGGTAGGTGGGATTGGTTGCAATCGAAAGACTGACAGCAGAGGCTCCCTCGGATCACCTCTGAGAAGGACAAAGAGTAAAAGATGGTTTCAGAAATATCCTTCATCGTATTGAGATGACATTTATGAAATACCAGTTTCTCCCATAGGTCAGGTGGTATGTGAGCCGGTGGCTAAAGGGAGACTCAAACCATTGCTAAGGTAATAGCACCCAAAGATAGTCCTTTGTGCTAATGGTAGCTGACAGATAGATTCCACATCATTTTCCCCCCTCAAATCATTTTCTCCTTTAGTCAGTCTTGGACCCTAGCCCATGGAATAACACCACCCACATTTAGGATGAGTTTTTCTACCATAATTAATAGCATCTAGATAATCTTTCAGACATATCCTGAGATCAGATTTCATTTTGATACCTACATTTAGCAATTTTAAAAGCTTTTGTGCCTTTAATACACATTATTGTTAAGATTTTTATTTGACACTAATGTATTTCATGTGCTAGAAATGACCTCTCCTAGCATATAGATGAGAAAACTACACTTGAGATCAGAGAAATGGATCAAGGCTACAGCAGAAAATGTAGGCAGAACTAGAAATCTCATCTGTATTTCTCCAAGTCTTAATGCTGCATTGATTTCTTTGGGAAGCACATGCTGGGTTAATTTTGTTCCACCAAATTACAAGCTTCAATCCCACCTCTTCCGATTTATGATAATGACCTTATTCAGAAACAAAACATTTGTGGACACAACCAAGTTAAAGTGAGACCGGACTGAATTAGAGTGTTTCCAAACTGTTGACTATTGTAGACAAGAAATACGTGGACCCAGGCAGAAGAAGAGAGGGACAAAGAATGGAAAGATGCAGGTGAAAGCCAAGAACCGCTTGAGATCTATGAGGGTGGTCAACAAAGTATGGGGATTGGGATACTTCTCAGTGGTTTCTGATGGGGCACAACCCTGCTGACAATCTTGTGTAGGGTTTTTTAGCCTTCCGTATCTACGGGTGGTTTGTGATACTACACATTCAAACAGGGTGGAGACAGGAAGGCACCAGGCTCTGGAGTACACAGAGGGGACATTCCAGTTACAGGCAGTTGAGAGAAATGTTTGCAATGATGAGTACAAGGACAGGACTGAGACAGGCAAGGGAGGGCAAAGCTTCTTGGTACGAATCCTAAGTGCTACCCTGGAGGAGAAACACAGTTCATCAGAAATGGGATGTTGATGTATTACTGGGAGATGGCCAGAATGGAGAGAAGAGCAGAGGCAGGACTTTGGGGAGTGTTTTTGCCTGTGTTGTTGAGTCTGAGGAAACACATTTATCACAGAATGGAAGAGGAAGCAGAGCCAAGTGAGGAGGAGGGTCCAGCTCTTCCAGTCCCCATGGCTCACCTCTACAGACTACAGACCCTGCCTCTCCTTCACCTAGGCACTACTTAGGTAGAAGCTGCCTGGCTGGCTTAACCTCAAACTTGCCCTGGGATTCTGGAGCTCTGCTTGCTGTCCTGATTTACTCCTTGGTGTCCCAATTTACTGTCTGGCAGAATGCCAAGAATGTGAGTGACACAGCAGAAGGAGGCAAGCTGAAATTACTGTAATGAAAATGACTGGTAATCTCTAGCAGTGACTGGCTTTGGGAGTGACAGGTTTGCACCTTGTGCAAAATCTTTTGCTGGAGCAAAAAATGGGGCCTATGGGGTCTTAAAATATGAGACATGAAACACATGAAAATAGTTTTAGCCCTGAAGCACTGTACATTCTTTTGTCCTGATAATGTTGTAGATATTTAATGTAAACCCAAGTTACAAAGAAAGCAACAATATATTCCTTATACTGAAACAGAATCATTTCATAGCATTGTACTTCTATATAGTATGTAAAATGCATACATACATATAAGGGTAAACTAATAATGTTAAACTGTGGGTTAGCACTGAAATCTCAGGAGTCATCACTGAAACTATATTAATAGTTAAGGCCAATGACTCTAGCATATTCCTAGCTAGCTCTTAAATCTTAAATTAACCCATTTCTATTCATCTGTGTATTGTCACATGGTTGTGGCCTACTGGTAAGTTTCCGTCTGACATCTGGTCTCTGTCTGCTGCGGAGGCTACATAACATCTCCCTGACTTCACCTACTCTCTCTTCCTCTATCTGCTTGGAATTTCTGCTTTGCCCTATTCTGTGTTACAACAAGCCCAAAGAAGATTCTTTATAAGCCAGTGATATTCACAGCATACAGAGGGGAATACCACATCAATACGTGTTCTAGAAGCCATACAAGTCATGAGGAAAAGAAGGAACATGGGTCATATGTAGATTAACATGCAAGAAGTCAAGGAAAAACCTTGAAAGTCCAATGGACATATTTAAAGTTCTCAGTGGATGTCAGAAGTCATAAAGAGAATTCCTTTCCCATATATGCTTCTGCAAAGCAGTGCAAAGTACTTTGAGCCAGTGTCTACTATTTTTTTTCTTGAGTCAGAACTACATTTCAAGAGCAGAAGACTGCTAAGTTGTTTGGTGGTCTAACTCAATGAATCCTAGTCTGAACCTCACAGAAAGACCAGATAATGGGTGGGTTGTTGTGCTTGGAAAATAGGGGGGATTCCACTACCTACAGCTCCTTAGTCCTGTGGTCCTTTAAGGATGACTCTGTGCCAATTTTAGACCACAAATGCATATGCATATATATTTAAAATTGTATTTTGCATGTTTGTATATTTTATAGAAATCATATATAATGTATCCTTTTATGGGAAATAACACCCTCCATGCTAACTTCTACCACCCTTCAATAATTCCTTTGTTCTACATGGGACTGCTGAGTAAGCTGGGGGAATGTATAACATGACCACAGTGCGTTCGATTGTTATGACTTCATACTGAACGATCTCATCTCCATTATTCAAACTCTCTCTTACAAATGTATGTCTTTTCTTCCAGTTACTTCTTTTGGCTTTCTATGTAAACATTGCACTTAATTTTCCAAAACTTTCTCACCAACTTGCTCCTGTAGGCCTGTGAAGCCAAATATTTGTTCTCTGACTTCTTCCCCTTTATTCCATCCAACATCCTATATCTTCCCTCCTTGCTAATTTCTTGTCTCCATCTGATGTCCTGATGAATGTCACCCCTCCCAGGAAGTCTATCCTGACTTCATCTGGAAGAAATGAGTCCTTTTTCTTGTCTGCCTACCAGAGAGCTCTGCTTCTCACGCAGCCAGACACTCTACTGGTTTTAGATTTGTTCCCATATTTGCTAATCATCTGCATGACTGTTCTTCACCATAGTATCATGTTAGTAATAAAAGTAATAAATTGGCTTGCTTATATATTCACATGAGTATGCATCTGAATATAAAATAATCTTTAAGAAAAAGAAACTCCCCAAACCAAACCTATATAAATATTCTCATAATTGAAAAGGAAAAGTTCAAAGCAAAGTCAGAACTATGTCGTGGCAAATAAGTTGTCCGTAGATAGCCTTGCCCCTCCTGTAAAATTAACCGGGATGACTGTGCCATAGAGCTGCAGGTTTAGAGGTACCTCAACATTCAGTTTTCTTAGATTGAAGTCAGTGAAACCCTTGCTCTATAGAGCATGGGAAATAAGGAGAATAGAACCCTTTCCTGTGATCTGTTCTGTTATGGGGTTACAAAGACCAAATCTTTCAGAGGGAAGAGAAACTGCAAGCAAACACCAAAGGAGCTCATGGCCAGAGCTCTGACTAGGAAGGAACACAGGCATGGGATTAGGAAGGAAGAAGGGGGGCTTGGGACTGAATGGAGAGGTGGCTCGTTAGTAAAGTTCTTATTGTGCTGGCGGGAGGAACTTAGTTCAATTTCTAGATGACATGTAAAAACCCTGGTGTTGTGGTGTGTGCCTGTAATTTCATCACTGGAAAGGCTGAGACAGGCTGATCTGTAGAGGTTTCCTGTTAGGCCAGCCTAACCGATGCGGTATGTTTCAAGTTCATTGATAGATTCTGTTCCAAATGGAAAAACACATATGAAAAATGGGATTGATTCTGAGAAACAACACACAAAGTTGTCCTCTAGCCTACATACCTACACTGAGGCACATATATGTGAGTACACACACTGCATGTGAATGTGTACATATGTACACTCAAATGAGCATTCACATACAAACACATGCAGACACATACACACAAAGCAACCTCGACTTTCATAGCTTAAATATTTAATAATTTTCTGAAATGCCTTGAAGGCATCTGTCTTAAGTTATCTTAAAAATTTCTTACAACCTTAGAGGCTCCACTGTCTCCTGGTGCTTTGAAAATAACATTTTCATTTTATTTTAAAACAGTTGACTTCAATAACTGTATGTGTCACACACACACACACACACACACACACACACACACACACACACACACACACCATCTTAGGGACTAGGTGAATTCATTGCCATGTCTTCATTATTGTGACATTATAAAACATTATGCCAAGCATCAGTCCCCATGGAAAACACCCAATTTCAACCAATTGTCAAACATCCAGCAGTCATATCAAATGGGAGTCCAACCCTAGCATGTCTCCAAACCCTTCCATGTCTTTTCCTCACACATAGAAATGAAGATCTTGGGCTTTGCCCCACTAACAGGCTCAGTAGTCAGAAAAGACTAAACCAAAGAACTCCAAATTCTCCAAAACTCGAACAAAAGCTAGTATATTGGAATGTAGGCTGCGTTCCTTTTATTCTTTTCCTTTTTGTGAGAGATATGAGAGGGGCAATTTTTTTCAAAAGAACATTTTGTTCCTCAAGTAGGCTATGAGTTGTAATCTTTTTTAAAGAGACAGGGAAACAGAGTAGAAAATCCTTTGTTTTACATTTAAGAGATACAAAAACTAGGTTAGGTCAAGGTTTTCGTTTAAGATGCTCAATGAAAGGAGAATTACCAAGTATGGTGGTACAAGCCTTGGATCCCAGCACTAAAGAGGAAGTGGTAAGCAGATCTTTGTGAATTCAAGTCCAGACTGATCAACATAGTGAGTTCCAGGCCAGGCAAGCCAGAGATACACATAGAGTTTCAAATTAAAAGAAAGAAAGAATGGAAGGAAGGAAAGAAGGAAGGAATCCTTCTAAAAACTAACCCAAAATATTAGCTTAATATCATATTATGTTAACCTTGCTTTGAATGCTAGTCACATCAATCATCCATAGTTGAAATCATTGATATGTTAGACATTTTGTCCCTAAGATTTCTCTTACTCTTGCATGATGATGTTTACCTTTGTCAAGCAAGAGAAGAAGAATGTGCACTGGGATGTTGTTTGATGATATATAATAGACCACACTGTGTCTTAGGATAATTCTTGGGTCTTGGGTCCCACAATACTAACCAGTCAGAAGACTAAGCTCAGTATCATGGTTACCCAGCAAGTCAGGCAAGCAGATGCAATCAGACACCACTGACTCAGTGAACCTCGTTGGTCACAGTCACTGTGCATGTTGCCATGCACAATAAGGAGAAGATTCCATTGTGAGAAGTGTCCATGTTGGATGTCCAAACTGGGTAATGTTAACCTCACTTCTCTTGGCTAATTTTAATCTATATCCTTGCACAGCAATGAGCTGCATTGTGAATATAAAAGCTGCTACTGGGTTTGTTGGAACAGTCTAAATAAATTATAAAAATAGAGGATGGTTTGGGGAATCCTTTTCCTGATTGCAATAGGTATTAGATTTGGGGTAATGTTGTTTTCAAGCATTGTGACTACCTGAAATTTACCTCACACATTCTTTTTGAACTTTTGTAGGGAGTATATTACATAATATTTACAGATGTCCTTAAGTATTTCACGATACTTAAATCCTGTGGATTGGAGAAACTTCCTGCTATTCCACAGTACAGATGAATAAGGGAAATAGTTAACAGTATTCAGTCAATGCAGTTCTGGCTTACTCTTTAGAGCTATAAATATCAATCCAAGTAGAAAGATTAAGATCTGTGCTCCCTGTCACTGGGATTTCTCATGAGTTGGATATTTATCACCAAGTAGTTTCTTTAATTCTGGAATACTCTTTGCTGCCATTTTCCCATCTCTCTCTTTACCAGCACCTCTGTGATCAAAATTAGCATTATCATTTCAACAAGTAAACTATTTCCAGAATGTCATCCAGACACAAATAAATTATGTTTTCCATAATTGCTCAATTTTTTTCTTTTAAAACTGTGCATTAGAGCTAGAGAGATGGCTCCGTGCTATAAAGAGTAAGTACTGTTTTTGCAGAGGACTCAGGTGCCATTCTCAGCACTGACATCAGGCTGACACATACACCTATAACTCCAGGTCCAGATGATCCAGTGCCCTCTTCTGGCCTTCATGAGTACTACACTCAAAGGTGCATGTACCCCATACCACCCACACAAATTAATAAAATAACTTTAAAATAGTAAGGATAGCATTTAAAAATATAAGCCATGTCACAGCACTCTTTATCTTTTAGCCCTTCTGTTTAAACTCTTCATCTCTCTTCCTGATACTTTTAAAGAAAGGCAGAAACAATTTTCTAATTTCATAATAAGTGTATTTCATTCAATGCACACTTACTGATAACACTGTATCTTCTTTCTCTGACTCTTTCTTTGCTTCTATTCATTCTTGTTGTTGTTCTCTTTTTTTATACTCACCCTAACCTTTCTCCCCAAAACTCTTTTGGCCTCTATTGCTAATCTTCATGTTTCTCTGCACTCCTTATTCATAGAGGTCTCTCTCATTTGCATGTTCACACTGGCTACTTAGCAATCTCTGTCACCTGCTAGCATGAGCTTTTTGGAAATGGGTAGATTCAAGGATATCTGTACTTTGCATAGGAACATCAGGCCATTTCGAGATGACTGGGCATCGGAATAGACTTTGTTTAGAAGTGACTATGGGGTAAGATGCTGTTTGGAATTCATTATCAGTTAGAATGAGTAGTTGGAAGATAATAAGCCCAGCCACCATCACCATCACACGCATTTATGCATTTCCCTAGTGGACCTGTCTTTTAGAAAAGTGTCATTATTATCCAGGTTGGCCACGGTGTTGCTATTCTAGTCTACATATTCACCTCTTTTGATTTTTCGTCAGTTACTTGGGGTCTGAGATATCTTTGCTAGTAATAGGTAGCCTCTAGGTCAATTGCTTGGGAAAGAAGGAGGGAGTGATTGTTGCTCCTCTACTGCCTATATAATCAGAGGACTTGTCTCAAGATTCCTGTAGGTGAAGGAAACAAGGAATTAATCCAGCCTTCATCACTCCAGTGTGCAGCATTTGCTGCACCATTCCTGGTGGACAAGAGGCCCATGGTATGCCAGACAGAGTTCACCCAAGTGGTTTTAGATATAGTGCAAGATTGCTTTATAGGGTTGAGGGAGTTTAATGGGCATTTTGGCAACACTATGTTGAACCATATATACCCTGTAAATGTATTCTCATATAGATGGGTTTTTTTTCTCCTTTGTGACTAATGGATCCTTTTTTGACAATATGGCTGCCTGCATGGTAATTGCTCTAATTGTACATACATATGCACTCAAAACATTAAAATATCATCATTTAATACACTCTAGGGGACCAAAATTTGTGGTATTTCAAAAATCCATCCACATTATCCCAAGATAATGTTATATTGTAGTTTCTAATGAGAGAGAGGTTATTATATGATTTTAACTCAAATTCAAATCTTACACATTTTTACTTCATTGCAAAGAAACATTACTAAACTTTTCATCACTTAAATATGCTGTGTGTTTTTTTTTAAATTTACCAAGAATTTGAAGAGAAAATAACCAGGAAAGTCTTAATCAGGGATTTTTAATAGTCACTTCATGTATATGAGTTCGTATTATCTGTTCACGGAAGCAACTTAAATTTCATTAAAATTTTAGAAAATAATATATAATGAATTTGGATACAAATATTTATTCTTTTGCATGCAGTTTGACCATGGAAGTCATAGTTATAAGTTCCACATTCCTTCCTTTTCAGAAAGGTAACATAGATAGACCCAAATATCATCATTGCTGAAAGTGAATTCTCTTTGAACCTTAAAGACTCAGAACTTGTCATAAATTTAATAAAAAGTTGTGTCATGTGACTTCAGCAAATTGCAAAACCTCAGTTTCTTTAGGTGACCACATGAGGATGAGTCATTAACTATGAATTAGTCAGCATTGGTCAACACTGGAGATAGAGCTTGTATATACTAAGTATCTGAAATGGGGAAGATGCAACTTGGTGACACTAGGTTCTGTGTCACTTCAGATGTTCAGGCCTATTTTTGAAGATCATATTTTGGAGGATGGTAGAAATACAGTCAAATCCTTAATGAAAGGTTCCTCATTAATGATCAGACATAGCAGAATCATCTCTGAAATTAGTGTCACAGACAAGTTGTAGGACATTGAACAAAACATCTCAGAGTACCATCTACAAATCAACCCCACTTTCATGAGTAGATATGAGATATCATCATGACATTTGAAAAACAAGAGTGATTTTTGTACTTTGAGTCTCTTCAAGTGATAAGTTGCATTTCCTCCTAATTATTCAAGACCCAACTTGCTGCTGGTAATTAGATGAAAGTCTGTAGTCTGTAATTAAGATCAGTAAAGAAGACAGCGCACACAGGGTTTGCATACTTTATTTCTACTTTTGTTACCATAGATGTTTTAAGCCATTGTACTAACAAGCATACCTAAGATATCGTAAAGTGGGATTATGTCTTACCATATAGGAAGGTTCTCTGCTGAGTGACAGAGACACTTTCAGATAACAAAAGCCAATTGAATTATAAGGGTTTCTCAAACTCAGTGTGTAACATGGTTTTGCCATGACTCTGAAGGTTAAGGAGCTTACATCCAGCAGGTTCACAACTTCTGTGCAGATTAGGTTTCACTGTCAGCATATATGTAATTATTGGGTAGAGTCCAAACTTTCCTTCAAAGGACATGCATTATGGGCAGCACCCACTATTTGGTTAGACATTCAGGGACTCAGCAACTGGATGAGACCATGCATGCATTTTAACAAGATCTTTGGATGCTGGTGCTAACATTAAAATTTGAGAAGCAATACCTTAAATAATTCATTGATTGCCAAGGCCTGGGACTTCAGTAGCAGAACAGCATAGGATTTACTGAGCTTCAGTCTCTTTGCATTTTTGCTGAGGCTTTGTTTTTCTCATTTTGTCAAGAGACTGTGGTTTTAAGTTGAACAAGAAAAGAAAAAGAAAAAAACTACTCTTTTCTCTGCAGAATTCATTTGGTCCAATTCATATTTGTGAAAAAATACACTTATGGTAACTCCCCTCTATTTTATGTACTGGTTCAAATTTAAGTGGTCCATTTATATTGTGTTAGATGGTGATGATGTAAGAACTGATTGGGGAGTGGATAACAGTTCTCATTAGAGCCTACAAAAATCTTGTTAAAGATAGTGAATGATTGGCAGGCCTTCCATGCATGAATCATACAGAGTTCTATTCAACTGTTTGGTTTTCAGATAATTCTAGTGTTCAATGTATTCTGTTTGAAGTCCCTGAGTTGACCATGCTTTTTCTTGGAATGAGAAATAAATCTTGAAGAGGTTCCTATTTCTAGTTTTATTACTCTTTTAACTTGGACTGAGACCAGATTATGCTGTGAACTAAAGGCAAACACATGTATCTGTCGTCTGAACTTCCATATATGAACCTCCTACAGTCAAGGAGAAGCTACACTGCTGGAAAAGATAAGACACTTTTTGAGAAATGCAAGGTAGCATATCCTTTCCATGGTTGTGCCAAAATTTGCCATTACTGGCCAGGTCAAAGCACATGATACTGTTAGTTGCAACTCTGCATCTTATGTCAGTAGTTCCCAAATATTAACAATTTTATAATATTTTTGTTTTGTTTATTTTGAGACAGAGTTATTATATCTCTGGTTGGCCTGAAACTTACTATGTAGACTAGGATGCCTTTGCCTCTGCCTCTGCTTTTGCCTTTACCTCCAGAGTATAGGACTAAAGGTATATGCCACTGTACCTGGCATAATTTCATGTTCTTGACCCCTGGAGAAAAGGGTAAATAAGGCTTTATGTATAATTGGCTTTCTAAAGATTTCTATTCCACATGCAGTTGACTTGATTTCTGTTTAGTTCAGATCCAGCTGGAGAATAAAGTGGCTTTTTTCCTCTGCCATTTCTTAACAGGAGTCATCTCTGAGATGAGTTCTGATATCTAATCCCCTCTCTTCCTTCCTATTCAATTCCAACCAGCTGTAGGCTGTCCTTAGAATGCCACAAGACTGTTCAGTGTCTTCTATTGCTGACAATACATGGCAGATGTGTGGGATTTGATATCTTTGAAATGCTTTTTACCAGCACAGAAATGGCATTTCTTGGTGGGTGTCATCCTTGTACAATAGTTGATGTGTAATGATTTATCATGTTTAATCAGAAACTGCAACTTGCCTCCAAATGAAAAGAACAAAGCACACATTACAGGAAATTTATGACTGAATCTATTTACTATTTATGAAGAACGTGAAAGCTTGGTATTCTTCAACGAACAACTGTAAAGCCTGAAAAATAAATCTTCCAGCTGTTTGAGATTCCAGCTCCTTAGCTGAAAGCTTAATGTGGAGTCTTTCTGTTTGAAGATTTACTTTTTAGAGACTGTTTTGGTAGGTGTCGCCCAGTACAGAGAACACTGGGGGCATGATGATGCTCCAGGGAGGGCTACTTTTATTTAGAAGCTAGTTTCTTCAACTCTTGCCTCCAATAACTTAGCTGTCACCCAGGCCACTGTGAGATGGTTGTGGAGACGTTTCTTTCTGGAATTGAAGAGCGTTTACCAAATAGCAAAGAGTGGAATGGTGTAACAGCATATTCACACTCCCCTTGTTGACAGGATAGGCAGATAAGCGGGGACCTACTCATCCCAGAGCAAGGCCATGTCTCAATCTAAAGTCATGTTCTTTAGGCTGGCTGACTGGTCAAGGAGGGAAGGATTACATCTTCTGTGCTCAGCTAGCTTTCCTTAGTCAGTTGGGTTCTTATTTCAGAGAAGCCCATTTTTGAAATGATAACGTCAGCTAGAAACGTAGACTTGAACTTGATTCTAAATGTTCAAGGTAGTTTGTAAAGTGGACCTAAAAAACCTTCCTAATCCTTCCAGTGACATCTTAAAGAAATCATGGCTAAGTAAAATAGGTGGTGAAAGAAGAAACAGCTGGGCTTTGAAGAACAGGATAAGATGTATTGTTTGTTCATTGTCAAATCCACTCTTGATGTCCATTTCTTAGAAACATGAATTTTACTTGTAAAATCTTTACAGGTTAAAAATTTAAAAACATATTTTGAGTTTTAGAAAGTAATGTCTATTGAAGAACACTCGTGGGGTGAATGGGACTTTCCCCTGTTGACAAGAAAACCATCCTAAAACCTCACACCCTTAATTTGATTTATTTTTGGAGTCTAGGTATGGGGTTGGGTGGGGATCTTACTTGTTCCTAGCTCCAGAAATTTTTTTAGATAAAAACTTTGGAGTGTGTGACTTCTTCCTGGGGTCTGCAGGGCAGAACAGCTGCTGGCTTACATTTTATTTCTTTTTTTTTGTTTTTATTCCTACTGAAGATGTACTTTATATTTTATTCTTGTGTGTGTGTGTGTGTGTGTGTGTGTGCGCGCGTGTTTGTGTAGCAGCTCTCAGGAAACCCTGCTTGTTTCTGTAATTTATCTTTCTGTACTGCATTTTATTTATTAAACTCTGAATGGCACACTTTCAGTTCAGGATGAACCCCCAAAGCCTTCAAAATAGAATGGGAGGATATTCACAGTTAAATTTTAATATACTCTTTCTGCCTCTTTCTAGCATCAAAATGTGTTAACTATGTGTCTCATAACTGAATGAAATATTTGAGAAATGCCAAGAAAATATTTGCAACTTTTAGAGATTGCGTGTGTGTGTCTCTGTGTGTGCACACATATGCTTGTATGCTTAAATGTCGACAACTGCACGGTGAAAGAGCTAAAGGCATCTAGGGGGCAGATGCCAGTGATGCAGCTGGACATCCTACAATGCACAGGATGGTTCCTGGCAAAGTACGACCAAGTCGCAACTGGCAGCAGCATCAAGGTTGAGAAATTCTATGTTCAACTATACTGAAACATGAGCTTGCCTAGAGATACACTTCTACCTTCTACAACCTAGCCTGTGGGCCTAGCAGGCAGGGTTTATCTCTAAAATGTTCTGCTTAGCATCCATGGGACTTTGGAAAGCTCACTAAGTACCAGTGCCTTGTTTTCCTTACCTGCCTTCTGAGCCAAGGGTATCTCTCAAGGTTACACAGATAAACGAGTCAATTAAAATTAAGTGCTTGGCACAATGGATGCTGCTTAGGTTACGTGCTTCATATGTACCTCATACTTCTACAAATGATTGCTCTGACATCACTGAGATGTTCTCCCAGGCCAGAACAGCCTCTCCTATGTTGCTTCTATCTTTATATCATAATTAGCATATCCTTTGTATGGTACTCTCCTTTCCCTCTTTTCTTATAACTTACCATATCTCGGTATCTGGTTAAAAAGGTGTTTGTCCTTTGGATGGTAAACCCCTTAGAGACAGAATGTCTTATAACCAGAGTCCCTAACACTGCCTGAATTATGTTGGTTCAGTTGGGTCTCATGTGCCATGTCTCCTTTGCTAAGACTAGTAGAGGAAACATCTCTTGAATGTGGCTCACGAAGGTATTGTTTGAAATTATGAAAACTACTTTTAAGTGAGGTGTGTGTGTTTCCTCTATCAGTCAAGCTACAAGGGCAAAATCTATTAAATAGCTTCACCGAAAGAGAAAAGAAAAGGGCTAGGCTAGCCTAAGTGCGTACTCTTCTCTCCTACCTTGGGATATCAGCATCTTTAGCTCTACCAGCCTTCTGACCTTGAGAAAATAATAATGCATGGAATACTACCTAGGATTAATAATTCAATTCTCTTTCTGTAGTCCTCTATCTCTAGTCTCCATCCTGGCTTGAGCTATTTCCAATTCCCACAGATAAGCTGGCACTAGTGGCTACCTACTGTCAGTGTTCATCTGTGTGTACAAGAAAAGACTGTTTCCAGACTACACTCTGAAACTGAGTCCTCGATAATGAAGGATTTGTTGTTGCTATTCTCTGCTAGGCTTAGAATTAACTTGTCAGTTCAAAGATCTTGCAGTTCTTTAATGAGGATACGCTGGGGTATAATGAGGTGAGAATGAGTTTGAAACTCCTTGTATCTCTAATTCCTGGCTGGTTTCTTAACCTCAGTGAACTTAAATTGTACTTTTATACGTGGGGATGATGACAGCTCCTCCAGCATGATGCCCCTATGAAATGATGATACATAAATAAGCAAATAAGAAAACAAGGGCATAGAATGTAACATGAGGGCGAGTGGTTATAAAAAAACAACGATGGACTTTGCTTTTTATTTTCTTCTTCTAGAATTACTGATATATAAATTTTGGTTTTTAGAATCGTGTGCAGATATATGTATGTATGTCTTCATGTGTATAAATATGGTTGTTCAAGTGCCATGGTGCATGTATGGAGGTCAGAGGACAAGTTGGGTTTTGATTCTTTCCTACCATATTGTTTGAGATAGAGTCTCTGTTGTTTTCTATGGTAAATACTCCCAAGTTTTTAAGGATTCTCCTGTCTCCATCTCTTATCTCTCTGTAAGGGATCTGGAATTATAGATGCTCATGCTCTATTATTTCTGACTTTTTAAAAATGGGTTTTGGGGATTCAAACTCAAGAACTGTAATTTTGCTTGGCAAGTGGTTTTTTTATTGTTTTTATTGAAGTATACATTTTTCTCCAATCCCACCCTTTCTCCTGTCCCTTCTACACTATCCCATGACCCCCACTCTCTCAGTTTACTCAGGAGATCTTGTCTTTTTCTTCTTCCTATGTAGATACATGTATATCTTTCTTAGGGTCCTCTTTGTTGTCTAGGTTCTCTGGGATTTTTAACTGTAGGTTGGCTTTTTTTTCTTTGCTTTATGTCTAGAAGCCACTTCTGGGTGAGTACAAATTATATTTGTCTTTCTGGGTCTAGGTTACCTCACTCAATATGTTTTTTTTTCTATATCCATCCATTTGCATGCAAATTTCAAGATGTCATTAACTTTTACCGCTGTGTAGTACTCCATTGTGTAAATGTACCACATTTTCTTTATCCATTCTTCAGTTGAGAGGTAGCTAGGTTGTTTTCAGATTCTGGCTATTACAAATAATGCTGCTATGAACATAGTTGAGCACATGGATGACAGCTTATGCTGGAGAGGATGTGAGGTAAAGGGAACATTCCTCCATTGTTGTTAGGAGTGCAAACTGTACAGCTGCTTTGGAAATCAGTATGGCAATTTCTCAGAAAATTAGGAATCAATCTACCTCAAGACCCGGCAATACCACTGTTGGGTATATAGGCAAAGGATGCTCAATCATAACACAAGGATATATGCTCAGCAAGTGTTTTTACCACTGATACTGTTTTATTGATAAGACTTGTGATTGTGTGTGGGTGCGTGTGTGTATTGTTTTTATCTGAAAGTTCAAAGAAACAAGTAACCAAGCACGTGCCAGACAGTGATATGAAAGCTTATCCATGCACAAAACAACTGAGACATAGTCATTGGCTTTGGAAAGAAAAATCATAGCCTCTTCCAGCCAACATCAGAATCCCCAAGATGTCCAATCACAGGGGAAGTGGTGTAGAAGCACTTCACAACGAAATGAATGCCTGTTCGCAGCCTTGAGTATCTAACTTGAATGTGTTGCTGATAATAAGCAGCGACAGTGAAGACCATATTTTACATGGCAGCCATTTGTACGGCGCTGGCTTTGCAAAGCCTAGCCTTCTTATTACAAGATCTATAACCACAGAAGATCAGTAACTACAGAGCATTGTGATCAGCTTGGGAAAGGAGTTGGAGAAATTTTCTGAAATGAAAGAAAGTCACTTCTGACCGGCATATTCTTTGTTGCTATTAGCTTATAATACATGACATATTATAACCCATATTACTAGATGCTGTAATAGATATGTACCCAAACACTCACAGAGAAAGCTCATGGAACATTTTCATTAAAAATACTAGAATTGAAATATATCTCTTTCTGTCTTTGTAAATGAATTTCTCATACAGAGCAATTTTTTGTCTAATCATGGATCCATGCTCTCTCTCTCTCTCTCTCTCTCTCTCTCTCTCTCTCGGCCATGGTCTATTCTATGCAACAGCATTTCTCTGTGTGTCTGATGAGCACTAGAATATGGTTAGTTCAAGTAAGAAATAAAATGTTTAATTTCATTTCATGCTAAATAATTTAAATTTCAACATGCATGTGTAACCGATGGCTATTATATAAACGGACTGCTATGACTTGGTTGATGATGGTCATAAGAAAAAGATTTCATTTTGCAGGCAAATGGGTGGAACTAGAAAAAAAATTATCATAAATGAGGTAATCCAGACCCAGAAAGACAAATATGGTATGTATTCACTTATGACTTATGAGCTGCTAAGTAAATTATAACCAGGGTACAATCTTTGGACCCAGAAAGGTTGGATACAGAGGAGGGCTCTAGGAGCAATGCATGGATCTCTTGAGAAAAGGAAAATAGAACAGGTTTTATAGGTGGACCGGGTGGGTTGGTATGCTATTGGGAGGAGTCAAACATGGAGGAGAAGGGATAGAGGGAGAGAACTCTGGAGAGATGGCTGGAATTGGAGGTACTCGGTGGGGGGGCAGAGTGAAAACCTAGAGCAGTGGAAACTTCCTGTAATATATGAGGGTGAGGACTCTTACTAAGGGACAATACGGAGCCTGAAGCAGAAAATTTCTGGAGCCAGGCAAGGCCTCCAGTGGCAGTGCCCAGTTTGATTCGATTGAGTTATTGGTCAAGGGGTTCCTTGAAGATACCCCAATCAACCAAGTCTAATGCTAGAACAGATGTTTGTAGTCTGTGAACTGACAAAAGGACCCCCCTTGCCAAGAACAATAGCACAAAGCTCAATGATTGTAGAGAGGTCAAGTTCGTGCTTGCTTGGAGCCTTCTCCTCTACATTCTCATCTCTTTGGTATGGTAAGGTACTCTGTAGGCTACCAAAAGAGAAACATGGACACCAACCCAGCCTCAAAAATCTTTGAGCTACAATCCGTCCTGTCTGCAAGATGTGCTGGGGCAATAGTAGTGCAGAACTTGCTGCAGACCAATGTCTGATTTAACTTGAGGCCTACTTCCCAAGAAAGGGCCCAAGCCTGATACTGCCTGGGTGGCCAGGAAAAAGAGAATGGATAGACCAGAGACCTAGGGTAGAACCAAACACAACTGGTCAAAATAATGAAATTATTCCTAATGATATTATGCTATACTCATAGATTGGTGTCTTGTCCACTAGTCATCAGAGAGGCTTCCTCAGGCCACAGATGGGAGTGGATGCAGAGATCCACAGCCAGACATTATGCAAAGAGAAAGTCTAAAGTAGAGATTTCTATTGGGCCTTTCTCCTTAGAGCTCAGGGAATCCCTTGGCAGAGGATGCAGATAGATTGTAGGAGTCAAAGAGGATGGAGGATACCAGGAGTACAGGGCCCAGGAAATCAGCTAAGTAGGTTGCCAAGGGCTCACAGAGACTGAAGTGGTAAGCATATATCACATAGGGGTCTGCCCCAGGTCCTCTGTGCATATGTTGGGACTGTTAATTGGTAGTTTTTCGAATTCTTAACAGTAGGAGAGGGTGTTATTTGACTTTTTCCTGCTCTTGAGACTCTTTTTCTCCTGTTGGGTTTCCTTGTCCAGGCTTGGTGTGGACAAAGCCCTCAAAAACCCTTGAGGGCTTTTGCCGCATCTTATTATAGTTTGTGTTGTTGTGTTTGCTTGTTGTCTCTTTGAGGCCTGCTCTCTTCTGAAGGGAGATGGAGTGGGAGTGGATCCAGGGGAGATGGGAGGTGGGAGGAGCTGAGACGAGTGGAGGGAAAGGAAGAAACTGTGGTCGGAATGTACTGTATGAGAGAAGAAACTATTTTCAATAAAAAAAATAAAAAGAATTCCTGGGAATTTCTCTAGAGCCAGGTTTCCTGCTAGACCCATAATGGCGCCCTTAATCAGCATATCTCTTTCCTTGCTCTCTTCTCTGTCCTTCCTCCATCTCAACTATCCCTTTCCCTCCGCTACTCCTCTCCACTCTCTTTCCCCCTCCTCTTTCTCTTATGCCCTCCCTTCTCTCCCCACCTCCATGCTCCCAATTGGCAATCTTATTTACTTCCCCTTTCCAGGTGGATCTATGTATGCTTTTCTTAGGGTTCACCTTGTTACTTAGCTTCCCTAGGATCATGGACTATAGGTTCGTTATCTTTTGCTTTACAGCTAGTACACACTTATGAGTGAGTACATACCATCTTTATCTTTCTGGGTCTGGGTTGACCCCAGCTAAGAGCCTAAGCAATAGAGGAGAGGGTACCTAAACTGGCCTTGTCCTGTAATCAGACTGATGAATATCTTAAATGTCAACATATAACCTTTATCCAGCAACTGATGGAAACAGAGGCAGAGACCCACAGCAGAATACTGGGCTGAGCTCCCCGAGTCCAGTTGAAGAGTGGGAAGAGTGAGAATATGACCAAAGAGGTCAAGACCATGATGGGGACACCCACTGAAACAGTTTACCTTAGCTAATGGGAGCTCAACACTTTAGCCGGACAGGGAAGGAATCAGCATAAGACCAAACTAGACCCTCTGAATGTGGGAGACAGTTGTATGACTGGGGTAGACTGAGGGGCCGCTGGCAACAGCACCAGGATTTATCCCTACTGCTTGTACTGCCTTTTTGGGAACCCATTCTCTTTGGTTGGATACCTTGCTCAGCCTAGATATAGTAGGGAGGGTCTTGGACATTTCCCAAAGCAATGTGCCTTACGCTTTCTGAGGAATGGATGGGAGTGAGTTGGGGGTGGGCTAGGAGGAGGGAATGGGAGGAGGGGAGGGAGTGGGAATGGGATTGGTATGTAAAATGAGAAAAAGATAGTTTGTTTTCTTTTTTAAATGAAATAAAATAAATTACAAAAAAACAAAAAAGAAAAAGAAAAAAAGAATTTCATAGCAAATTATTTGCTATGGTAAGCAATACTGTGTTCAACACTTAATATGATAGATTCAGTTAAATTTATGAACAACTCAGGATTCCTAGTAATATCTTTCCCATTTAGACAATGAGAAAACTGACATACAAAGACTAAGTAATGTGCTCATATCACTATCTAGAGTAGGAGTGTCCAACCTTTTGACATCATGATCATGTCATCTACATATGTGTTGAGCCTCATTTACAGCAGCTCAGGATGCATGGGGAATGTGGATTTGTCAATCACCAGGACTGAGGTTGACATCCACAGTTTGACGGCACATTGGTGTTCTCAGGATGAATTTTATACAGTGAAACTTCTGGTCACTGCAGGCTGCCCTATTCATTTTCACTGTTTGGTGAGGCAGAGTGTGAAGCCCCTGTCAAAAATCTAAAATATGGAATCTCTTTGAAGACATCATGGTTTTGATACATGGAGTTCTCTCTTGAGTCTCGAAGTGATCTCTTGATGTCTGGCCAGCTCACTTTGCTTGCTGAAGTCACTTTAGCCCACTTAGAGCAGAAAAAGAGAAAGACACACTGATGTAGCTTCTTTCCGGCTGTTGTCATGGAGACGAGGCCTAAAACAAGGGTGCTTTTCCTCCCAAGTCGCAGACCCAGAAAGCATCTTCATTTCTACTTTGTCTGAAGCAGCAGCTGTCTGGAGAACCATGAGAAAGGGCCTTGACACAGTTTCTCACGGTGCCACCAGAGAGCTAGAATGACTTCAGAGATATGGTAGATGCTAGTTGTGTAATAACCCCAAACTGGTCAGTACTGTATTCCTTTAATGTGTTAAAGAGCCTTTGGTAGTTGCTGTTAATGGTTTCACATCACTGTTGAATGACATGAACTTATTAGAACAAAGAATTCGGGGGTGACAAGGTTTCTTCTTACCTGGGCAGACACAATCAACAAAGTAGCCTCTTCAAACCCTTCAATGTTCCAGTGGGTACAAGATTAAGGAAACAAATGAATTTAATTTGACTGGGAGTTATTTCAGAGGCTTTCTTCATGGCCAGTCTCCTGCCCTAACTAGGGTTTTTACAATTGATCTTCGATATTTCCTTAAATAGCAGAGGTACAAACAAGTATTGCTAATTTAATGTAGACATCACTGCCATGGTTGCAGTCTGAGCGAATTTGTGCCCAAAGTCAGGAAATACGGGCTGTGTTATGAAATGTAATGAAAACTGAGTGTGTTTAAATGTGATTTCCCAGACAGCACTTTGATAGCCAGTTGAAGCTTTGGCTTTAAGGCACCATTGCTCCAGAATGAATCAATACTAAATAGGTTGAAGACAGGTCAGAGATTTATTGATATTTCAATCTGAAAATCTCACAGGTTTTTCCAGACAAAAATCAGTTGCAGAAGGATTGCTTGACTGCAAATTATTGGGAATGTTACAGAAAGAGAACACAGACAAATTAGCCATGAAGGGATAGCCAAGAAAGTTGTAGTCTCCAAAATTCTTTCCTAGAAGAAAAACAGAAAATTCCAGTTAATTTAAGGGGATAGTAAACCAATAGTTAACACTGTATAGCTACTGGGCACATTATGCTTGAAGTACTTTATCATTAGTTAGTCCCTATAACAAAATAAGTATTGTACAATGATCAAAGTTGTGCAGAGAGATGACCTTTGCTGATGAGTCACATTGCCTGCCTAGCATAAATGATACTATCAGACACACTCGTTTGATATTTTTCCCTATAAATGAGAGTGTGGTAAGAATCCCTATTGAAGCTACTATCCTTGATGACCTATCCCATAATATACTGAGAACTAAGTACACTGTAAGAGACTAGCTTTCTCTGTGGTGCATGTTAATGGGTAACAATAAATCTCTGTTATATGTTTCCCACCCCATTTAGGGGCATCCATGTCTTTCTTGAGTAGAGCTTCAAGACAGGATGCTAATAGATAATGGTCTCGTTTCTCCATTTCTTTTGAAATTTTAAGAGCAAACTGCTAGATCACTCATGCCCAAGCACATATAAACTGTGACAGTCCCTTTCATTTGTGAAATCAGTTGGTGAGCTGGAAAGAAAGACTTTCTGGGTACAGTTAGGGTGCAGGCAGACACTTGCCTTGGCCATTGACTTGACTGTGTGCCAGTTCAAATAGTCATTTGTAGCTGCAGGTTACGTGAAGAGAAACATCAGCTCAGGGCTATTCTGAATTTTAACAAACCATGGGAAATTAAAATGTAAAAGAAATTAGCAAACATAAGCAAAAGATAAAAACCAAAAGAGGAAAAGGAATTAAGTTCCTAGAAGGAAAGCGGAGACCAGTTTAATCCAGTTTTCAGCTGTATCAAAAGCAAATGGATATATGTATTATGCTGTATTTTGTGTGTGTGTGTGTGTGTGTGTGTGTGTGTTGGACTTTGCTATTGTGCAAAGCACGTGGAGAAGGGGAAGATGCTGAAGCTGTGTTAGGAATTTTACTTTTCTGTTCAAAGGCAGTCCCTAGTACTATTCACTAAGTCTAGTGAAATACATTTCTGAGTTTAATGAACTTTTCTTGTGTTCCCATGACAGATGTGACCATTTGAAGCTTTCTTAGGTGGAGTTTACCTTAAGCATAAGTATGTGAGGACTGTAAAATTTAACTATAAAGCTGGCTGTTACCAGCTCTAGAAGACCAGCGGACCTCCTTGATGGATGCTAATGAGTGAAATCCTCCAGGACCTGAAAGTTTGTTTTCCACTAAGCTGGAATTACTGTGCTTAATTGTTCAGACTACCAGACATACTAAAGGGGAAGATGTGGGTCTTATCATTTCAGGAAAGAAAGAAAAGGAAAAGAAGGATGAGGGAGGGAAGGAAGGAAGAGAGCTAGTGCCACTCCTCTGTGGTCATTGTTGGTTGATGATTCCAGTTGTGAGGTTCTGGAAAGCCCAGACATTCTAAAATCAACTAATAAGAACAGAAATGGTGATAAGATGGATGATAAAGAAAGAAAGAAAAAAAGAATAAAATTTTTTCAGATGTAGAAAAGTCATCAGAAACGGCTCTATCCTCCAATCCCAAAGTTGTCTGTCTTGTCACTCAGTCTCTATTGTTCTGCTGGGAAAGGTATCGCTCAGTCCTGAGCTTTAGTTTCTTGTATGTCAATAGAAACAAGAAGGCCTGCCTCAGAGTTTGGTTAGATTCTCCACAAACTCCAGTAAGGTATGTAGTATGAATGAATGAATCATAACCAATATTATAGCTTCTATTATTTAATCATGTTATAAATTTGTAGGTTTTGTACATAAAGATGAATGAGTCTTCTGGTGCTGAACAATTCTGATTGCATATAAAAGTGATAATACTCAATTTTAAAGTATCAGTGAAAATTTCTGGTTTTGTTAACCAATTTTGTTATATATTGGCATACAAGGAGACCAAATGTGCTTTCACTAGCAAAGATGAAAGGTTTCCCTATCTGCTCTGTTATTATTCTGTCACTCAGGACATTTACCAGAACTATGATTTCTACTTAAAATGTCCTTTGATTTACCAACAGGCCTGAAACTGTCTGTTACAGTTAATCATATGGAATGGCACATATATCAGGTAGCATGAGTCTGAGTATTCTGCAGCAGCCTTGCACTGATAGTTTTTTCTCTGTTGACCTCACCAAGGCAGAAGACCACAGTGACCCATTTGAAAAAAAGAGCCTGCTGTACCCAGAGACAAGGTTGGCTAACTTCACTGGTAATCTACATGTCTTCCCCCCAACTCTGATGGTTTATGACAGACAAAATAAAACACCAGGGTCCAGGGAGATGGCTCAGTTGATAAAGTACTTCCAGTATAAACATAAAGACCTAAATCTATTCCTTGAAACCCATGTGAAAGAAGTGGCACATGCTTGTAATCCCGGAGTTGCAGGAATGGAAACAGGAGGATTCCTGGGACTTGGAATGTGCCTAGCTGAACTGATGCTCTCCAGTTGCACTATGACCCTCAATCTCAAAGAGTCAGGTATCTTATTCCCTTCTCCAATATCCACCTTTCCTCCATCTCCACCCTCCCACTCCACCAAGATCTCCCCAGACCTTCCCTTCTCCCTTCTCCTTCCCCCTCTCCCCTTCCCTCACTCCGCCTACCCCCACCTCTATCCCAGTCCCCGGGCTTCCAACTTTTGCCTGATGATCTTGTTTGCTTCCAACTTCCAAGAGGATCTGTGTATGCTTTCGTTGGGTTCACCTTGCTATTCAGCTTCTCTGGGCTTGTGAGCTAAGCGCTTAGTGTCCTTTGTTTTATGGCTAGGGTCCACTAATGAGTGAGTACATACCATAATCATCTTTCTGGGTTTGGGTTACCTCACTCAGGATAGCGTTTTCTATTTCCATCCATTTGCATGCAAAATTCAAGATGTCATTGTTTTTTACCACTGAGTAGTATTCTAATGTGTATATAATTCACACTTTCTTGATCCATTCTTCCATTGAGGGGCACCTAGGTTGTTTCCAGGTTCTGGCTATTACAAACAATGCCGCTAGGAAAGGTGGATATTGGAGAAGGGAATAAGATATCTACATTAAGGGAGTCACTTTAGGACTGGCAAGATACTTGGCCCGGGAGGGGATCCCAGGTGTCCACGGGGATGTTCCCAGCTACGTATTTGCGCAGCAGAGGAGAGGGTGCCTGAACTAGCCTTGTCCCAGAGTCACGTTGATGAAAATCTTGATCATCACCATAGAAATTTTGTCCGATGGATGGAGGTAGAGACAGAGACCCACATTCACATCAGAGCAATGGACTGAGATCCCAAGGTCTAGTCGAAGGGCAGAAGGTGGGAGAAGAGGAGCAAGGAAGTTAGGACCGTGAGGGGCTGGTCCACCCACTGAGACAGTGTGCCTGAACTAATGGGAGCTCACCAAATAGAGCTGTACTGGGACTGAACGAGCATATGATCAAACCGGACTCTCTGAATGTGGCTGCCAATTGGGGCAGACTGAGAAGCCATCAACAATGACACCGGGACCTATCTCTTCTGCATATATTATCTTTTTGGGACCCTAGGCCAGGATGGAGGGGAGAGGACCTTGGCCCACAGAGCAGGGCACCATGCCATCTTTTAAGGAAGCAGGAGGAGGGAGGAGGGGTGGAGGGAAGCGGGAGGGGACTAGGAGAAAGGGAGGAAATGTAAAAATTTCATTTTTTTTGAATGGAAAAAAATAAAAGAATATGGGGGAAAAAAAGAGTAAGGTAATCCAAGTGAAAAGAAGAGTCATTGGTCATCTCTACCTTCCATGTGTACACACATACACACGCACACACGCACGCACACACACACACACACACACACATTCAGACACACATACACATAATTAAACAGAATACATAACAATACCTTAAAAAGGAGGGAAGGGGATAAAATCCAAGGAAAAGATAGAAAAAGTGAGAAAAGAAAAGGAATGAAGGAAGACAGAAGAGGAAAGGGGAGAGAAGGGAAGATGAGAGAGGAGAGAAGGGTATCAGAGATGCCTAAGGATGTCACTAGCATGCCCTCATATATGACTCATCCTGAGATAGGAGGGGTCTACTACACAGGATCCCAAGCTGTTTCCACGGTATCAAATTAAGGGAGCTTGTTTCTATAGGAAAATGAGTGTTACATAAAATGGAGCTTATCCATGGTCACAGAGATGTACAAGGCAAGCCACATATGTGACACTCCAACTATCACCACAAGGGTCACATTCCAAGTTTAGTTTTCCTTATTCTTGGCTAGAAAAAAAATGTCAATGCAGTCAAGGTCATGCTAAACACTTACCAATGTGAAGTAACTATTCATATTAAAATCTTCTAAGGCTTTGGCTCAGCTAAGCAAAAACACCCGTGGGAGATTTCTCTAGGACCCTCCTTGTACAAGTTGAGACCTTGGAGATTACTCTAAGAAAGGACAGATGGAAAAAAAAGAATTCAAAACCAATCTTCATCTTTAAAAGACAAAAACGAATTATGAGAATATTCATGCAGATCATAAAGGAAATGATGATTACCTTTGTTTCCAAGAAGAAGTTAATTTAAAATGTGTCCAAGTGAGAAGAGAGAGAGAGAGAGAGAGAATCTGCAAAGTAGAGGTACATCTGTAGTAGTTAGAAACCAGAAGAGAATCATCAATGAGTATGGAGATAAACCTCTCTTGTAGCAGTTAGATGCAGGAGAATGTTCAGTGATGAACTAGCTTGGGTTAAGGACACACATTTTTCTTTTTAAATTAAAGTGACATTTGGTTCTAAAAGACAAAACTTGTCCTAAATAGCTGGGTCTGAGAAAACCCACTCAGGTGGTCAGAAAGCTATCAACTATCCATCAAAATAGACTCTAGAACTATTTTAAGTTTGAACTTAATCATTGAGTCTATGTGTACCAAATGCATGCAAAAGCCCACAGTGGCTAAAAAAGGGTATTGGAGCCTCTAGAACTGAAGTTACAGGGGGTTGTGACCTTTCATGTGAGTTCTGGGAATTGAACCTGGGTCCTCTGCCAGTGCAGTAATTGCTTCTAACCACTGAGACATCTCTCCATCTCCAACTCGTTTCCAATGTAAATTGTCAAGTTCATGTGCAATTGGAATGAAAAATGGTGTAGAAATTTGTAGTCCACAGAGGAAAGAAATAGGTATAAACTTTGCTGGTCTTGTATGTTGGCTAAGTGCACCAAAAGAGAGATTAAAT
The DNA here is from genome assembly GCA_004026605.1 of Ondatra zibethicus. Lineage (NCBI taxonomy): Eukaryota > Metazoa > Chordata > Mammalia > Rodentia > Cricetidae > Ondatra > Ondatra zibethicus. The sequence continues at coordinate 116,795 of PVIU01001910.1, read as the reverse complement.
GCAGGTGTAGTGCAGATATCAGTTCAAGGATTTTCATATAAAACCTGACATCAGCATAAAATGTCATCTCTTTAGCCTCTATGATCTGGAGGGCTTTGTCCTGAAGGATACAATCCCACCTGCTTAGTTACAGACTGAGCATTTTATTATTCATAATTGCTGTTCACTATTAACTATATACTGACCAGGTTCTAGGTAAGGCTGAGAGCATGGGACACACCAGATTACTATAACAAAGGCCACGTCATGGATGCCATGCCCTAAGATGATGTGTCTGTAACTCTGATACAGCAGCTTTGCAGAACGATTTCTCATTCCTAAACATGCCCCATTATTTTTATGTGTCAGATTCTTTATGCATAGTCTTTCCTATTTTAAATGTCTTTCCTTGTATGACTGCCTGGACCACCTTGCAAACAGGATGTAGCATAGTGTTCTCCGTACATAGCTGAAAAACTGATTTGCTTTTTCTAAGAGTCCCCATCATCTGAAGTCAAAAATTCTTACCTTAGTATCCTCCATCATGTCTGAGTTCCCTGCGGGACTTGCCCATTTCTGTCTCCCAATCATGTCACCTCAGGTTGGCACAGGGGCAAAGCTTCTGGATATTTATTTGACTGTTCCCCCTTAACAGCAGTCCCATGGTTCATAAATCTTGATGAGACCAGGCCAGGCAGTGGTTAAATGTACCTTGTGATGCAATTTCCATGACTTAAGGGCATTGTGTGTATAACTCTACTGTGCTAGTAAAACTACTGGTTGTGTGTGCTTTCATCCTATTCTTCAAGTGGGATGTGAGCTGGAGAGCTGGGGTGGCAGGTATTAATTGGTTTCTGAGCATGTGCTGAGAGATCAGTCCTGATGAGATTTATTGCTGCATTTATTTCAGAGGTGATTCTGTGTCAAAGTTTGGGTAGCCTTATATTCTTTGCTGTTCTATATTTAGAGAGTGGTTTAAAGTAGATTTAAAATTGAAGTGGTCTCCTGTTCAAACAAGGGCACTACATTGAATGCTAAAGAGGAAGAACCTCAATAGGATGTAAAGGCTGAATGACAAAGTTTTAAAAACTTCAAGTGCTAAATAACACCATCATATTAATGACAAGAAACAAAAGATTATTAAGATTGATCTGTTTGGTGCATGTGTATGTATGCACGGTGTCCATGAGTTTGCATGTGAGTAGGTGCACAAGTATATAGGTGAGTGTGCATGTGTGTGCACCTATATTTTGAGGCTGGAGTTTGGTATCAAGTGTGTTCCCTGATTGTTCTTTTCTTTACTTATTGTGGCAAGCTTTCTTGCTGTACGTAAAGCTTGCCAATTTGGCTAGTCTAACTAGCCAGATTCCTTTGGGGATGCCCTGTTTTCCCCTCCCAACAATTGGGATTGCAGGTGGACTGTCACACTACCAGGAATTTATTTGGGTGCTAGGGATCTAAATTTTATGCTTGGAGAGCATAAAAGTTGAGATCTCAATAGTATTAAAATCTGAATACTTGCTCAGAAGAAGAAAACTAGGCAAAAGCACAGAAAGTTATTGCATGTCTGTATATGCAAGACTGGACTGAACCTAATGCTTTATAAAAGCACAACTATCCTCCTGTATGCAACTACTCTATGAAAACAACCTTGTTCTTGGCCTGAGTCATTACCCCCTTTCTTTCTTCCTTAATTAGAAGTTAAAAGAAATGTTGCTAGACTGATAACACTTTGTACAGTTATAAAATTTATAAACATGTAAATGAAAAGATGAAGAAGTGATGCTTTTGCTGATTTAAGGATTAGGCATCTGTCAGAGATTTAAAACAGAATCCTTGTAGAAAACAGATTTTCTAGTCATGTTGCACTTTGTTCTGTCTGACTTTACATTTGTTTCCTTTCATGTCTTACAAGCAAATGCCACGCTTGCTGGATATGATGTGTCTTTGTTGGGACATAGTGGCTGAAGTGGATTTAATAGCAAATTAGCATAAAATTCACTCTTACACCTGTAGTTTTCTTTTTACCATTTCATCTCCCTGAGTACTGTCACACAGTAATAGATTCAAACATGGGACCTTGAGCCATTTTTCTATTTGGCCTCCAAACATAGGTAGTTCCTATTGTGAAGGGGAATGGTTGATGCCTACTCTGAAAACACCTAACTTGAATTGTCTTCCACTCCCAATTACTTTTCAAAAAAACCAAACATGAAATACATCCCTCCATTGAGAAGCTACCCTTAGACTGATCAGGAAAGGAAATCAAGTGCAGATATAACTTGCATTCATTGGACCATCAAAAAATAAAAAAGGAAATGGTGGCGAAAAACACAGTAATGGGTGAATGAATATGCCATGATTGATACTGGAAAAAGAGAGAGCACTTCATGTTCCTTATCCTGTGATGTGACCTCTCTGTTCAACCTCTCAGAATCTTCCCAACAAAGTCTGTGAGGTAAAATAACCCCAGGAAACAGGTTTCTTCTGTATCTAAGCTCTACTTCCTAGAAGCATTTATGTTTAAATTTGTATTACATTGTGTGTGTGTGTCTCTGTGTGTGTACATGTGAATGCATGTGCGTGTGAGTGTGTGTGTTTGTCAGAGAACAACCCCAGGGAGTCTGCTCTCCCACCATGTAGATCCAATGGTGTGTGTGTGTGTGTGTGTGTGTGTGTGTGTATCAGAGATCAACCCCAGGGAGTCTGCTCTCCCACCATGTAGATGCAAGGGTGTAACTCAGGTGGTCGGGCTTGGCAGCAAGCTCCCTTATCTGCTGAGCCAACATGCTGATCTCTAGCAATACTTTTTAACTGAAAGGTCAACTTTACATAGTTTCCCATCACTTCCTTTAAACCAAAAGGCCCAACCGAGAATGGAGCTAAAGAGAATTTTTAATAGTTGGATGTTTAGTCTATCTTTTTTTTTCTGGGGATAAATCTTTCTCATTTATTTTCAGGAAGTCTTCTGTAAAAGAACTGTTAAATGGCGAGCCGCAGTGTTTTGACAAGCACTGGTACTGTGGAGACTTGAAATCGCGCTGGGATACAGTTACATATTCACTGTAGGGAAGAATGCCCTATTTAAAATCTAGGACACATCATGTTGATACTTGGGAAAGGAAATAACTATGGAAACAATACATCTGAAATTAAAGACTGACATGTTACATCCTTCTAAAATCAACAGGAAATGTAATTGCTTTTTGAAAGTAATTGTGGCCTGTCTTTGAGTACTAAGTGGAAATTTTTTTGAAGACCAAGATATTATTTGTATGCAGAATTTCATTCCTCCCCCAAAAAACCATATTATAGGTGTCTGGACAGTGATCTGACAGAAGTCCCATGACAGAGACACACAAAGAGAAAAGCTAGTCCACAAGTCCACATTGTTAGACACTATGTTAGTCTCCATAACAAGATCTCACTCTTATAGACCTCTGGAAATAGGCCTTCCAGCTGTTTAAAAACAAGAGAGTATGGTGAGAGACAATCAGAAGGGAGTCTTTTATTCAAATTTACCACCTCATTTAATTTTTTATTTTATTTTTAACATGTTCGTGTGTATGTATGCTTGTGTGTTCATGGGCATGCAAATGCTGACATCCATGGAGATCAGAGGAGGCCATTAGATTCCTGGGGTGAACCTGCTGGTGGCTGTGAGCCTTCCAATTTGGGTGCTAAGAACTGAACTCAAGTTTTCTACAAGAGCATTACACAATTTTTTAAAATTGATTTTTATTGAGCTCTGCATTTTTCTCTGCTCCCCTCCCTGCCACTCCCTTCCCCCCTTACACAACCTTATCTGTTGGAGCATCTCTCTAGGCTTTTCGTGTTATTCTCCATGTCATCTACTGTTCAGTTTTCCTACCACTTGGGAGTTGCTGAATCCATCTAGACACAGATGTTTGAAAGCAAGAGTTGTGACTCCATGTTGCTTAGACTGAAATCCAGAAATGATAAGGATAGTAGCATCTCTAAGAATAGTCTTTTACAGCATATATTCACGAATGGGCTATAAAAGTAGCGTATGAGCATGGATAGTGAGTCAATCGATGCCATCAAGACAGTTCACTCATATGACCAGTTGATCAGGTCACAGAAACCATTGTTTTGAAAACCATAATATTAATTGGCAATCCATCTGGCTAATATTGAAACTTTCCTTTGACCTTTGCCATCTTTCTTTGACCCCTTCCCTGCTTTCAGAGAGCACTAAATTTAGGTTGATTTCTGAGAGAAAGAAACATGATTGACACATCGTCAATCCATAAAACATCGTCAGCCATAAAACTTTCCTGTAGTTATTTTTTGAAAAAAGAAAAAAAAGGAAAGAAAAAAAGGAGGAAAGAAGAAAAAGAAAAAAAAAACAAGACAGTTGTCTTACAATGTTAGGATGAGTCTCTCATACTTTTTGAGCAGATACATTCCCAGGAATGTATACATTTATTTTGATGTACAAAGTACTAATAACTGAAGTAGTTATTTGTGCTTGACTGATAAAGCATACCGATTTTTTCCATATCAGTGTTCCATACTGTTGTCAGAATGTAATATTTAAAAATAATTTTTACCATCAACTATTTTAAAGTAGACTATGTATCAGAATAAACAGTACCCATTTTCTAAAGTGATTGGCTAGTTGCCACAGCCATAACCACATTCTCCAGCAAAGATACCAGGCATATAGCTGGAGCTGTCCCTGAGCTCATCAAGGGGACCACATTTCAAAACTTATTTCTTCATACAGACAGAATTCCATATTGTCATGCATGGTGTTTATGAAAACATTTCCATTCTTAGTGTAGACTATAACACAGAAATAAATGAAAAGGAGATTGTTTTCTTACCTTTCGGGAAGCAGTCAAAAGCTATACTGTTGGTGGGATAGTGTACCAAGTTACGGACTTTTGTACACTCTTTCTTACTGGTGGTATACAGTCTACAGGAAAAGTAAATATATAGGAATATATAAAATAAATGTGCAGACAATGTTCTTTTTTATTATAATCAATTATTTTTTATTGTTGTTGAAGAAGAGGCTGTAATAGATACCCACAGACATTGTACCCACTATTTCAGTGGATATAGTAGACTTGGGTAGACCAGTTCACCACAATTCAGGTACCTCTGAACATGGGAGTACTGGTTCCACAATAGAACTGAAGGCAGCTAGGTTGCACTTGCTTGACTTGGTGTAACTTGAGAACCAGACCCCAAATAACTGATCTATCTGGCTCTCTCCTTCCTGTTCTTATCCCTTTTACCTCAGCCTAGTTCATTCTTGCTGACCAGCTTTGCGTGGTTAGTCCAGAAGAATGGAGACAAATAGCGCCATGTTGAGAATGTTAGAAATCCAAACAGATGAAGAAGCAAAACAAAACAAGAAACATTAACAAATCAGCATAGCATGGGAATGTGTTCCGGAACTTTCTAGCATTATTGCTTGTGTACAATTTGTTGCCCACATCCATTTTCCAGGCAGCCTAGGATTTCTTTTATTAATCAAATACTTCCTTCTATTGGTATTTCTATTTTCTATTTTATATGATTTCTTTTTTTTAAGACCAGCACAGGATTTTTCTGGTTTTTCACATAGTCAATGGCAAATAGTAATACAAAAAGAAAAGTAACATCAGAATACACTTATGTTGAAATTATCTTGTTTTATATTTTATACCTGAGATACACATTGCTGTTCTGATATGGTCTTCCCCACATTCTGTGCTCACAGGCATAACCTCATCTGTTCTAGATCATGCCTACCTTCTCTCTTTATCAGTTATACACTCCCATATTCAATAAGTAGGGTGTGCTCTTAGTTGCCTACCTCCTACCATCACTAGCCATACTGACTTTCCAGGTTATACTCTGGATCCACCTAGGTGTTTTGACTTGAGTTATTCCTCAGCCTCGGGGACATCAACTTAGAAAATGGATGATGTCTTAGAACCAGTGTAGTTTACAGCCTCTCATCATTATGCAGTGCAATCCTTGCCCAAGGGAAGCATGAGATAAGAGGGTAATTCACATAGAATCTTATGAGTATGACTATTCCAGATGAGGAACATATTCACCCATGGGAATTAAGTCATGCTGCCCACCAATTAATCTCATCAGCTTAAAAAGGACCATAAGAGTAGTCATAAGCCACAGCCCAAGCATGACCACATCCTCTTATTCATTTGCCATGACCATATATGCAAGTCAACATTCGCAGTACAGGGAGAGATGCCAAATTCAAGAGGCAGGAGTGAAGACCAAGATTTGAAGAAATTCGGAGAAGCAGCATCTTGAACATAGCTAAAGTATCCAAACGAGGTCTGGCTTTTCTGAATCCCTGTGACAGAAATCACCTTTGTATAAATTAAAGTCTTGGCACTTCATCCCAGTGCCCTCTGGGCTTGCTAGTTTTCATCTGAACATAGACCCTGGCAACACTAGTCTGAGCCTGAATATGGAATATATGCACAGTGAACAGATAGCATTAACACTTTGACAAGTTTGTCTCTTTATCCCAACAAAAAGATGGTTTTCTTTAAGGCTAACAGAATTTTAACTGAAGGAGCAACTAGAGAGGAAAATTTCAATCCTTGAAAAGTAATGCAATGCAGAGGGCAGTTTTAAAGGCTGCACATTTTAAGCTGGGAAAAAAGCTCATTTTCATGTAGACGTGTGCAGTGTGGAGGATGAGTGGAAGCGGTCATGCGCCAGACGGCATGCTGCAGTGATGGAGCGGAGCCGTTCAAGATGAAAACACCAAGGACTGAGATACATTCACACTAAGTGTTCACAGCAAAGATGAATTGGAGAGCATTTCTGGTCCATTAATTACTTTGAAGTTTACACTATAAACTGGCCTGTCTTCTTACATATCTTCTACCACCTTAAAAAAAAAAACCTTCCCTGTTGGAGAGTGTATTTATTGTTTATAACTTTTATCAGATATCTTAAATTAAGCAAATACTTCCTGTCTCTCTATTGCCAAAATTTAGATTTTGGAAAAGAATTTGAGACATTTTTAGTTTTCAACATAATATGATATTTTGGCAACATTTCAAAGCATCAGAACATTCTTGTTTATTTTCATTGACTTAAATTTTCTCTACTAGTGAAATGCTAATATGCCAGAGACAGTCTCCACTATGGACTCAGACTGGACAGCCCAAGATTAAACACTTGCCTATATACACCAACTTTTCAGATCTGTGATGTTCAGTGTAGTATTACAGCTATGGCTGGCTACTTATGAAAAACAAAGTCAAATAAAAACAAGATTCCTCTCATTTGTAAAGCTGTGCTTTCAGGTGCTTGAGAGACACTGGGGTTTATTTCAGTTGTATTAGACAACACAGCTTCAGAACACACTGTTGCCTGCTGACAGTGCTGTTGAATGACTTGGAAGCAATGGGGGTCTCTCAATGATATTGAAGAGCTGGATCTTCAGACACCCCAGTTTTTGGAGGTTGCGAATCTAGACCTGTGGTTTAGCCAATTTCTGGATATCCTTTGTGGCGTTTTAGGGCAGTGGATCCACAATACCAGAAGAGTTAAAAATAATTTCAAACATCTTTCAGACTACTTGAGAGGCAAACACTGTATTTAATTGTACTATTCCCTTCATTCTTCTTCCTTTTTTTTTTCTGGAGTGTTTGTTACGACTCCATTGATACCAGAACAACCACACAGTCAACAAAACAATAATTAAGCATCAATGTCCAATGCATTCTCAGTGGGATTATTGCAATGATTCTAATTGGCACTACAATATTTGAATTTTGGAGTTAGTATGATAAGGCCTCGCACTGGACAGCGTTCTCTAAACATAGGTTACTTTCTGTAGACAATACTATAAGCAGCCATATATTTATAGCACAACATGTTTCAGCAAAGAGCTCCCCTCAAAACAACACCACCACCATCACCATTAGCAGCACCACTAGTAGCACTAACACCAGTACCACCACTATCAATAATAGTATTATTATTAATTATTATTATATAAACTGTATTTCCAAGTAAGATAGATTACCAAAAGAATGACTTATGAATTGGGAACTTGTCCTGCTAGCCAAGTTTCAGGACACACAGTAGCAAAGGGGAACAAGCATGGGTTAGGAGTACGAATTGAGTTAGTTCAACCTTGGATGCTAAGTAGGTACGTGACTTTGGCCATATCACAGAAGCTCCCTATGTACCTTCTCTATTGAGTTGCTGTGAAGAATAAATGCAAGCTCTTCCATATAACATTTCTGTGTGAACATATTTTAAAAGTGGCTGATGCAGTGTTAGTATTAATGTTAATATTTGCATTTTAGAAACTAACCAAACACTCAGAAGGCATTGATATGAACATAAAAAGTTAGCTATAGTCAAAAATTATTAATTCTTAAGTATTATAGGATTAGTTGTCTGAATTTATAAATTCATATTTGTCCATTTTTAAAATATAAATACAGGGAAAAGATTTCCAATTGTCCTGCTTACTGACTTGAGGCACAATTTTGTTACATTTGTGTGCTTGGGTATATATGGATATACATATATGATTAAATTATTATTGGAATAGAGAATAGGTAAAGTGTCCATGAAATGGAAATTTGATAAAAGTCTTTAGTAACTAGGTATAGGAATTGAGCTATACAATTAGATCAGTATGACTATAATTATAACTATAAGCATCATATGATCATAGAAATATTAATTTTGGTGGTTCAGTTTCATCTCATGGCATTTAGTCTGCCTTTAATTGCACTATCACATCTACCTGATCACTTGGAAATGAACTTTTAAAAATGCTTTCTTTGCCTTTTCGGGAATAGAATCCATTGGCATTCAGTAGATGTAAAATTTGCTAGACAAATATTTTATAACATGTTTGTGACATAGGTAATATTACTTCCATAGTATACAAAAAGATATTGAGCTTTAGAAAAGTTCCATGGCTCTCAGTCACATGGTGCTAAGTGGAGAGTCCTGGATTTAAACCCAGTGTGTTTCTACTCCAAGGTGCTTCCTATATCACCTTGAAGGTTAGACAGAGCACCGTGGTGTGCTCTTCCCAGCTCTCAGTAGCCAATTGCTTTGGAGGCATGGTGGAGCTTACATACTCATTCTGTTTCTCCTTTCTAGTTGAGAAAATTCTCTTCCTCCACCAGTCTCATTACATAATCTCTTCTCTTGAGATTTTGAATGATGCCCTTGCTTATGTTGAAAGTGTTTCCCAATATTTGTATATCCATTCATGAATGAAGAAGTGACAAGATCATGAGTCTTTGTACAGTACTCATTAAAACTAAATTATCTGGCCTATTGAATTTTTGTCTGTTTGCTTGCAAGTATAGGTATGGTAAGAGTAGTTCAAAATTTAAAAACAGTGTGTTTTGAATGACTTCATGGGAAATCTGAAATATTTTTTATTTTGAAAACAGAAATTACTACCATGAATGCCAGTATCTGAACTGGCTAAATATTCCTGGAATGCAAACCCTAGTACTAGGGTTTTTAATCTGAAATCTGTACTTACTACCATACTGTTAGTAAAAATGGTAATTGAGAATTTTATGCAGCTAACATCTGAGTTGATACAGTATCATTTATATGGTGTCCTATGCCCATCATGTTATAGGTCCTTCGCAGGTGACGCTGAAGACCATCTGAATGTTAAGGAAAAGACTCACCGTATATTGAGTCTAACACTTCTGACTCAAAGCTCTCAGTTTTTGTCCTTCGCAAAATGATTTTCTTCTTTAGTATCTTAGGGGATACTTCGCCCAAATGTGTGCTTCCTATGGTGGTCTATGGCCCTGTATACTTGAATGGAAGTTTAATAGTTTTACCCAATATTTTATGCTTCTGATTCTAAAAGACTTGCTTTGAAATAATTTCTCCAGATTCACATCCCAGTTGAAGGAAGGCATGCTTCTAAAGTTCTTTAATAATTTAACTTTGCTTTTAAGGCTGCAGCTCACTGGGTATGGCTACTTCTCTACAAGGAAGTTGTTTTCCTAACAGGAAGTAGTCCTCCTAAAAGGAAGTCACTCTCTTAGTGGAAGGGTCTGATAAAGAAACCCTGATAGGCATGTTTATTCCCACTGGATGTTTCTGGAGCGAAGGACAAAGAAACAAGAGAAGAAGGAGAGGAGGCAGAACTCTGAAAAGCTTTCTACCAAGAAAATGGCAGCAGCAATAAATCAAAATCAAATGAGTAAAAGTTACCATCCATCAGGGCAAACCATCCACAAGGCATGCTTACTCCAGAGAGCAGCAACACACATCACATTTTCTAGAATTTTCTCATGAAGGATGGAAAGGTGAAAAAAGAGTTACTTACTGTTTGGGTCTACATTTTCACAGAGTTCTGTCTTTGCCTCACCGTTGGGCCTGTCACTGGGTTTGTGTGACAGCCTTGATGACATGGTGGCTGCTGTGACTACGGCCTTGAAACTTCGCTTCCGTTTCTGGACGTTGAGTTCAGGGTGGAAAATGATGATGTACACTTTCGGCATGTATAGCATCCCCAACGCCACTGATGCACTTAGGTTCATGGAGATTGTAAGCGTGGTAGTTTGTATGTAGAGCTAGGAGACACAACACACAAGGCACTATTACAAATACAATGACCACAGAGGGGGCGTGAATACTTAAAGCGGTGTCATGAATTGATGATGGCTAGGAAAAAACAGCAATTCCAATGACCTTCTGCTAAAAAGGAAGACAACTGGCCATATATCTATTTCAGACCTTAAGCTTAAAACTTTGGGTAAAACCTTATGCATAGAGAGATCTTCTAGCCTGATGTTCAGTGTTCAGAGTAAAATTTTTTATCAGATTTAATTTACGCTTAGTGACAATGATAGATACGAAAACATGAATTACAGTAAATCACAATAACCTGTAATTGTGAGTAAAAGTTGCTTATTATTTTAAACTCCCAAACAAAAAGTTAATTATATGATTCCCTCTGCAGAGTTTCTGAGATGTTATCTGAAAATTACTTCCATCCATAAGTGCTTCTTTTGTATGTTTTTTGTAACACAGTATACCTTATCCAAATCTATAGATTAGTGATCTAGTTTCCCAGAAAAGTAAGACATTTTGGCTTCTATGTGTTTTATAAAATATAAAAGTCAAGTCACCAGTATATAGTGATGATTTTTGAGTCTGTTCACATTGGTAAATTGTTAAGTGAATGATAATACCTCATTCTGCCATTATGTAATTTATAGTTTGGATGATAACATATTCTCATCACCATAGCTTTGCATTTTCTGGGTTGTTCAACTAGATTAAGAAATCATTTCCTGTCCAATGTGTAGAACATTGTCTTGGTAAAAAGGTGAAGGGTATGTTGATTCATGCAGTCTGTAAGGTATAGCCACAAACATCAAGCACATTTATGATTATGATGTATCCTCCTATAATGTAGAGCTCCTTAGAAATCAGATATGTCTGGTTTATGCACGGGTTCTAAATATTAGATTAGACTGGACAACTGGTGACCCTTGCCTTTTGTTTCAGTGCAGTCCTTAGGTCCAATCCAACTGTGGTGGTTCACAACCCCTAACATCTTGTTAGACTCCACTAGGAATCTATATGATTCTACACGGAATGTACCTGATTACCTTTTCAGATGAATTTCCTAGCATTCCCCAACTCTCTGAGTCCTGTCTTCCTGATGATTCATCCTTGTGGACTGCCTTTCAAATCTTGCATAGACTTTGTTCATTCAACCATGGAATCTTTTCATGACGTTTTAGTATGTATGCTTGTTTCTACCTGGCCAGTTTCTCCTTTGCTTCTTAAGACATTTTTCCCTGGGATGTTCTCACCCATCATCTTTTTACTTATACATCTCCAAGGACAGTTTCCTATATAGAAATCAGTACTGAGTTATAATTATATTCTTACATCTTTGATTTTAGACTGTCCCCATCTCCACTATAGGTTCTGCAAAGTTAGATCCTTTCTAGAGGCATTATTCTGTACCTAATAGACAAGTGTAGGATACTACATAGATATATGTTGGCTAGAATAACTGGCTTGGCAGCTCTTTTCTATCTATACTTTAGGTGTCATGTAGTCATTCTTTAAAAGTATAAATATTTCCAACACACATAAGCCAAATTTTGGTATTTCTGATCAAAAAACCATGAGATCTTTCCATCTTGCTTAGTATGATCAAAGCCCTGGGTTCCATCTCTAGAAATAAAAAGGTTAAATAGAAAATAAGGCAGCACATAGATGAGAAGGTTCATACTATACCTTTCCTACATATACAAGTCTGCAGAGATCAAAATGAGATTTCAGAAAATGAGCCAAGTTGTTGACACTGTAGCATGGAAGGTGGGCTTTTAAGCCTCAAGCTTGCATTTTGATATCATATTTAGTACTTGCTTTTAGCAATTCACAACACTTTTAATATCATGTTGGTCTTTAGTTCACATGATGCCTATCATGTAATGCACCATCCTTTTTAACCTTGAGTAGTTAATACCACTTTCTTATGACTAGCTAATGAATTTAGCCAAATAAATGAGTTAGTAACCATGGATCATCCCTTTCAAGAGAAAGTGCCCATGTACAAGTAGCCCAACCTCTTCTCGTACTGCTTCACCTATTAGCCTAATCCTACTATGGCTAACTGAGAGTCTGCCTTAAAGTTTCCACATTAATGCATGTATCATTCATCTAAATAAATTTCCAGAGCTCAGCTTCAGCTGCTGGGTTGAAAGTGGCTTTCCTCACATTCACAAATGGAGAGCAAAGCAAGCCAAGGCCCGTACAAATTGTTTACAGCAGTTGTCCTAGAGATTCATACATGACATACATAACACTCACTAGTCTATGGATTCTCTTGATCTTTCTATTCTACTAATTCTAAGAGGCAGACACTGGAACTTTACCCAGTAAGCCACAGCCACATGGTAATATATAGAATAATAGAAATGGGTTACTTTAAGATATAAGAGCTAGTTAGAAATATGCATAAGCTAATAGGCTAAGCAGTGTTTTAATAAATACAGTTTCTGTGATTATTTTGTTTCTGGGCAGCTGGAAACAAATGAGCAGCCTTTGTCAACAGATTGGTGCGCACTGTCTGGGGCATGGATCCACATAAGACCTAAAAAAGAGCGTTAAAAAAAGAGTACTTCTAGACCCACAAAACAGGAGCCGAGCACAGCTGCTTAGTAGCCACATTTTTTAGATAGTCTTTGTTTGTTGGCAGCATCTTCTTGATGTAGCATTAGAAGAAAAAGCCATGCAGTTAAGAAATAGTAGTTTCCTAGTTCATGCTGCCAGCAGGAACACTGGCTCTTTAAGGTGGCCGAGCACTTAAATGGGGTTTGTGAGCAACATGCTACTGGTTGCTTAATGGCAACATAGACCTGTTGTGACCCTGGAGCCGGGGCAGCGTGCATGGCTCTCAGAGGTGGCGAACATGCCTCTGCCATGTTGGACTGAGTGGCATCAACAGATAGGACCAGAGAGTTAGTACTAATCATGTCCACTTGGCATTTTTTCAAAAAAAAATCTTTCCTGGTCAAAAAATAATTACAGATATGCAATAAAGACAGATTCAGATGAAAAAGGCCTCTAAATGGGTCATGGTGCTAGATAAATGTATGTAGACTTGGGAGAGAGAAGAAAAAGACTATAGACTGTTATAAAAATAGTTTTAATAATTAAAACAAAGTCTTTAAAGAGACAGACTACAGTCAGAGAGTGAAGGGGTAGAGGCAAATAAGCCACATAAAGATGGAATATACACAGAGAGTCTGGATTATGTATATTACTGTGTTTTCTTTGATTTTTTTTCACTACAGAGAGATATCTGATTCTGAGGGCTGCTCAGCTAAACCAACACATATATTTGAAAGGCATTTTGACTTTAAATTTTGGGTCTAAGGATATGTTGCTTTGGAAAAGAGGTTCTTCTGTTGTTTCCACAGAGAATGAGAACCTGTGGATTCCTTCCAAACTAATGTGGTTTGATAGACCAAGACCCTCTGAAAAATCTCTGATAGAAATGGAGTTTTCTCTGAGTTCTACATCCAACCTCAAGACTGCTGGTTGAAATGAATAAGTCTCACAGGATATTCCAGTCAGAGTTTGACAATAATCCTAAATTTTCTTTGGGTCCCCATAAGATTACCAGAATCCCCAATCAGCAGACATAGCCTAGAAAACTATATCCACATTCCAAAAAAATGGATTATGGATGTTTGTCTTTGTTTAGAGTGTTGGTTACAAGTTGTTATGAATAATGGTCAGGAAAAATGCTAAACAAAGGAGATTTAATTCAGAGTTCTTGTTTGAAAAAGAAAAAAAATGGGGAAATGCTATGGGGCAATGATCTTGTACCCTGTAAATATTTGTCACTCGTATTAGTTTTATAAAGTACTGATTGGTCAGTAGGCAGGACGACAAGAATAGGAGAATTCTGGGAAGAGGAAAGACTCAGTATGCAGTCTTCACCCAGATGCAGAGGATGCAGGATGAGAGTGCCTCACTGATAAAAAGGTACCAAGCCACGTGGATAACACAGACAAGAATTTTGGGTTAATGTAAGATGCAAGAGTTAATTAATAAGAAGCCTGAGCTAATAGGCCAACCAGTTTATAATTAATGTAGGCCTCTGTGTGTTTCTTTGGGACTGAGCAGCTGCAGAACTGGGCAGGATAAAAACCTCTGTTAACAGTTGTTAGCAGAGAGAGAGAGAGAGAGAATTCTGGGAAGAAGACATGAAACAAATCAGACATACAGTACAGAGGAGTGGTAACCAAACCACGTGCTTAAACGCAAATAAGTAAAATGAGGATGATTTAAGTTATAAGAGATAGTTGAAAAAATCCTAAGCTAAGGGCAAGCTTTCATAATTAATATTAAGTCTCTGTGTCATGATTTGTGGGTTGATTGTCTAAGATTGTTTAATGAGAAAGATATTACAAAGTCCCACCTAGCTGAACCAAGCTGTAGGGGTACTACATAAAAGGTGCACACAGGTGCCTGCTTCAGATATCCACAGCCTCAATGTCACCTACAAATACCCACCTCCTGGCATCCATTTCCATGAGAAAAGTTCAAGTTATTTGTAATGAGATAATGCATCACATTGATTGGATTGTTTATGCATTTGTCAGGCATTTCCTAAACTAAATTCATTACCTATGCATTTACAAACTGTTTTAATTCTCTCTTCTCTATCTCTCTCTCCCTCTCCCATGTGCATGTGTGAGAGAGGCATGGGTGGGTGGGTATGAGTGTGATTGATGATGTCAGTGGTTACCCTGTCCACCCAATCTTTCCATTTATCCTGTGGTTTACAAGGTACACTATTGTGACTAAAGGTAATTCTTTAAGAACACATATGCCATTTTTAGGCAGAACTGACTAGATAATCAATAAAATGCCCATCACTGAGTATGAATTCATTAAAAACGATTCTGATTAATGGAAAGTTTCTGCATTTGAATCAAGAATTCAAGAAAAAATTCTTCAGCATCCAGAATTGTTCTCTTCATCCCTAGTCCATATTTTCCACTACGAGTGTGTATCAGTACTCTTATTACTATTGTGAAGATTGAGATTGCTGTGTCATAAGACTGTTGCTAGGTTCAAATGATGTGGCCATGGAAAAGGTATAGAATAGTGCCAAGCAGGTAATGAAAACTTGATAAGAATGTTAGTATCACAGTCTGATTTATTGTCTGATACATCAAATGACCTGCTTTCTGCCTGTTCTTTTTTCATACTTTCTTAATACAGCTTGAAAGGATCCAGTGAATAACAGCTTGTTTTGAGAGGACTGTATTAAATTTACTTCTAGTTTGTTTGGAAGTTTACTCAAATCCCTATTTCATCTGTCATTGACTATTTTGTAAAAAAAAAAAATAGTCAATTTTGTCTGTTGCCAGGTGTCGGCTAAGAATTGGGATGAAAGAGCTTTATGGGAGTCTTCAGGTGGCTGGAGGAGCTTCAATTGCTTCTCCTGGCTGAGAACTTGTGTAATAGAAATGAAAATGCTCCTTAATGCTGTCCCTGTGAAGATGTTGCACCATTACCTGGCAGATATTTGAAATATTCATGGGGCTAAATTGAAATAAAAGTTCTTAGCAGTCAAAATAGGTTTTTTTTCAATCTTTAATACTTGTACCCCTGACGCCAATTTAAAGTGGCCATACATTCAGAAACAAATGACGCCATACAATCGGAAAGGGGACAAACTGCTCACAGGTAGCTTCTCTTGTCAGTCCCAAGGTTTGACACAGTGAGGGTCTTCCTTCAATGTGAAATAACACCTGGTTATAGAAGGTTCTAGAATGTAATGAGGAAAAGACCTTTTTAAAAAGCGTGTAAGGTTTTTTGTTTGTTTCACTTTTGGCTTTTGTTTTTGTGGTTTTTGGAGACAGTGTTTCTTTGTGTAGCCTTGGCTGTCCTGGAACTCACTCTGTAGACCAAGCTTGCTTGAAACTCAGAGATCCACCTGCCACTGTCTCCCACATACTGGGATTAAAGGTGTGGGAGTAGGTTTCTTTAAAGAAAAGAAGGTGTTTGTTGTTAGAGCTGATCATAGCTCTTGGTTTTCAGGTGTTGAGGGGTCTGTGGGAAAAGCTGCTTCAGTTTGAGCATGCAAGAAAGTAAAGGTTTCAACCCATGTGTGCTGCTAGAGGGGCTGATGTAAACTCTGTCTCCTGCTGTCCTATGGAAACTGTTCTCAACAGTTGAGAAGAATGAAGCAAATCATGCGAAAAGTGTTCACACAGTGGGTGGCATGGGGTAGTTGCCTGGGAAATGTAAGTGGCATTTATAGAAAAGATAGTCTCATAACCTGCAAGATTTTTCCCCTTTAAATCCTTGCTAACTTTCTAACTTGCTCAAAGTGTATTTAAGCAGAGCTGCTGTAGGAAGTCTAGGATAGGCACAGGGTCATTGGGTTGATCACCGGGCAAGTCCTGACTTCACATTTGTTTTACTTTTTTCCTTTGTTATCTTGGAGCAGCAGACATGATGCTTAGTCCATATAAAATTCCTTTACCTATATGTCAGGTGCAAATCAAATTTCCTGAAGCAGGAGACCAATGATTTTGCTCATGCTAGAATTACATATGTGCCTGTGCTTTCCTCTGATGCTAGCTCTTCTTCCACAAAGCAAAACCAAAGATGCCCTTCATCCAGTTGGCTATATCCTGGGGAAAGTTTCTTGTTGCTCTTCCCAGGCTATTCTTATCCTCTAAGACTGACTCAAGACCAACTCCTAGAAAAGCTACTTCTGACTATGCTGTAAATAGACAAGTCCAGCCTGCATGCACATACATAGAAACACACATATACATGTGCATACATCCTTACATGTATACATACTTACCTACAAACATGAACACATAAATACACATGTACACATGTGTACACATAGGCATCAAATGCATATAATACACACTGTGAGCATATATATGTACATGTTAACACATGAACATATACAGGTAGGTTCATGTATGAAAAATATTTGCTCAAACACCCATGCCTAAACATACACATGAGCATACACTCATTTTAATAGAGTTACACAAATGGCCAAAGAAATGTCCACAAATGCATGCAATACTCATATACACATACATATCTTTATTCATGAATATACATATATAAGCACATGAACACATGAATGGGCAAACATATTACTGAAAATTATACACATATATTCATATAGATATCTACATGTCTTCATACACATGAACAAAACAAACATAAATATACAAACACTAACTTACACAAATATACACATAGACACACATACTCAAAAGCACAAGCATACATATGCACATATACCCAAATGCATGGATACATATAAAGGCACATTCACATATAATCAAATATGTATGAATGCAAGCACATTCACTTACATACATATACACTCAAACACACATAAACACATATACACATATATGTGCACACAGACATACATATACATAAACACATTTGAATACATAGAAGCATGCACACATATGCATATGTCCACACATACACACAAATGTACATACACATATGTAGATATATACACATGTATATCCTTATGCATACATACTTGTAAGCACTCTTGTGACACACCTGAGCATACAAATACACAGGCAGAGAAACATATACTTCAGCATACTCCCAGGCATACACTTGTGTACACAGAATTTCTCTCCATTATCAGAGTCCTAACTCTCAGTTTTGATTTTAAAATATGTTCAACTTCTAATGTGAAATAGTGGTGTCATTCTTTTATGTATCCAAGACTGCCGTGTTGTGCTGCCGAAAAGGTTATTTACCCCTCCTGCTGGCTTGAGAGCACAAAAAAAATGTTAGGTCTCTGCCTGGCAGTGATTTAACATACAAAGGGCACAGCATTTCCCCCACCATAAGCCTGGAGAGACACACTTCTGTCAGATTCCATCAGTTCCCTTTCACTCTCAAGCCACATTCACCCAGATGGAACCTAACAGCCTTTTCTGCAGGAGGCTACAGCCCATTCTGCCTTATGATGCAAAAAGTCTTTCTCATTGGGAAATACCTTGGGGGTGATAGAAAGATGTGCTGTGTTACCCTGTAAGGCAACCACTGGGTTGTGCAAACGTGTAATCTGAGCTTGGTATATTCACTTTCTAAAGACAAAGGGAGCTGCTCCTCTCATAAGCGCAAGGAGGCCGAGCTGGCTGAGATTCAGCGTCATCACTGGAGTTCTCAGGAAACTAAAACAAAACAAGCATCAGATGAAAATACTGAAGTCATTAAAAGGGTTAAAGATCAAGTTCTCTTAGCATTCCTCATGCATATTTCATGTGTTTAAAACTGGAAATGTACAGTGCTTACACAATGAAATTCAGGAAAATCACTGCAAGAAGTCACTGTGAGACTCTCAGAGAAAGTGTATTCTAATCGTTCTGTCCTCAAAACCAGTGGCAATGGCTTTCAGTTAAACTTGCCAAGTTTTGGTCATTGGTCACCCCAGTTTTTTGCTACCTCATTAGTAACACCCTTCATTTTTTTGATAATTCTGCATTGCTTTTGTGCATCTTCCTCCTCTCTTCAACTTTTATATTGCATAAGCATATCCCATGCCCTGTGAATACTGGTGCTGTCCAAAGAGGTGACATTCTTGTAGATGGAGCTAGAAGCCTTGGCTATTTGGAGTAGGAGGTGTGATATTCCAAATAGTCAGGGATTCTAGCTCCATCTACAAGAATGTCAATGATATCAACAACTTTCATCCAGCTTTTCTGAATTGCTCTTTTGAGATGCCAGTGTGTTCTAATATGCCACATTTCCATCAAAGTCTGCAGCTATGGGGTAGTTTGGGTCTCCAAAGAAGCTGTCTGGGGAATTTCAAATAAAGATTCATGCCGTAGGAGACTCTAAATGTATTTATGGGCTCTCTAAGATATGACAGAGACCAGTCACCCATGCCACCCAAAGGTACAGAGAGAGGGTCTGGGCAGCCAACGAGTAGGGGTGAGGGCTTCATGGATTTGATCTTGCCTTCCCAAGACACTTTTTCCTTTTCCTTTTATTTGAATTGATAGATCATGCAGATTTTTTCCAAGTATAATATTTTTATTGATTATTTGGGAATTTCACATCATGTACCCTGATCACACTCACTTCCCAGTCCTACCAGACCTGCTCCCAGAGCCCACCATTGTGACCTCTGCACACCCTCAAAGAAAGAATGAGAAAAGAAAAACCAAATCCAATTTTTGCTGCCCATATACTCACTGGAGTATGAACAAACTCTTAGTGATCAGCCCCTTAAAGAAAACTGGGCCAGGCAGTGGTGTTGTGGTGCGGGAGAATTGTCTGTTTTCTGTCAATCATGTTTTAAATAAACGCTGATTGGCCAGGTAGGAAGTATAGGTGGGAAAACCAGACAGGAAGTAGAGGTGGACTATGAGAACAGGAGTATTCTGGGAAGAAGGAAGATCTTTCCGCGATCTTGCTCAGACCACAGAAGAAGCAGGATGTGACCTGCCCCTCTGAAAAAGGTACTGAGCCATGTAGCTAACATAGATAAGGATAATGGGTTAATATGTGTTATAAGAGCTAATACGAAGCCTGAGCTAATGGGCCAATCAATTTATAATTAATATAGATCTCTATGTAATTTCTTTGGGGGTTACTGGCAATGGGGACTGGTCAGGACAGAAACCCCTACCAGCAGGCCCCTCATTTTACAGTGTTGCAGACCTTTAATCCCAGCACTTGGGAGGCAGAAGCAGGCAGATCTCTGTGAGTTCAAGACCAGCCTGGTTTAGAAGAACTAGTTCCAGGACTGGCTCCACAGCAACTCAGAGAAACCCTGTCTTGAAAAAAAAAAGAAAACTGAGTTCTTCCCCAGACCTGCTCCCTTACCAGAAGCTATCAGTTGTGGAGAGCTACACTTCAGCATCCTTATCACATTTTTTGAGAGTTCTCGTCAATGGCTTTCTGCCTAAGCTGTTACTGTTTTGGGAGTAGGGATTATCACAGAAACCTTCTATGTCCCTCCTCAACTGTGAGTCTGCAGTCATATCATTGCAAAAGTAGCTTCCTTGTCCTTTACAGTCAGAGGGAGCATGGATCATGGGCTTCCACATGGTTTCTGATGACAGCAAAGACCATGAACATTTCATGGCCTCTAGCATCAGCACATTTCATGAATCTCAGCATGGTCTCTGGGAGCAGTACTGGTCAAGACATCAACCTGGCCTCTGAGGCAACACAGAATAGACATCTATGCAGTCACCTGAAGTCATGTTAATATCTGTGATCCATGTAGCTACCCAAATCATACAATCATAAAAGGCCACCATTTTCTTACTACTTAATCTGAAGGCCTGAGATCTGGGTGTTTTTTGGTCAACTCCTGAATCTTCCTTTTACTTTCCTAGACTCCTGTTTATTTTAAAGGTTTGTTTATTTAAATATTCATTGTAGTGGTTAGGTTTGTGATATGGGATGTCCTTCTGTATATGTGTTGCTTTTATTGATTAATGAATAAAGCTGTTTTGGCCAATGACTTAACAGAGTAAAGTCAGGGGAGGAATCTGAATAGAGATATAAAGAAAAAGAAGATGGAGTCAGGGAGATGCCATGTAGCTGCCGAAAGAGAAGGATACCAGAAACTTACCGGTAGGCCACAGCCTTGTGTAATACACAGATTAATAGAAATGGGTTAATTTAATATTTAAGAGTTACTCAATAAGAAGCCTGAGCTAATATGCCAAAGGGTATATAACTAATATTAAGCCTCAGAGTGGTTATTTCATAAGCAGCTGCAGGAGCTAGTGAGAGGGACCAGATGAGTAGAGAGAAACTGGTCTAGTGGAACCAGCAGAATGGAGAATATTTGTAGCTACAGGTTTGTCAACTTAATATGAGCCAGAATCTTCAACTGTGAAAATGCCTATATAAGATTATAGGCAAGTCTGTGGAAAGTTTGGGATGTTTCCTTGATTAATGATTGACGTGGATATAGGCCTATCCACCAGCCCATTGTGGGTGGTGCCACCCCTGGAAAGGTTGTTATGAAGTGTCTAAAAAATAAACTAAGCAAGCCATGAGAAATAAACTAATAAGCAATCTTCTTCCATGCTCCCTGTTTTAGTCCCTGCCTCTAGGTATATGACTTGAGTTACGGCTGGCTCCCTTCATGATGAACTGTAGTCTGTAAGATGAAGTAAACCCTTTCCTCCCCAAGCTGTGTTTGGTAATGGTATTTTTTTTCCTGATGGCATTTTTTATTTAGAAAAAAAAATCCATCTTGAATAGGAATTCAGTTGACAGCCCACTCTCTGTGGAGCTGCCAACCATGGCCTGCATTTATTAGTCTAGGCTGATGATCTTTGTTTGATTTTTTTTCATATTCTTCTATTTTTCATTCAAAAATTTACACTTACTCCCCTTCTTCCAGTCCCCTCCCACTCCCCCACTTCCCCTCCTCCCTTCCCCTGCTTCCTTAAGAGGGGGCAGGGTACCCTGCCCTGTGGGAAGTCCAAGGCCCTCTCCACTCCATCCCGTCCTAGGAAGGTGTGCATCCATATAGGCTAGGTTCCAACGAGCCAATACATGCAGGAGAGATAGGTCCCAGTGCCATTGTCATTGGATTCTCAGTCAGCCCCCATTGGCAGCCACATTCAGAGATTCCAGTTTGATCATATGCTCATTCAGTCCTGGTCCAGCTGGATTTGGCGAGCTCCCATTATATCATGCACACTGTCTCATTTGGTGGACCCTCGTGGTCCTGACTTCCTTGCTCATATTTCCCACCTCCTACTCTTCGACTGGACATTGGGAGCTCAGCCCATTGCTCTGATGTGAATTTGGGTCCCTGTCTCTATCTCCATCCATCGGACGAAATTTCTATGATGATGATCAAGATATTCATTAATGTGTCTATGGGACAAGGCTAGTTCAGGCACCGTCTGCTCTGCTGCCCAAGTACCTAGCTGGGGACATTCCCATGGACACCTGGGATGCCCTCTAGAGCCAAGTCTCTTGCCAATCCTAATATGACTCCCTTAATGTAGATATCTTATTCCCTTCTCCAATATCCACCCTTCCCCCCCTCTCCACCCTCCCACTCCCCCAAGCTCTTCCCAGTCATTCCCTTTTCGCTTCTCCCTCCGCCTCTCCCCTTTATCCATGCCCACCCCAACCCCTACCTCCACCCCTGTCCCCACTCCTGTGCTTCCAACTTTGGCCCGGCGATCTTGTTTGCTTCCAATTTCTAGGAGGATCTATATATGTTTTTCTTTGGGTTCACCTTGCTATTTGGCTTCTCTAGGCTTGTGAGCTATAAGCTTAATGTCCTTTGTTTATGGCTAGGGTTCACTAATGAGTGAGTACATACCATAATCATCTTTTTGGGTTTGGCTTATCTTACTAAGGATAGTGTTTTCTATTTCCATCAATTTGCATGCAAAATTCAAGATGTCATTGTTTTTTACCGCTGAGTAGTATTCTAATGTGTATATATTCCACACTTTCTTTATCCATTCTTCAATTGAGGGGCACCTAGGTTGTTTCCAGGTTCTGGCTATTACAAATAATGCTGCTATGAACAAAGTTGAACACATGCTCTTGTAGTATGATTGGGCATCTCTTGGGTATATTCCCAAGAGTGGTATTGCTGGATCCTGAGGTAGGTTGATTCCCAATTTCCTGAGAAACCGCCACACTGAATTCCCAAGTGGTTGCACAAGTTTGCATTCCCGCCAGCAATGGATGGGTATTCCGCTCATCCACATCCTCACCAGCATAGGCTATCCTTGGTGTTTTTGATTTTAGCCATTCTGACAAGTATAAGATGGTATCTCAAAGTTGTTTTGATTTGCATTTCCCTGATGGCTAAGGAAGTTGAACATGACCTTAAGTATCTTTTGGCCATTCGAACTTCTTTTGTTGAGAATTCTCTGTTCAGATCATTACCCCATTTTTTAATTGTGTAATTTAGAATTTTAATGTCTAGTTTCTTGAGTTCTTTGTATATTTTGGAGATCAGACCTTTGTCTGATGTGGGGTTAGTGAAGATCTTCTCCCATTCAATAGGATGCCGTTTTGTCTTACTGACTGTGTCCTTTGCTTTTCAGAAGCTTCTCAGTTTCAGGAGGTCCCATTTATTCATTGTTGCTCTTATTGTCTGTGCTACTGGGTTATACATAGGAAGTGATCTCCTGTGCCCATGTGAAGTGATCTCCTTCCCACTTTCTCTTCTATCAGGTTCAATATGGTCAGATTTATATTGAGGTCTTTGATCCATTTGCACTTGAGTTTTGTGCATGGTGATAGATAAGGATCTATTTTCATTCTCCTACAGCTTGACATCCAGTTATGCCAGCACCAATTGTTAAAGATGCTATCATTTTTCCATTGTATAATTTTAGCTTCTTTGACAAATATGAGGTGTTCATAGGTTTGAGGATTAATATCCGGGTCTTCGAATCGATTCCATTGGTCAACATCTCTGTTTTTATACCAATACCAAGCCTTTTTCATTAACGTAGCTTTCAAATAGAGTTTGAAGACAGGGATGGTAGGCCTCCGGATGTTCCTTTATTGTATAGGATTGTTTTGGCTATCCTGGGCTTTTTGTCTTTCCATGTAAAGTTTGTTATTGTTCTCTCAAGGTCTATGAAGAATTTTGTTGGGATTTTGATGGGGATTATGTTGAATCTATAGTTTGCCATTGGTAGAATTGCCATTTTTACTATATTGATCCTACCAATCCAGGAGCATGGGATATCCTTCCGTTTTCTGGCATTCTCTTCGATTCCTTTCTTCAAGGTCTTAAAGTTCTTGTCAAATATGTCTTTTACTTCCTTGGTTAGTGTTACCCCAAGATACTTTATGCTATTTGTGGCTATCGTGAAAGGTGATGTTTCTCTGATTTCCCTCTCTGTTTCTTTATCCTTTGTATATAGGAGGGCTACTGATTTTTTGAGTTGATCTTGTATCCTGCCACATCACTGAAGTAATTTATCAGCTATAGAAGTTCTTTAGCAGAGTTTTTGGGGTCACTTATATACACTATCATATCATCTGCAATTAACGAAAGTTTGACTACTTCTTTCCAATTCGAATCCACATGATCTCCTTATTTTGTCTTATAGCTATTGTTAGGACTTCACATTATATTAAAGAGATATGGAGAGAGTGAACAGCCTAGTCTTGTTCCTGTTTTTAGTGGAATCGCTTTGAGTTTCTCTCCATTTAATCTGATGTTAACTGTCAGCTTGCTGTATATTGCTCTTATTATATTTAGATATGAACCTTGTATCCCTAATCTCTCCAAGACCTTTATCATAAAAGGGTGTTGAATTTTGTCAAATGCTTTTTCAGCATCTAATGAAATGATCATATGGTTTTTTCTTTCGGTTTATTTATATGATGGATTACATTGATAGATTTTCGTATGTTGAACTAGGCCTGCATCTCTGGGATGAAGCCTATTTGATCATAATATGTGATTTTTTTGATGTGTTCTTGGATTTGGTTTGCCAGTATTTTATTGAGAATTTTTGCATCAATGTTCATGAGTGAGATTGGTCTGTAATTCTGTTTCTTGGTTGCATCTTTGTGTGGTTTTGGTATCAGGGTAACTGTAGCTTCATAAAAAGAGTTTGGCAGTGACCCTTCTGTTTCTATTATGTGAAACACCTTAAGGAGTATAGGAATTAGCTCTTCTTGGAAGTTCTGGTAGAATTCTGCATTAAAACCGTCTGTTCCTGGGCTTTTTTGGGTTGGTAAATTTTTGATGACAGCTTCTATTTTCTTGAGACTTATAGGTCTATTTAAATCGTTCACCTGGTCTTGATTTAATTTCGGTCAATGGTATTTATCTAAAAAACTGTTCATTTCTTTTACATTTTCCAATTTTGTGGCATACAGGCTTTTTTAGTAGGACCTAATGATTCTCTGAATTTCCTCACTGTCTGTTTTTATGTTCCCCTTTTCATTTCTGCTTTTGTTAATTTGAGTGTTCTCTCTCCACCATTTGATTATTTTGGATAGGAGTTTGTCAGTCTTGTTGATTTTCTCAAAGAACCAGCTTTTTGTTTCATCGATTCTTTGGATTGTTTTCTGTGTCTCTATTTTGTTGATTTCAGCCTTCAGTTTGATTATTTCCAGTCTTCTACTCATTCTGGGTGAGTTTCCTTTTTTTTTTTTCTAGAGCTTTTAGGTGTGCTGTTAAGTCACTAATGTGTGCTTTCTCCGTTTTCTTTATGTGGGCCCTAAGTCCTATGAACTTTCCTCTTAGCACTGCTTTCATAGTGTCCCATAGGTTTGGATATGTTGTGTTTTATTTTCATTGAATTCAAGGAAGACTTTAATTTCTTTCTTTATTTCTTCCTTGACCCAGCAGTGGTTCAATAGTTGACTCTTCAGTTTCCATGCATTTGTAGGATTTCTGGGGGTAGAATTTTTGTTAAATTCTAACTTTATGCCATGGTGATCAGATAAGACACAGGTGGTTACTCCAATTTTTTTGTATCTGTGGATGTTTGCTTTGTTACCGTGTATGTGATCAATTTTTGAGAAGGTTCCATGAGATGCTGAGAAGAAGGTATATTCTTTCCTGTTTGGATGGCATATTCTATAGATGTCTATTAAGTCCATTTGATTCATTATATCTGTTAGTTCTCATATTTCTCTGTTAAGTTTCTGTCTGGTTGGCCTGTCCATTGGTGAGAGAGGAGTGTTGAAATCTCCTACTATTAGTGTATGAGGTTTGATGTGTGCTTTGAGTTCTAGTAATGTTTCTTTTACATATGTGGGTGCTCTTATATTAGGGGCATATATATTCAGGATTGAGGCTTCATCCTGATGGATCCTGTTTTCATATCCATTCTCTTAACCTGTGCCTTTTTATAGGTGAATTGAGTCCATAGATATTAAGTGATATTAATGACCAGTGGTTGTTAACTCCGGTTATTTTTTTTTCTTTTTTGGTGGCAGTGTTTGTGTGTTTCCCTTCTTTGAGTTGTGCTGGCAGAGGGTTGTCAGATGTCTGTGCTACTGTGGGTGTCGTTGGCTTCCTTGGTTTGTGGTTTTCCTTCTAGTACTTTCTGTAAGGCTGGGTTCGTGGCTACATATTGTTTAAATCTGTTTTTTCCTGGAATATTTTGTTTTCTCCATCAATGGTGAATGAAAGCTTTGCTGGGTATAGTAGTCTAGGCTTGCATCTGTGGTCTCTTAGTGTCTGCAGCACATCTACCCAAGACCTTCTGGCTTTCATTGTTTCCATTGAGAAGTCAGGTGTAATTCTGATAGGTTTACCTTTATATGTTACTTGACCTTTTTCCTTTGCAGCTCTTAATATTCTTTCTTTATTTTGTATGCTTTGTGTTTTGATTATTATATGGTGAGGGGATTTTTTTTTGATCCAGTCTATTTGGTGTTCTGTATACTTCTTGTACCTTCATAGGCATATCCTTCTTTAGGTTGGGAAAGTTTTCTTCTATAACTTTGTTGAATATTTTTTTCTGGGTCTTTGAGCTGGAATTCTTCTCCTTCTTCTACCCCTATTATTTTTAGATTTGGTCTTTTCATGTTGTCCCAGATTTCCTGGATGTTTTTTGTTAAGATTTTGTTGGATTTGTTGTTTTCTTTAATCAATGAGTTTATTTCCTCTATAGTATCTTCAGCGTCTGAGATTCTTTCTTCTGTCTCTTTTATTCTGCTGGTTATACTTGTCTTTGTAGTTCCTGTTCATTTATCCATATTTTCCATTTCCAGAGTTCCCTTGGTCTGTGTTTTCTTTATTACCTCTATTTCAATCTTCAAGTCTTGAACTGTTTCCTTCACCTGTTTAATTGCTTTTTCTTGATTTTCTTTGAGGGATTTATTAATTTCTTCCAGCTTTTTGTTTGTCTTCTCCTCTATTTCTTTAAGGGAGATTTTCACTTCCTCTTTAAAGGTCTCCATCATTTTCATTAAGTAACTTTAAAGTAGTTTTCTTCTACTTCTTCTGTAATAGGGTGTTCAAGTCTTCTTGTTGCATGCTCATTGGATTCTGTTGTTGTCATGATGCTTTTCATGTTGTTGGAGGAATTCTTGCATTGGTGCCTGCCCATCTCTTCCTTCAAATGCAGCCAGGAGAGTCTTGGCATCTTGATCCAATTTTTGCTGTGAGTGAGAGTGTACATGGGGAATTTTCTTGGTCTGTCCTCTCTTAGGGCCTCATGATACTGAAGCCAGTTGTGCTGGTGGATCTAAGGACCCTGAAGATGGAAAGCAGTGCTCTCTGGCTGGATTTCCTCCATGCAGTGGCAGGATCTGTTCCTGGGCTAAGGACCCCTCTGGATCTCTGATCTCAGCACAGGAACAGGGACTCCTGTTGGGCCAAGGACCCCCACAGAGGAAAGGGTGAATTTGCAGGGAGTATGGTATTTAATAACAGCAATAGAAACCTTAACTTATTTGCATATGTGTATGTGAGAGTAAATGTGCAAATACTTGTGCTATGAGCACAAAGGACAGAAGAACATGTTCAGTGTTCTCTTCTAATGCTCTTAGCCTTTATGTTTTGAAGTAGGAATTCTCCTGGAACCCAGAACTTGTGTTTTCTCAACTATTCAGTGAGGCAACCAGACCGAGTGAGCCTCTTGTTTTAGTTCAACTTGGAACTGGAATTATAGTCCTGAAATGGATGCCCTGCTTATCCATGGGCTCTCTAATGTAAACTCTAGTCGTCAGAACTGTGCATCAAGCACTATTGCCCACTGAGTCACCTCTGCAGGCCCCTCCTAGACCCCTTGAAAGACCTTTGAGGCAGAACTTTCTCCAAGTCTTGTTCATTTTAAAAACCGCAGGACTGAGAGTCATATAATGCCTCTCCTGCAATAGTTATTCAATTTCTGCCATGTTTCAGATAAAGAAAAAATATCCTTAAGCATTTTTAGAGAATTCTCTTAGTTTCCTTTCTGCATTTTCTTCCTTTCTCCATGTCCCTTGAATGAGTCATATCCTGCCCATTGGAGACCCCTGCTTTCATTGGAGAGCTGTTCTGTCCTTCAGTCATTCTTGGTTGTAGTTTCTGTCCCTTGTCACACAGATTACTCTTACTATCCCTCGAACCCAAGATGACTGTAAGCTGAGGAGAATTACTAGAAAGATTAGATAGCTTGTGCCTTGCTTTTAGTTTCCTTGTGAATACAAGTGAGGATCAATGCTTTTTAGGAAATGTCACTTATATGTGCTGTTACACTAATTCTTTTGAGGGGAGTCAAAGTCTATGCACTCATTTTATCTAAGACTTTCCATGACCTCATTACCACTTTTTTTCCCCTTGTGATTGTCTCTCCAAGCAACATATTCTCTTTATTCACAGGATACAATACAACTAGAAGTTGTCATTGTATTTATGTATTCATTTGTCTCTTCTATCTTTCCACTATGATTTCAGCTTCATGATACCAGGGCTAGAACTATCAGTGAGGAAACCTTAAGAAATATTTTTGGGAGAATTCTGTAAAGATCTCAATTTAAAAAATTAGCAAGGAAGGGACAGTTAAAAGAACCACAGTGAATGAAAATGTTTCTTTCTATTGTGGAAATGTATCTGTAGTAGTTTTGTTCCTAAATTTTATGCCCTTTAAATATAGTAATTGCAAATCTATTTTTCAGGTGTTCTCTGACCCATAGATAGTTTTTGAAAGCAAAGCAAGATAAAAGTTGACATCTCTTGATTCAAAGATCATCCTACTACTGATGTCCACTTTCAACTAAAACCTTGATTTAATAAAAGAGTAGGCTATACATCTGTTTAATTTTTCATCCTTCAAAGCTGTAACTGCTAGTGCTGAAAAAACAAACAACTCCTAAGTATTTCTTGAGGAGATGACAGAAGATTCTTACCCTTTACAATGTGTATACAGTGTGTATACTATATATAAATTCATATTTTCTAGTAAGTATATGAGCAAATAGCTATGTAACTCATATATAAAATGCAACAAATAGATGCAACATTTGGCAATTTGGAAGCAGGAATTGATTGCCTGTAATAATGCATAAAGAGATGTTAAAAGGAGCCCTATCCCTGTGGTAGGAAAGAGCTAGTAATTTTCATTATTATTGTTATTATTATTATTATTATTGTTGTTGTTATAATTATTATTTATGTGAATGTATATATGACTATAAGAGATTGAGACCCATGTCTGTGGGTGCTCATTGGTACTGGATGCCCTATACTGAAGTTTTAAGCAGTTGTGAGCTGTTTAATGTGAGTCCTAAAACTGAACAATGAGTCTTTTTAACAGCTGAGTCATCTCTTGAGCACCAGGATCTGATTCTTTGCAGTCATACAGAATGCATGTAGGTCATGGAGGACCATTTGTCAAAAGATGAGGATGACAAGTTTGTCTTCTAGAGAAAATGAGCCAAAAGGATTATAAAACAAGTTTATTTCCTGATGGTAATAAGATCAGCAATCTTTGGTGTGGTCTCAGGCTTTGAAAAACACACCAATGAAGGAGCTGAAGGGACAAGGTGAGCAGGAGAGGAAAACACTTAACTTCCAAAGAAGATTAAGATGGTGTAAGATAGAAATGTTCCATAATCTAAAGCACTGACCATTGGAAAATCTGTGTGTGGCTGTTAATTTAGATGTCTTAGCTACAGGATATTTAATATCAAACCATCCCATCCTTGTCTTCAAATATTGAACAGTTGCATAAGGTTTGCCTACAAGAGGTGTCTAGAGACAAGTTTAGCTTGCTTTTGTGGTGAGCAAGAAGGTACTTATGTTCTTGCTGAGACTCATTATTCACACATGATAGAAACATGAAGAGATTGTCCATATATTCACTCATGATAGTGACATGAAGACATTGTCCATAGGTCTTACAAATTTGAATTCTAGATTCTGCTCTATACCTCAGTAGCTGTGAGAATTTGGAAAGGGCAATTCATGAACTTTTACTTCCCCTGGACTATCTTTGCTTAGCCTTTCATCCTCCAATAGTTGTTTGTTTTCTCGAGTTAACATTTATTCTGTTTTTTGGTAACTTCCAAACTTCATACTGTGATGAACTAAGGGATGTTAAGTTATGTTTTGAAGAAAATTTGAAATAATTAGTGTACTAAGAATGTTTATATTATATTTAAGAATAAAAGATAGTTGTTGAATAGGTATTATAAACAATTATGCATGACTGACTGTTATAAAATTATTAACACTACATATGGGACAATAGTAGAAGCAAGGGGCTTTGTAATATAGACTGGATACTTTCAGGACTGAGGGCAGAGGATTCCTGCAGAAGCTAGTAAGACTGGCATCAAACAGCCCTTCTTGGGAGCTACTTTTGCTGAAGACACTCATCTTATCTAAGGTTTTCTAGCCTGAGGCAGGTTGCAGCATCCATCCTGAGTCTTGCACCAGGAGGAGATAGCTCTGCAGTGCAGCTTCTGATATCCCTGTGGGGTGTCAGAGCTACATTGAGCCTGCATTGTTTCCCAGATTTCCCTTCCTAACTGCTAGTATTATTTCCTTTCTTTCTGTTCACTAGGAGGATGCTGGGCTTACTGCGAATCAAACTCCCTCATTTATCCTCTCCACAAACCCAACTCAACTCAGAGTATCACTTAGAATCCTAATGCATATTGGAGTTTCAGTCAAATAGGAGCTCTCGAAATGTATTTTATCACTCCCTTCCCAGTACTTATCTCTAAGTTGCATGATCAACAGTCCCTGAGAGCAGGTGCTGATGAGCACAGGCAGCCTACCTCAGTTATTAGCCCACGAGAACAGACTTCTCCTCATAATTTGCTGTGGGATCAAAATCTACCTTTTAATGCAGAAAAACAAATCTACCTTTTACCAAGTAGCACTCAGGTTTATACAAACAGAGGTGGTGTATGCATCTCCTTCCATCCTTATACTACAGCTCACCATAGGATCATTCCCTGCCATGATGTAGTTCTCTCTTTTGGTTTTTCTGTGTGCTAAACTATTCAAATGTTACACATCACAGCCATTAACACACTTTACTTCCATATACATTTCCTAGAGAAATGAATACTTTTGTATGCAACCATGATTACCAGTAGCACAGCTGAGAAATTCCACAGTAATTTCATAATATCTTCTACGACAGGACTCAAAGATGACTTCTTTTATTTGTTCTAAAATTGCCTCTAAGGATTTTTCCCATGCTCCCAATTGAATAAAGACTGTATATCACATTTAATTGCATCTCTAGATTCATCACTGAAAACAATTTTCATGCCTTTGGTTTTCAAACGTTTTTTTGATGATCAAGAAAAATAGTTTATGGTGGATCAAAAATAAATTTTTTAAATTATTTTCTTTGTATGTTTATGTGGGTTTTTTTTTGTGTGTGTGTGAAGAGTGTGTATGTGCCCACAGAGGACAGAAAATTACATAGGATGTTTTGGAATTGGAGTCCATAGGTGGTTGTGATATTCTCAGGCGCTGAGAGGAATTCTCTGTTCTACTGGAAGAACAGCAGGCGCTCTAAGTGCTTAATAATTCCTCTAGCTGCCTGAGTCTACTTTTTAAGATGATAGTTAAAAGTTGACTCAAAGTAATTGTACATGTTTATGAAACCCTTGTCAAAGATTCAATAGGTGTATAAAACATGTTGTTATGCAATCAGGGTAACTAATATTTCAATCTCTATGAACAAATTTTATTTATCTTGCTGGGAATGTGCCTGTACCTTTCTTTTAGGACTTGTAAAAATAAAATCTATAATACATTTGCAGAATGTACCCAACTCTGTTATAGACTGTCAAACCTTATGAGTTCTCTGAAACTGTCAATTTTATTTTTTTCAGTGGTATTTTGTGTTTTTTTTCACGAATATGTCTATATTAAGGTGTTGTTCTTTGGAAGATCCCAGATTATGACCAGTGTATCCCCTTCTATATTTGTTTGTTGGCTCCTAGTTAAACTCAGGTCATATGTATTTGTCAGCAGCACTTCCTGGGTGGTACCTACAGGCACCAAAGTCCACAAAGTCTGGAGGAACACAGTGCTAGGCTGATCTACTGATTGGCAATGCCCAATTTGATCATCTGCTTAAGAAGGTGACAGTAAAGCTATAGTCTATCTTGTACTATGAGACTAACCTACGGGTGATACATTGAGACAAAACTTTTTACAATTTAAAGCCTATGTTTTATTTAATGGTCTTTTAACGTTTTTACTTTTTAAATATATTAAGTTTCTATTTTCTCTTTAGTTTAGAAAGAGAATATAGTTGCTTCCCTTTATTTCATTCCCACCAGAAAGTGTGTTACCTAGTCCTGGTACCTAGCACAATTATTGTAGCATTAGCAATGCATGCTCCTCTGAGGACACCCATGATAGGAGATCAAGATGGGAAGAGAGGTATCCTCATACACTGCTTGTCAGTCCTTCTCATCGTATTATCAATGCACATTCTGTTCTGGTCTCTGTGAGGTCTGATTACCATGGCACCAAGTAGGTATTAATCCACTTTATTGACTTATAAGCCATGATACAATTTGCCATTCAGGCCTTCAATCAACATTAAACACAAGCAGGTAGGTCACTTATATATTGGTATGCACTAGTTTGGAGCAGACAAGCGTTTCGATAGCTAAGCATTTTTCTTTCAGATAGCATGTATTATATACACTGTGAGGAGAATTAATATGTACTGGGATTTTGCTTTCTTTTTCTCTCTCTCTTTTTCTCCTCTCCCCACCGTGTGTGTGTGTGAGAGAGAAAGAGATAGAGAGAGAGAAAGAGAGAGATGAGAGATAGGAGAGACACACACCGAGAGAAGTCCTGTGTGATTATTTAAAAATAATTTATAACAGTCAAAAATGTATCTTTAAGTAAGCATTGGGCTGCTTGCTTCTATTCAGAGTCTTCTTCTTGCCCGCTGTTTTTCACTTTTCATTTTAGTAAAGCATTTTTTTTCTGCAAAATGATGTCCCTCAAGTAGTAAGGAAGCAACAATATTCAATTTTTTGACCATGCAAGAAGCTTCAAGAAATCACCAAAATGCAGTTTAAATGAGAGCAGGTGTTAAAGCTAGGGAGACAAAAATATGAGCATTTCAAAAATGAGAATATTTAGCTATTGGCTTGAAGAAGTCAGGATTGCTTTTATCATTCAATGAGTGGGTTTTCGTGAAAGTTAAAATTCATTTGACAAACATGCAAAAAAATGCCAGGAATAGTGGTACATATCCCTAAACTAGCATGAGGGTTGTGGGAACATTTGGAGTTTGAGGCTACAGAGCAAGACCTTATTTGAAAAACAGTGTTAGCAAATACCTTCAACATTGTGCTCCTGTCAGTGTTAATGTTAGTCTTGTAAAACATGCTTGTGCTTTTCCCACTGTGTACCATTCCTATGAAAGCAGAAATGTGTGTGAACACAGAAGGAATAAGGGATTGTTGGAAGAGGTCAGACTTAAAATTGAATACAGGTGAAATACAATCTAGGGACTGCAGAATGATTTTATTTGACATTTTCTGTTTTGTGGACCATGCTACAGACAATACTATGCTGTTTATTGCTATTTATGGCTTCTTTTCTTGACAAAAAAAGGCCTTCTTGTAGAAGCAGCTATGTAGCTTTCCCCACAGATGGCATGCATTACTTGCTGTATAACATCTCAGGCTCTCTGAAAATTGACCATGGGTTAGTGTCACATACGCTGCTGCTAAGAACTCTTGCTGGAGTTGGTTTTCATTAAATGTCACACATTGACCAATTTGGTAAGATGAGCTGGAGTGGACAGATGTTATTGACAACTTCTTTGTGGGCAAAGAGAGATGTTATGGAATTAATCTTTATTTTTTTTCCGAAATAATTTTGTTCAAGTTTCAAACAACTATCTCCTTCCTCAAATTTTTAGAATATTTCCCACTCAATAAGTATAATTTAAGGAGTAGCTGGACTATTTCTTTCCTTTTGGTTGGCAGATTTTTTTTGTTTTAGTTTTTTGTGTTTGTTTGTTTTTGTTTTGTTTTAATGCTGGGGATAAAGTCCAGGACCTTGCACATACTAGGCAAGTATTCTACCACTAAATGATGTTCTCTTCCTACATGGAACTCACTTAGATTCTTTAATCTCATTGGAAAGGCATCAAGCTTAATTCAGAAGATTTATTTTGACATCCACCAAGTCTTAACACTTTATACATGCATCTAAGCATTATATATTTATTATTTTTATGTGGATGAGAGTTTACCTGTATGTATGTGCACCAGGTGCGTACCTGGTACTCAGGAAGATCAGAAAGCATGCCAGATCCCCTGTAACTGGAGCTACAGATGGTTGTTGACTGCCATGTAGGTGCTGGGAAACAAACTTGGGTGCTCTGCAAGAACAGTGAGTGTTCTCAACCACTGATCCATCTTTCCAGTCACCACCTAAATTCTACAATGTGTTTATATAGCTATATACTCGTTTAAACTACTCTCACTTCAGCCGGAAGGAATGCCTTGGAATGTAGACAAAGTTGGGAATTATACAGACACACCATTGTGTTCATTTCCACAGTTCACCCAGGCTAGGTCATGGTTTTATAGGTTGTGGATAAGTACAAGGGCAGACATAACCTAAAACATTTTCTCTAAGCTTAACTTAATTGAAGAGTGTTTCCTACAGTCCAAGCCTGGTTCTTGTACTGAGACAAGGGCTCCTACACTGATGAGTCTGGACTACCCCATGGAGACTAAATTCCAACTTCACCTGCCTCACAGACAGAATTGGTTGTTCCCTCTGATATCATCATTAGAACTGACTAGCTTAAGACTAGTCTTCCCTTCCAGCCACAATTACAGTGCAAGAGTTTCTCTAAAGAGGACATAATTCACTATGAAAGCCAAGTTCCTTCCTTTAAGGTCAATAGCAAAGCAGTGAACATTTGCTAAGTTTTTAGTTGACTGACAAAAGAAAAGAGGGCATCCTTATTTAAAACACAAGAGGATTCTTACATTTTCTTCCTGTCTTTATTATCATTGAATATTATTTATTTATCAGTAAAATGTAGGTTTTATAACATTTTGGGTTTAGATTAATCTTCTTTCCCTACCCTTCCCTCTTCCTTATCTTTTTGCTAATCCTCTCTGCTTGTTCCTGTCCATCCCCAGGACTCCTCCTTTCACTTTCCTATCAGTTGGATTCTATTATGCTTCTCATTCCTCTTCTTAATGCCTTTCTGATTAGAGTCTCTCTCCACCTCAAGGGTCATAAACCCCACACAAAACTCTCCTCTTCCAAAAATCATGCCCTAGCTTCTTTAATACTTCATTTTTCTTTGGATCAGTCTGAGTAAGCAGCAACACAAGCATCATTGATGAATCCTGTTCACATGTTTATCATTGGTTTTCTATGGGTTGATGTCATTTCTTCTGCATTCACAACAGGGGGATCTAGCATCACGATAACAAGACCCAAAATAATAAGTATTTCTTGAATATTTTCTTATTTTCCTGTAGTTGCAATTGCTCTGTCACTTCTGTTTTGTTTTCATTTGGCACAGCAGGGTATATCAGAAGGTGGGAACTCTTGAATGTCACTGCACTGCAGGAGTGTTTTGGACTGTGTACTCTGGAACTCAGGTCCGATGAGTTCTAGAAAGAGTTGCCACTTTACTAGGCAAAGCTTACCACTTCTCTGGCATTCCTAACAGGATTAATATTAGTTTGTATAACAAAACACAGTAGATTTTCCCCTCTGATTTCAAATGTCTTTGTATTTCATTTGAAGTAAATACTATGTTTTAGTATTCAAGTTGTAAAAGTCAATGTGAACTCACAACATACCCCAGTATCTGGAAAATTAGGGACATGTTTGTCAATGTCATCTTTTGGTGGATAGGGATATCATCATATATTTAATATACCATCAAGAGGTTCCAGTTATCTCATTTGTTTTTCTAGAACCACTTCTACACCCTCCCTTTAATACTTCACATTTCAAGTGACACCCCTGAAGTAGATGGTAATTTATACTTTTAGATGGAGCCATCTAGTATCTTGACACATTCATAAATGAATGTCAGTGTTCACAGAGCCGGTGTTTAACCTCCCTGCCAGCAGGTTCATAAAACATGACTTTCTTCTTCTCTGTCTGCGCCATGCTTTTCTAGAAAATATATATTTAATTGCATGTACCTGTAAACTCAGAATATATTCTAACACAATGGTTTTAATTTATGTACAAGATCAAAATAGTATCTAATATGGAGACAAGTATCCATGCACTAGAGTCTCAGTAAACAGTCTCTTATATATTATATCATGCCATATAATATCATATCAATGAGACTCTTCAAATATATGCTATCTTTTAATACATTAAAATAAGGTTGTCATCTTCACACTGGTGATTGGCAAGCCCTGGTTCTTTTTTGTAATATAAATATGGTTACATGATCATATAGCACATTAATGGTGGAGCCCAGCCTTGTCTTATGCACAGTTAATTAATAAATTGTGTAAATGAGGCTGGACAGAGACCTCAGTAGCCAAAGCACTTGCTATGCAACCATGAGACTCTGATTAGAATCCCTAGAACCCATTTAAGTACCCAGATATCATGGCACATGCTTGTAATCTCGTCATTAATGAGGCAGAGACAGAACAATCCCTTGTGGTCACCAGTCAATTTAGCTGACTCAGAGAGCTCCAATTTCATTGAGAGACCCTGACTCAAAGAAAGACAGAAGATGTCATCTGATGATCACCCAGAGGCCGTTAAACAGAGACCAGAACCTCCAATCACACACTCACACACGCACAAAATAAGAAATTATAATAGTAAATGCATTTTTAAAAATGTTTCCTCATATCCAGAATAGCAAGGGAAAAACTTTTTCTTCAGTGTAAGAAGTTTCTAAAGTTAGAAGTCATGTGATGCTTTGGGAAAATGGAGGTTTGTTTGTGAGCTCATTCTCACTACAGAGTCCTTGGTGTCTAACAAACAGGTATAGTAACAAAACCTACAAGGAGTTGATTATAGGATTATAGGGGAGGTCTCACTCTTAGATTCCCACCCACTGAGTATCTCCCTTTCATAGTGGTGTCCATAAAGTTTAAACGTACTTTTTCAAACCAAGAAGCCACTTCAAGGTCAGTCAGTACAACGGATTCACATAGGGTTCCCATCAAAAGATAGATACTTGTATATTTAAATATTAGAATAAAGGTGTTTCCAGTACAAGCAAGCTCTCTTTTTAATTGGTATTCATTGAACTTATTCCATAACCATAACCATGCATAAATTCTTTGCTTATCCATCCAAAAGAAAAGGGAGTCATAATTCATTTTAACTTGGGTTTAGAGTTGAACCCCAGGCTGGATGTGATTACCTGGATGGCAATACTGTATGGTCAATGAGAGCGCCACCACTGAACATAATGTCAGTCAGTGTGTGCTGCTATTGGCATTTGAGCTACAGAGTGATCCCAAGAACAGTTTAATCACACTTGAGTTTAATCTGGAGCAGAACTTCTGACTATCAGGGTTATGAGATGCTGGGTGATTGATGTGTCTTTCCTTATCTATAACACAAAAACGCTTGGTCCACCAATGAGGTTCTTATGTCTAGAATGCCTAGAAGTGATTCAAGTCACCTAAACCACAAATGGAAATTCATATCTAGTCTAATTTTTATTTTGATGGTCTGAAGTGAAACTAAAATTTTGTATTTTTAATAATGAACACAATTTTGTTTTAAATTTTTAATTTTTCAGAGAACTAAGAGGGGAATCTTCCAAGGAAAGGGAGGTGGAATACCTCTCTGTAAAGGAATAAAGAGAAAATTGGAAGAGGAGGACTAAATGGGGAGATCAGGGCTGCAGAGAGACTATGGAAAGGCATAACTAAAGCTGAAGACTTGTGAAAGTCCCATGAAAAACTAATACCACAGAAACTTCCTAAAACATATGAGAGTTTAAATGAAGTTATCATATAATTCAGGAGAAAATACCCCAGTTAGATGCCATATGCTACCCAATACAACCTCCAGTACCAGGTATGAGTTCTGCAGACATTTCCCATGCTCCCCAAGAAGAACATTCCAAGCTATTACCAATGCTGTTGGCTGCTCTTCTCAACTTGACAGTAAGACCCTATTATTGAAAATACCACAGACTTAAGTCATTGAACATGGAGAAATTCAGCTGGCATTCAGCTAGAAGTTTACCTCTAGTGACTAGCATTCATAGTATTGGAAGGTATTATACACACTACTAACGAGAAAGTAATCATTAGTCTCTTCAAGCTATGAGCTTTGTAAGCTACAACAGAGATCTGCCTGGAGGGAATGTACAACTGGTACAGTAGTGCTACAAAATCTGTGGCGTAACCAATCACTTTTTGATGGTATATAAGGACTACTCCATGAGATAGAACCTAAACCTAACACTGTTCAAGTGACCAAGAGCCTAAAACCAGAACAGGTCGTGGGCCTAGAGGGCCTAGAGGAAATCCTAATACTATTTTCCTGCTAAAGGAATATAGCAGGAAAATTACCCCTAATAAAATATATTGCTAGACTCATAGATTAGTGCATTGCTAAATCATCATCAGAGAAGCTAAATAATGTGTAGAAAGCGAGAGACTTTGAAGCACTGAGTTCTAAATAGAACATCTTCATCAGATCCCTCCCCTCAAGGCTCAGGGGTCTATGAGGAAGAGGAGATAGAGAAAGTATAAGAGTGAGAGGTGGTGGATGACTCCAAGGAAACATCACTTTCTAGACACATCCTCTTCCTCTCCTTAACTGTTTCAACTTGCTCTTACACTGTTGTTCATGTTACCCTGAATGGATTAGAAACAAGAAAGGGAATAACCAATTCATTCTCCACAGGGTCCAGGCTCTTAGCCGTTAAAGAGATGGCATGCTTTAACATGGCCAGGGCTTCATTCTGCACACCTGTGAACTGATGCCATTGACCAAAGAAGAGGGGCAACAGCCAAGCATACCCTAAGCCTGATTGCAACCCTTCAGCCTTATAGACAATCAATTTACAAAGCTAAGGATCATATAGATCTGGGCCTGAGAAATTCATTTGTAGGTTTTGGAAAGTAACATTTAGCAAAGAACAGAAGTGACTCATTAGAGAAACTGGAGAGATAGGTGGGAATTTTTTTTTTTTAATTCTCAGTTCTGTCTCATATTTAACCATAATCCTCATTTAGGCCTTCCCAATAAATCGAGAGGCAAGAAAAGGGTTTTTAGTTTGATTTGCTTTTGCTTGTCTGTAAGTCTAAAGGGTTGCAATCAGTCTCAGGCTACCCTTGGTATAGCCACTCTCTTTTATTCAAATGGATCAATTTACAGAGCTATAGGGGCAAGTGAGACAGTGGTTAAGAGTGGCCTTGCATACCTTCACTAACTTACAGTTTCTTGGCATTTCCAGGTAAGAGAAAATGCCAGAGAAAGGCCAGATAAACCACTAAGTTTCCATTATTAAGTTGTAGTCTCATGGCTAGCCAAACTGCAAAACACATGTGAGAAAATGTATAGGGTTATTTTTCTTATTAGGACTGAATTTCATATAAGTGCAACATGGTCATGTGTCAGCACTGACTTTACAAACCAGCACTTTGCATGATATGTTAATTCTAAACTATGTACAGAGACTATGTTTAAGATAGGCCCCTCCCCATATCCACAACCTGGTGAATGACAGAAACCATAGAACCAAATTCTCTGTCATGGTCATTATTCTTTTTCATGGTGTTTATAC
Organism: Ondatra zibethicus; assembly: GCA_004026605.1. Classification (NCBI taxonomy): domain Eukaryota; kingdom Metazoa; phylum Chordata; class Mammalia; order Rodentia; family Cricetidae; genus Ondatra; species Ondatra zibethicus. Next base: position 76,584 of record PVIU01001910.1, on the reverse strand, counting down.
ATACATGATCACATTTAATTTATAAGCCAGCCATAGTGAGAGACTATCAGCAGTAACTAATTATAAAGCAGAATGGCTGCAGCCATGCATTGTAATAAAAGGCCCAGAATCACTGCTTTTATGCTTTGGAGCTCTTATTGAGTAGCGAGCGTAAAGGTTACTGTGAGAACACAGCACATCTGATCAATGAGACACCTTTGAATTGATTGATACACAAGTACTATATGAGTGTGAAAACTGGTCAAAGGAATAACACATATCCCAGGAAGACTAAGTGAGATGTTACAAAAATTCATCATACTGGCAAGAACACAGGCAATTTAAAATTTATGTAATGTATTTTTGGAATTCTCCATTTAATATATTTGGACATTGCTTGATCATTGGTAATAGAAACTCTTTTGAGAGAAACACAGTTAAGGGTCTTCGTCTTACTTTAGCTTAATTGCCAAGGTATCTTTCTGAAATGACTTCCATTTTGGAGATAAAACCCATAGAATGGGTCAAGGGAATTGGCTCAGTTAGTATGGTGACCCTTGAGCAAGCATGAGTACCACAATACTTGTAACAAAAAGTTTGATGATAAGTACTTGTAATCCTAGGACTGGGAAGGCAGAGACCAAACAGCCCTGGGACTCAGCCCAGCTTAATAAGAAAGTTCCAGATTCCACTGAGAGATTCTATTCCTATTTCTGTCTCTAAAAGCTCAGTGAATGGCTTCTGAGGTAGCCTCCAAACAAATGTACACATGTACAGGTATCCCTACATACAAATGCATCCTCTTTGTCTCATTCTCTCTGCCTCCTCACCCATCTCCTTACCCAGGAGAGAGAACCAATGTAAAAAGCCAGGAATGACAGTGTGCATATATAATCTTAGCAGTGGGAGACAGAGCCAGGAGGTCCTTTGGGATTTGTTGGCTAGTGAGCCTAGCTGAACCAGTGAGCTCTGGGTGGGAGCTGCCTCAAAAACAAGATGGAGAATGACTGAGGAAGATGTCTGTGGTCCTCCTCTGATTTCTACACACATGCGTATACACATTCATCCCTCCAACAAGGAACACTTACACGCGTGCACACACACACACACACACACACACACACACACAGAGAGAGAGAGAGAGAGAGAGAGAGAGAGACAGAGAGAGAGAGAGACAGAGAGACAGAGAAAGAGAGAGAGACAGACAGAGAGAGAGAGAGAGACAGATAGGGGGCAGATTTAGAAGATAATCAAAATTGCTATGCTTAGCGGAAGAACTGAAATTCAAGCCCAGGACTTCTCAGTTCTAAACCCATGTCTCAGCCTCTTCGAGGAACTGAAAACAAACAAAAACAAGAAAATGGAAGTGTTCTTTCTTTCAGAAACAGCACAGCACTAGTAACTAATCAAGGAGAGACAGCTTCTGACTTTCTCCATTGGATACCTTATTAATTTTAAAGAAGTTCCTGGGGCCATTTGTTCATAAAGAAAAGACACAGTAAGGCAGAAACAGAGACTGGAGTCCCTGATGCTTTAATTACAGAGGTAGCAAAGGGCTAAAGATGTCACCTAGCAGATGTGGGAGTGATAGATGAGGCTGTGTGCACTGTACCTTGTTGTCACTGTGTTGAGTAGGCAAGTCCTCCGTGAGAAGGGATATGGTGAAGGTCAAGCTCTATGACATTTTCACAATCTCAATTACCCTGTAGCTTATTTATGTATCCTCTATACTTACACAAAGGTCTTTTTTGAAGGTGCTTTAAGAGACTTAACTATTAAATTATATGAGCTGAGAGAAAGAGGACAGAAAAAAAGGAATCTGGTGGAAGTTGGAATGCTTCAAAGAGGAAGTTAAGAAATGATGATATGAGCTGAGCCTTAAAGTCAAATTCTGAGTTTTCTGGAAGATAATGAAGAAGACAGAAGTCATCTGTGTCATGATGCTTTAATGGCAGGGCCAAGTTTGAAGCCAGCAGACCTAGAAGCAGTCTAGCCTTTTTTTTTTTTTTAACTTTTTCCGGATGTGTGTGCATTCATGTGTGCATGCCTGCATATGTGGGTACATATGTGGAGACCAAAGGTCAACATTGGGTGTGTTTCTCATCACTATCCCATTTTATTTATGATGATGATGATTATTTCTTTATTTGATTATTTCTTTATTTGAGACAGCATCTCTCTCAGTTAACCTGCTGCTCACGGATTAGATGGAAATGTCTGGTCCCAGGGAACTTCCTGTCTGATTCCATCTAATGTTGGGATTACAAGTTCACACCACCCTACTTGTCTTCTATTATACTTGGGTACTGATGGGCTGAATGCAAGCCCTAATGCTTTTCGTGACAAACACTTGACCAATTGTCCCCATTGCTTCATCTTTTAAGGAGTCAGTTATCCTGTTTCTGTCTATAACTACATAAAAGGTATTCCACCCTGACAACACAGAATAACGAGGACCATAGAGTCTGTGAAAGCCCCAGCCTCTGGCTTGCTTGATTTGGTCCCATCTTCCTTTAAATGTAACTATGTATTTGCACCATGTACTTAACTTTCAGCACTGATCATACTAGGCATCCTGCTGCCTCGGAAATTTTAGCTCCTGGACTCAAAATCTTCAGTTTGATGAGATTAGCCATCCCTGAAAAATGAGCATTTCCATCTTTTGACTGTGAGGCAACTTCATGGGCTGCACTGGTGCTGGGCACAGGACTCTGGGATAGTCCGAGGTAAGAGTGGACATGACTGTTAAAACTTTCATGAAAAGTACACTCAGAACTGTTAATCTGAGTATTTCAGAAATACATTTGACCCTGTACCATTTTATAAACAAAATATTTTTATCTAGATCTCCAAGTCAGATATATGGATAAATGACTTCTCGAAAAGATGAAGCTATGGGGACTGCAGAGATGGCTCAGTTGGTAAAGTGTTTGTCACAAAAGCATGAGGACTTGCCTTCAGCCTATCAGTACCCACGCATCTCTATTTTGTAGATAGGCAGAGAAGCTTCCTTAAAAAATTAAAAAAACAAAATAAAACAAAAACAACAACAGCAATCATGTTTGCTTTTATTTATTAAGTGTCTGTCAGGGAGATATCTAAAACAAGACATCATAAAGTGTGAAGACAAGTTGAAATCAAAAGTATATATGAGGTTGGAGAGATGATCAGTGGGTAACTTGTTTGCTGCCCAAGCATGAGGATTTTTACTCTAATACTCAGAACCCACAAAAGGCTAGACACAGTAGCACGCAGCTAAACCACATGGCCCTATAATGAGATGAGAAGCAGAGGCAGGAGAGGCTTCAGAAGCTTGTGGGCCATGAACTTGATATACACAATGCTGAACAACAACAACAACAAAAAACCCTCTCAAATAAAGTGGGAGGCAAAGATGAACACTGAAGATTGTCTTTTTACCTCCACACTTGTGCCGGGGCACATGCACTTGCACCCACATTAATATGCATATATCACACATACATACACACATACTCACACACAGTTCAAAAGTATGTATGCTGTAAGTAAATACATAATGTGCTACAGTGCTAAATGCTATGGCATTCAAACAAGAATAAGGAGACATCAGAGCAAACAGGAGTGTTTTTCACTGTTTAGTGGAGCTTACGCCTATTGAATAGGGGAATCTTGACAATAGTGGGTGGGGATATGGAGTGTTAACCTAGTGGGTAACAAGATACTGTGCCAGAGGCCCCAGATCAATAATATGCCTGATATGTTGAAGAGCTCCCTTATGTCAGCATAATTAGTACAGTTGATCTCAAAGGAAACTAGAATTCCAAAGGACTTGGCTTTTCCCATAATATTATAGTTGACTGTGAAGTTAATGGACTTGGGTCTTTTCACTGATATGACCTACAGTACCCAGCAGACTTCTATCAGCTCCATTCTTTGTGAAATCATTTCACTGCCAGTGAGCCTTAAAATGCAAATCATAATTTGGACAAGTGTTACTGCTTGGAAGTGAAATGTCTACCCCAGCATCACATATTTGAACACTCAGTAGCTAGACTGAGGCACTGTTTGGGGAGGTTGTGGATATTTTAGGAACTGGGACCTAGCTGGAGGAAGTAACTCTCCAAGAGATGAACCTTAGGGCTTACATTCTGCCCTCCCTTTGGGTCTAGTCTCTCTCTGCATCCTGGCTGTTGTGATTCACTAAGCAGCATATATCCCCAGCATCATAGAACCTTCCCTGATATGATGGACTATTTTCTCAAACCATGATGCAAGGTAAATCACTCCCTCATGTTCCTTCTTGTCAGGAGTTTACTCACTACTGTTTTCCCCCTTCATTCTCAAATATGTATCAGTGTGCTGGGCTGTGTGATGATTCCAACTTAAAATGGTCCTCTGATCTTCAGAGAATGTCATTTCTTATCATTGACTGAAGATCCCGTCCTAGCCCTTCTTTCAATCCATTAAGTTCATGGCTCTGAAGGATATTATATTAGGTCTTTTCATCCCGAAAGGCTAGTCAGAATGACCAGTTAAGATCATGTGCAAATCACATACACACACACACACACACACACACACACACACACACAAAACCATGATGTGGGAAAAGTAGACTTGATATGAAATGAGGTAGATTTGATAAGAAATGAGACTTGATATGTAGATCAACCCTGCAGGGCCTGAGAAGCTGTTGACTCCTGCATACTTTAAGCATGCTTGACTGAAGCGAGAGAGGGATTCCAGTCTAACCTTCCTCCATATTGTCCCTGCTGGAGTATTACTTTCTCCCTTGAACCTTGGTGTCACATTCAGTTCATCCTTCCTGCCCTGTGACCACATTCCTGTCTCTGCATTGCTCTTTCTTCTGCAGAATGATGGATGGGACTATATTGTCTTAAACCTCCAAGGTCCCAGGTATTCATTATCTCAGCAGTTTGGAGGTGATCCTGTCTTTGGCCCCTGTGTTGGAATTGAGTTTAAATGCTCTTTGAGGAAGCAAAAAGCAGAGCACAGCACTCCTCACAGAGCCAGGTCTGAGGATTCTTTCCTATAGAGGTCTAATGAGAAGAAAATCTCTCTCAGCCCTCCTCCCTCTGCCACCAGCCTCCTTGTTTACAGATCAGGAGTCTGGCCAGTTCTGGAGTTCTAGAAACTCATGCCTCAGGTCCTTCCAAAACAGGTATTAAGGAGCCTATAAATAACCACTGAATCATCACATCTCTGCAATAACAGAGAGAGGCTGCTGCCCCAAACAAACAAATCGGCCGTTCATAGACAGCGCAGATGACTATTGAAAGGTGAAGCCTGCAAGATAGATTTTTAAATGGATGCAGCATGACTTTTATTTTAAAAGGATCCAAAGACAACCTCTCTTTCCTTCTATGTGGTTAAGCTGGGGCTTTATTTTCTTCTATTTTTCCCCTGGTTTAAGGGAAAACTTACGACTCTGTTCTAAAGATGCTAAAGTTAACCTTCAGAATGGAGAAAGAAACCTTTGTGGTACCTGACAGAGGCAAGCTGTCATTTCTCAAGAGTAGCTGAACTTTGGAAAGACTTTGTGTGCCATTTAAGCTTTGTGTGTTGAATGATCACCAAGCTGCTGTCATACCTCCTTGTCCCCTGATCTCTACTTTCATTTAAAGAACAGAAATTACAAACTACTAGTGCCTGGGGGTAGGATCAGCAGTTGGTCCTTATGGATTTTCATGAGTTCCTTTGCTCTTATGTTTTAAGGGTCCTCTGACATTGTTTAGTGTGAAATTTTGAATAAATTATTATTAGGGACTTTGAATGTTCTCATTGTATTCCTAGCAAACAATTTCTTCTTACCCATAGAAATGAACACCAAACTTCAGAGGCAAAGGTTTCTTATGATTTACATATCAAAAACTAAATTAGTACTATAGCCTCAACAAATAACATTACATTTCCATCTTCAAGGTGAAAAGTCTTTGTCAGCAGGAATTGCTTAGAAATTACTATTTGACCTGAGGTAGTAAAGTGTGTTCACAGCCGAGGCAGAAGTAACTGGCTCCAGGATGGATGTGCGTTACACTGCATCCTACTTAACCCCTTGACAACGGGTCAGTTACATACCTGATAGTGCTATCATCACCAAATTGAGAGAAGATTAAAAAGGGTTGTTTGGAGAAGTAATTTTTTATTGATTTTTATTGAGCCCTACATTTTTCTCTGCTCCCCTTTCTGCCTCTCCCCTCTCCTTCAACTCTTTCCCAAAGTCCCCATGCTCCCAATTTACTCAGGAGGTCTTGTCTTTTTCTACTTCCCATGTAGATTAGATCTATGTATGTCTCTCTTAGAGTCCTCATGTTGTCTATATTCTCTGGGATTGTGATCTGTAGGCTGGTTTTCTTTGCTTTATATTTAAAAACCACTTATGGGTGAATACATATGATAATTGTCTTGCTGGGTCTGTGTTACAGCACTCAAAATGAACTTTTATAGCTCCACCCATTTGCCTGCAAAATTCAAGATATCATTATTTTTTTCTGCTGTGTAGTACTCCATTGTGTAAATGTAGCACATTTCAGTTGAGGGGTATTTATATTGTTTCTAGGTTCTGACTGTGACAAACAATGCTGCTATAAACATAGTTGAGCATATATCCTTGTGATATGATTTAGCATCATCTCAACTCTGTTGAGAATTCTCTGTTTAGGTCTGTACCCTAGTTTTTATTGGATTATTTGTTCTTTTGATGAACAATTTCTTGTGCTCTTTGTATATTTTGGAGATCAGACCTCTGTCTGATGTGGGGTTGGTGACAATCTTTTCCCATTCTGTGGGTTGTCGTTTTGTCTTGTTGACCGTGCCCTTTGCTTTACAGAAGCTTTTCAGTTTCAGGAGGTCCCATTTATTGATTGTTTCTCTTAGTGTCTGTGCTGCTGGGGTTCTATTTAGGAAGTGGTCTCCTGTGCCAATGCGTTCAAGTTTACTTCCCACTTTCTCTTCTATAAAGTTCAGTGTGGCTGGCTTTATGTTGAGGTCTTTGATCCATTTGGACTTGAGTTTTGTACATGGTGATAGATATGGGTCTATTTTCATTGTTCTACATGTTGATATTCAATTATGAGAGTGCCATTTGTTGAATATGCTTTCTTTTATTTCATTTGATATTTTTTTGCTTCTTTGTGAAAAATCAGGTGTTCAAAAGTGTGTGGATTAATATCTGGGTCTTCTATTTGGTTCAATTGGTCTTCCTGTCTGTTTTTATGTCAATACAAGGCTGTTTTCAGTACTGTAGCACTGTAGTAGAGTTTGAAGTCAGATTTAAATGCCTCCAGAAATTCTTTTATTGTACAGGATTGTTTTGGCTATCCTGAGGTTTTTGCTTTTTCATATGAAGATGAATATTGTTCTTTCAAGGTCTGTGAGGAATTTTGCTGATATTTTGATGGGCATTGCATTGAATTTGTAGATTGATTTTGGTAAGATTACCATTTTTACTATGTTAATTCTACCTACCCAAGAGCATGAGAGATCTTTCCATTTTCTGGCATACAGAATAAAGAAAGAATATTAAGAGCTGCTAAGGAAAAAGGTCAAGTAACATAGAAAGACAGATCTATCAGAATTACACCTGACTTCTAAATGGAAACAGTGAAAACCAGAAAGTCCTGATCAAGCATTATGCAAATATTAAGAGTCCATGGATATGAGTCCAAACTACTATACCTATCAAAACTTTCAATCACCATATGTGGACAAAACAAGATATTCCATGACAGAACCAGATTTAACAAATACCGGCTCACAAACCCAGTCCTATACAAAGTACTAGAAGGAAAACTCCAACCCAAGGAAGTCAGCTACATCCACAAACACAGACAATAGATTATCTCATAGCAACAAATCCCAAAGAAGGGAAAAAATGCACACAATACCTCACTAACAACAAGGCTAAAATAAGAGGAACTGGCAATCAATAGTCATTAATATCCCTTAATATAAATGGACTCAACTTACCTATAAAAGACACAGGATAACAGATTGGATATGAAAACATAATCCATTCTTCTGCTCCATACAAGAAACACACCTGAACCTTAAAGATGGACATCACCTCAAAGTAAAGGGTTGGGAAAAAAAATTCTAATCAAATGGACCTAAGAAACAAGCTGGTGTAGCTCTCTTAATATCTAACAAAATAGACTTCAAACTAAAATCAATCAAAGAAACAAAGAAGATAGCTTGGCAGTGGTGGTGCATGCCTTTAATCGCAGCACTCAGGAGGCAGAGGCAAGCAGATCTCTGTGAGTTTGAGGCCAGCCTGGTCTACAAGAGCTAGTTTTAGGACAGGAACCAAAGCTACAGAGAAATCCTGTCTCGAAAAACCAAAAAAAAAAAAAAAAAAGGACACTTACTATATGTGACAAGAAAAATCCATCAAGAGGAAAGAAGCCCTCATGCTCATGGACCTGTTTATGACTGAGCTATCAACCTTGGCATTTAACCACAGTAGGTGATAATCTTTCTCAGCCTGACTCCAAAAACACATGATCATCTCATTAGATGCTGAAAAAGCATTTGACAAAATACAACATCCCTTCATAATAAAGGTCTTTGAGAGAGCAGGGATACAAAGAACATACCTAAATATAATAAAGGTAATATACAGCAAGCCAACAGCAAGCAAACATCATCAAACTAAATGGAGAGATACTCAAAGCCACCCCACTGAAATTAGGAACAGGACAGGTTGTCCACTCTCTCCATATCTATTCATTATAGTACTTGAAGTTCTAGCTAGAGCAATAAGACAACAAAAGGAGATCAAGGGGATACAAATCAGAATAGAATAAGTCAAACTCTCACAATTTGCTGATAATATGATAGTTTATATAGGGACTTCAAAAATTCTACCAAGGAAGTTCTACAACTCAAAAACACCTTCAGTAATATAGCAGAACACAAGATTAATTTTAAAAATCCAGTATGTTTCCTTTATACAGATGATAAGTGGGCTGAGAAAGAAATCAGAGAAATATCATCCTTCAGAATAGCCACAAATAACTTGGAGTCAAAATATCTTTGAGTAACTTTAACAAAACAAGTGGAAGACCTGTATGACAAGAACTTTAAATCTTTGAAGAAAGAAATTCCTTTCTTTTCCAATTGTCCTTGCTTGGGTATACCACAGTCAACTTTTAAGCTATAACAATGCAGTTAGTTCTGCCAGGTCCAATATTCTACCTCTTGATGAACTATATCAATGTCATATAGTACATATGACTCTAGAGACAAGCTTATAATGTTTTGTCTATAGCCTTTGTCAAGTTTTCCATGATCAATATAGCCCTTGATACATATCCATGTACTTCATGATATTTTCATGTGAGCATTTAATAGAATGGGCAAGGAAGACTTAGATGCTTTTAGATATTTTTAGATTTAGATATTTGAAGTATATTTCTGAAGGTAATTTCAAAAGTCTGAGTCAAGAAAAAGGGTCTGGATCCTAGTGTGTGCACCCTGGAGGTGACCTCAGTAACAGGCTAAAAGTGCTATCTATTTGTATCCTCTATGTATGTTAATATTCCTTTGACATTTGGTCCTGCTGACCCATAGTTAGTATACAATGGGAGTTTCCTACATGGATATTTGGTAACCTTCTAGATAAGGCAAAGACAATAAGGTATGTACACACAGAGAATTATCCTGGAACTCCTTCATCTTTTTCCTCTCAAGACCATGTCAAGTTTCACAGTCTCACTATAGCTTTCTACTTTAAGAGCTTTTTGCTGGCCCATCCTTGGTCTTTGGATGTGTGAGATGTTATATTTTTTACCTGTTTCTCAGAAAGTAGCCTTCTTTTAGTTAACCTTATCCATTGACACAGCACACCCTTTTCTCTAAACTAACTCAACTGAGGGAGAAGGAATTATTGGAGAAACTATGAAACAGATGGTGTATTAGAGGAGGATAAGTAAGGAGCCCAGGACTTCCCAGTGCAGAAGCTGTGTAATCAGCCTAGGGAATCTGGAACTTGGTGCAAATACAGTGAAAATATCAAACAGTCTCTAGATTCAGATCAACCATTCCTTACAGAGAATGTGCTGTTCCTTATCCAAGCCATTCAAATGACATGCTGTCTTCCAAGGTACCACAAAAGTAGATGTGCTAGGATTTGGCAAAACCCAGAGTTTGAAGTGTAGGTTATGATGTTCCTTAGAGAAATGAATTCAGTCAAGGAATGTCTCTTTTTCTTTAGGCCAATATGGCTATAATTCAGTCAATGGTGCCAACAACTGTTGCTAATGGATTAAACCAAAGCAAGAATGTATGCTATTAATCCCTAAGTCTCTTCCATCTGGTTCTATACCTTCTAGTTTACTCATAAGGAAAATGTCTGCCTAGGATGACATTAAGATTTCTTTTAATTAACTCTCTTTCATTAGACCAGAATAGCAAAATAAAAAATCTTGCTGAAGTATTTCAAGTTCATGTCTTCAGTATTCTTGTTGATAGTGCATACATGAATCAAGTAATCATGTATGCACTGTAGCATCACACACACACACACACACATACACACACATACACCTTGTTTATATAAATGAGGGCTTGTGTTTTGTATCACATGTGTTTAGACTTAGTTTGTCCTTGGTGAACATTGACATTTAGGTGGAAAAACATTGACAAAATTGGACCATTTTCCTGGTTCCCCTAATGATCTTGGTATAATTTGGCTTACATCATTTTCAAAGCAAAGCTATTTTTGGTACTCACTTGAAAAATTGGGGGATAATAAAGTAAGTGTGTGTGTGTGTGTGTGTGTGTGTGTGTGTGTAGTGCGGTTGTTCCTGTAACCAGGAGAGATGTTTTCAGCTACTGTGAATTCTCTAATAATTGATAATTTCATAGTTGTGATCATAAATTAATATTTTTATAATTATAGTATACCATTATTGAGTCTTCAAATGGAAAATTTGAGGACTTAATTATAGGGTGAGTTGTTTGTTTTTACATCTTTTCCTACATCATTTGGAGTTGAAGACTCCCATCTAGATATCCACCTTTAAATAAAAAAAGACTTCATGTCATTTGGAGGACCATGATATTAACTGACATACACATTTCTCAAGGCATTGGTACAGATATACTTCACTAGGAATTAATTGTAGCTATGGCAAGCTACAGCTTTGTGCTGTGGAATAAAAATATGACTTCTTGACTGAGCCAGTGACCTAGGCCAGAGCAGGCATGAAGCAGTGGTGTGGGCAGTCCTGCTGTCTATGTGTTGCTTTTATTGGTTAATGAAACCAATTCATTAACTTGTCCTATAGCATGAGAGAAGGAAGGCAGAGTCAGAGAGAAGCCATGGAGCCACAGGAAACAGCTGATGCTGGGAACATTACCCAGTAAGCCACAGCCACGTGGCAATATACAGATTAATAGAAACAGATTAAATTAATATAAAAGTTAGTCAATAAGAAGCTAGAGCTAATGGGCCAAGTAGTGATTTAACTAATACAGTTTCTGTGTGATTATTTTGGGTCTAAGCTAGCTGGGTGGCTGGGATCCAACAAGGCAGTGAACTTCATAAAAGGAGGACTGAGCCAGTGACCTAGACCAGAGTGGGACTGAGATGGCAAGCTCCAAAGGAGCTGGAGCAGATACAGACCAGGGACATTTGCAGAGGAAGGACTGAGCCAGCGACCTAGGTGGAGCAGACCTGAGACAGAAAACTCCACAGGAGCAGGTACAAGGGAGCAATTGCTGCATGAGTGGGCCAGAGCCAGAGATTGCTGTATGTCTGGATGAGAATCTGGGACCACTGAGGGAGTAGGCCTGAGCCAGGTCCTCTGTGGTTCAGAAACACTGAGTCTTGGACCTCGAGGGAGAATATCAGAGCCAGAGACCTTTACATGACCAACCTCAAGCCCAGGGACCTCCACAGGAGCAGATTCAGACGAGGGATATTTACAGAAACAGGTCTGAGCTGGCAACCTAGACAAGAGCAGGCCTGAGACAGAAAAATCCATGGGAACAGAGCAAATCCCAGAGCACTGAGTGACCTCCAGGAAGACAAAGTGACCAATGGGGAAACTAGAACTGTGGCACTGAGTGTACCATGAGGAACAACCATCTGAGCCTTGGATCCACTGGCACCTAGAAGATTAATCACCAGAGTCACAGAAAGTCCCAACCACAACAATTAGAGGAAAAGATGGGTAGACAAGGAAAGAACACACACAACACCACAAAGAGTAAAATGACACGAGTAAAATCTAGAGATCCTACAACAGCAAGACTTGAACAACCAAATATAGATGAATCAGAAGAAAATGACCCCAAAAATAAGTTCAGGAAAATGTTTGAGACTCTTAAAAAGGAAATGAGAAATTCCCTCAAAGAAATAGAGGAAAAGACAAAAAATTGAAAGATATTAGGAAATCCCTTAAAGAAAACCAAGAAAAAGCAATCAAATATATGAAAGAAACTATTCAAGACTTGAAAACTGAAACAGAGAATATAAAGAAAACATAAGCCAAGAGAATTAAAGAAAGAGAAACCATGAGAAAACTATCAGGAAACACAAATGCAAACATAAACAGCAGAATACATGAGATGGAAGAGAGAATCTCAAGTACTGAAGATACAAAAGAGGAAATAGACTCGTCAGTCAAAGAAAACATTACATCTAACAAAACCGTAACCCAAAATAACTAGAAAATATGGGACACCATGAAAAGACCAAACCTAAGAATAATAGGTATAGAAGAAGGAGGAGAAGTTCAACTCAAAAGCACAGAAAATATATTTAACAAAATCATACAAGAAAACTTTCCCAATGTAAAGAAGATATGCCTATGAAGATACAAGAAGCATACATAACACCAAATGCACTGGATCAAAAAAAAATGTCCCCTCAACACATAATGATCAAAACACTAAACATACAGAATAAAGAAAGAATATTAAGAGCTGCAATGGAAAAAGGCCAAGTAACATATAAAGGCAGATCTATCAGTATTACACCTTACTTCTCATTGGAGACAATGAAAGCCAGAAGGTCGTGGTCAAGCATTACTCAGACATTAAGAGACCATGGATGTCAGCCCAGACTACTATAACCAGAAAAACTTTCAATCACCATAGAACAACAAAACAAGATATTCTATGACAAAATCAGATTTAACCAATACCTAGTCACAAACCCAGACCTACACAAAGTACTATAAGAAAAACTCCAACCCAAGGAAGTCGGCTACATCAGCAAAAACACAGACAATTGATGAACTCACAGCAGAAAATCCCAAAGAAGGGAAAACACACATTAACATAACCAACAACAAAAATTCAACTAACAGGAGATAACAATCACTGGTCATTAATATCCCTTAATATAAATGGACTCAACTCACCTATAAAAAGACACAAGATAACAGATTGGATATGAAAACACAATCCATCCTTCTGCTGCATACAAGAAACACACCTCAACCTCAAAGACAGACATCACCTCAGAGTAAAGAGTTGGGAAAAATTTCAGTCAAATGGACCTAAGAAACAAGCTGGTGTAGCTATCCTAATATCTAACAAAATAGACTTCAAACAAAAATCAATTAAAAGAGACAAAGAAGGACATTTCATATTAGTCACAGGAAAAATCCATCAAGAGGAAATCTCAGTACTGAACATCTATGCTCCCAATACAAGGGCACCCTCATATCTAAAAGAAACACTTCTAAAGCTTTACAGAAGCTTTTCAGTATCAGAAGATCCCATTTATTAATTATTTCTCCCAGTGTCTATAAGTTTCTGTAAAGCAAAGGACACGGTCAACAAGACAGAATGGGAAAAGATCTTCAATAATCCCACATCAGACAGAGGTCTGATCTCCAAAATATACAAAGAACTTAAGAAATTGGTCATCAAAGGAACAAATAATCCAATAAAAAAACGGAGTACAGACTTAAACAGAGAACTCTCAACAGAGGAATATAAAATGGCTCAAAGACACTTAAAGAAATGTTCAATATCCTTAGTCATTAGAGAAATGCAAATCAAAACAACACTGAGATTCCATCTTACACCTGTAAGAATGGCCAATAACAAAAACACTGATGACAACTTATGCTGGAGAGGATGTCAGTTAAAGGGAACACTCCTCCATTGCTGGTAGGAGTGCAAACTGGTACAGCCACTTTGGAAATCAATATGGCTATTTTTCAGAAAATTAAGAAACAATCTATCTCAAGACCCAGCAATACCACTTTTGAGTATATACCCATAGGATGCTCAATCAGGCTACAAGGACATGTGCTCAACTATGTTTATAGCAGCATTATTTGACATACCTAGAAATTTGAAATAAATGCCCCTTGACCAAAGAATGGATAAAGAAGATGTGGTACTTTTACATAATAGAGTACTATACAGCAGAAAAAAATAATGACATCATAAAATTTGCGGACAAATGGATGGAGCTACAAAACATCATGTTGAGTGAAGTAACCCAGACCCACAAAGACAATTATCATATGTACTCACTCATAAGTGGCTTTTAGTGATAAAGCAAAGAAAAACCAGCCTATAATTCACAATCCCAGAGAACCTAGACAACAAAGAGGACCCTGAGAGACACATACAAGGATCTAATCTACATGGGAAGTAGAAAAAGACAAGATCTCCTCAGTAAATTGGGAGCATGGCGATCATGGAAGTGAGTAGAAGGGGAGGGATGATAAAGGGAAGGGAGCAGAGAAAAATATATAGTTCAATAAAAACAATTTTAAAAAGGAAAAGAAAAAGGAAGGAAGTAGTTAATGATGGCTGTAATGTATGGACTTCGCACAAGACATTTTGTATTAAGAATAAAGTTCAAAATCAGTAAGGGAAGAGAAACAAAGAGTTGGAATATTCCAATAGATCCTTAAATGTTTCTATTCAGGCTTGGAAGAAAGGCCTGATTTAAAAAACAGCCACCCAATGCTCCCCAGACCATGATACAATCAAATAACTTATGTTATGCAAGGACTAGGTGTGATAAAGTCTGTCTCCATGTACTTCTGAATACCAGAAGGCTTTGGACACAGAAAGCAAAATTGGAGTCAGGTTGAGAGAGATTACCACCTGCAGAGGCTAAATGCCAAGGATGATAGCTCAGTCATAAACAGGTCCACAAGGGCTTGTCTCCAATTCTCTGTGACAGCTGCTCCCAGCGCCATGCTGTTTCCTTCCTCCTCACTCTTTCCTGGAAGCCAAGTTAAGATTTCATGTCTCATGATTACCTTGGCTTTTCATTTGGGTTTCATACATCTAGGATAATAGAGAACACAGGCTTAGGAACTTGAATTTTCTTTTTCTAGGGGTTGGCAGTAGGGACTTCACTTTTTTTTTTCATTTTCCATGATCGCTGATCAACTGTTCTTAGTTTGGAAAGGAATAGGATATAATGGGATACAACACATCAATGTATTTTGAGACAGGGTCTGAGTAGTCTTCCTGTTGAATAATATACAGTACAGGGCACACCTAGGAGGAAATGGGTAGAGAGAGTCATACATGAAATTAGAACTATGGTATTAGGTCTTTCTTAATCCACCATTTCTAGGTTGAATTTGGAATTAGCACAGGGCATCTACATAAAGGCATTCCTGCATTCCTAAAGGTAGCTGTATGTTGCCTCCTGTGTCTAAGCAGGAAACTGGACCAACAGTTATCTGGTTCACAGTTCAGGTAGGAACAAATAGGAAGGCACCCTTCAGACCTAATAAGAAAGGGATACAGAAGTATATTTAAGTTCCTATTAAAAACATTAAGAAAGGAAGTTAGACTATGGAGTACAAAGTCCTCGAGACAGCTTTCCAATGTGGTGGTTTGAATGAGAATGTGGAGAATAGATTCAAATGCTCAAATTCTGGGTTCCCATCAGGTCAAGAGAGAACTCCAATCCTCCAAACTCCAAAAAGCAGTTCATATGTCCAGAAATGAGTTCACCTATGACTATATGAAGCCAACAATCCTCAGGAACTTAGAAAACTGGCTTCCATCTACCTAAAGGAGTCATTTCCTTTTCTTTAGCTGAATGGACAGGTGACCACCTGTGGAATCTATCAGCATATTAAAGTCCGTGCTGGCCTCCATGCTCCTTCAGTATCACTAGTACATGTTTATACGTTTCAAATTCCTCACTAGCATCCTAGCCCTTCTCACCTCCTCCTCTATTCTAAACTGTCTCCAGCTCATGGGATCCCCCCAATCCACTGCCCCTATAGCTATTCATCCTTATAACACAGCTATTCTCACTGTTATCTGTCTATCTGATCTATCTATCTATCTATCTATCTATCTATCTATCTATCTATCTATCTATCTATCTATGTATCTATTTATGTATGTAAGTATGTATGTATGTATGTATGTATGTATGTATGTATGTATCTATCTATCTATCTATCTATCTATCTATCTATCTATCTATCTATCTATCTATGTGCATCTATCATCTCTTGCTATCCCTCTCTTTGTGCACATGTGCGTGTGCACATATACATACACACATATAAAATCTTATTCCCATTTGCCCTCTCTTCTCTCTTGCCATGTGCTATGCTCTATTTCCTATATCTGCTGTCTCCACTTTTCTCTCCAGCTCCTCTAGTCCTGACCATGTTCAGTCTGCTTTTTTTCTCTCTGCTTTCTCACAGTAAAAACCTTAACCTTATCATGGAGTGGTCACGGCAGCAGTTTCTTCACTACTCCCCATCCCATACAATTCCCACTTGGTATTGATGTTTAGAGAGGTACAGGAGGTATGGCCTGCCTAGAGAAAGTATGTCTCTGGGGTGAGCTTTGAAGCCTCAAAAGCCATACACTACTCTCATTTCACTCCCTGCTTCCTGTTTGTAGTATAAGATATGAGCCTTCTGCTATTCCAGCTGTCGTGTAGCATAGTCTTGGGGTGTTTCATTATACCTATAGAAAATTCACTCATACACATAACCTAATGAAACTAGTTGTAAAAGTCTAATAATTAGACTAGAGATGTTGCACAGATTAAAAATACTTGATGGTCTTACAAAGGACCCAAGTTTAATTACCAGCAACTGTATGATGGTTCACAACCATCTGAAATTCCAGTTCTAGGAGATCCAAGGCTCTCCTATAACTCCAGTGGGTACTAGGCACATATGTGGTAGACACAGACCCGTGGATGCAAAACATTAGCAAACACAAAATTAAAGAAAAATTAAATGCAAATAATTGAGTCCCCAGAAATTGAACATTAGCATGGTTAATTATTGAGAGTGTGATCCATATATCCCTTCTCCCTGAGCTTGGATTCTCAACACTACCCTCTCATATATTACAATGAGAGATGACACATTTATTATTTTTCTAGCCTCTATGACAAAATGCCTGACAAAGCAATTTAAAGAAGGAAGAATTTGCTATGTCTTATGGTTAAAGGGTCTTCCCCATGGTGGGGAAGACACGGTGCCAGGAGTGTGAGGCAGCTGATCACATTGCGCCCATACTGAGGAGGCAAAGAGAAATACATGCTAGTACTCTGACAGCCTTCCCCTTCTTAGTCAGTCTTGAGAACACACCTAAATGTGGGAAGGCACACCTCAACCTTTAAAGAGCCCCTCACAGGCATGTACTGAGACTGGTCTCTTAGGCGATTTTAGTTCCCATTGAGTTGGCAATAAATATTAACCACCATGCTATGGTAAGGAATGAAGATGTTGGGAAAAGGAATTTTTCATTGGTTTCTGCATCTTTTACCATTCTAGGAACTTGTCTGGAAGGGAGTTGAATTATTTAGATTACTTGACAGAACGAATAAAGATAATCCATGCCTCTCTCTGTGACACAGTATATATTAAATGGTGGCTGGGAGCAACTGACGGGGTGGATGTGTGCTACTAAAGTTATCCCTGAAAATAACATCATCAGAAAATCTGGGTGTAGTCACAGAGACAAGTGTGTGAATGTCTCTAGCTCCATCTACATTTTTGTTGTTGCTGCAGTCTGCTGTGTTTTGAGTCTCATGCATACGTCACTCTAGCTGAGAACTCTCTGGCAAGGGGCATAGCTGATTCACATGTAGTCCGGCGTAGTCTGGCCCCTTGTCTCATCATTCATTCACTTCTCAGCTAGAAGGAAGATAGGAAAGTGCAAATGGCCTCCAGAGTCAGTGAGTGCATGTATTTTAAAAAGAAATGATCTTTCCTTCTTTTTTCTCATTGGGGAGAACACTTCGGTGCTGTGGTACAGTGATTATAGTGATGATGATGATGATACTAATGACCTCTTACTTTGATGCATTGTGATTTGTAAAGTGCTTTTCATTTACATTATTTCTGACCCTTGGCATAAAATTCTGCATGTGATTAGACTCATTTGACAGTTAAATATGAAAAAAGAATGAGGCATTAAAATAAGAGTCCATAGCCTAGTAGCCCGTAGACAGGTTCTGAACTATAGAGTAACATGCACATCATGTTTTAAAAATGGAAAATGAATTACTATAATTTAAAAGTCTCCAGTTTTTAGGTAAAACTAAATTTCCAACTTCTTAAAAATAATGTGAGGTCCTGGGCACTTGAATTTTAGAGCTACCTCAGATTGAGCATTTTAAAGTAGAGTGTGAGCTCATAAATTCTCCAGCATCCCTCAGTGCCCTATTGCCCGTGGTTACCTCTTCTGCTCCCTGTTTGGTGTTTGCGCACACCAAAGTTTATAACCAGCTTTTTGGAAAGCTAAGAAAAGTGCTTAGGATGAAGTCACTAATGTCATGCATAGAAATTGAGGCCAGAGTCTTGGAACCAAGGTTGTTTCTACCTCCGTTTCTATGGTAGTGGTGGTTAAGCAGAATGATTTGATGTCCATTCTAGAGTACCTGGAATATCCATTTTAAATACTCAGAATGTCATGGGATTAAATCCTTGGATTTTGATAACATGTAAAGAGCACGGTTCTTAGGCGTTTTATTCATCATTGACTATAATTCTGGATTTTTGAGGTCGAATCATTAAGTGTTTGGGCACTTCATGGAGTAGTGGGTTTTATGTCTCTACAAGATGTAACGTTAGGGACATTTAGGTTAATTCATCATGTATAAAACTGAGAGTATTTGCTTTCTCTGCATTTCTTCATATGGATTTATTCATTCTTCAGACATTCACTGAATACCTACTTTGTAATATATATTATGCTTAGCTTTGAGGATCTACAACGTAGGGAGCAGTCAGTTAAGATTTCCAGCTAATAAGTGCAAGTCAAACATGTGTCATTATTTATGTTCTTTTTTATGACTTTGTCTCTATTATTAATTATGTGTACGTGTGTGTGTGTGTGTGTGTGTGTGTGTTTGCATTTGTGTACATGAGCACTATGCTGGCAGAGACCAGAAGACTGTGCTGCATCCCCTGGAGCCAGAGTTACAGGGAATTGTGAGCCACCTGACTTTGTGCTGGAATCTGAATATGGGTTTTAACCACTCAACCACCTGTCCAACACTTATCTTACATTCTTAATCACAGTCTTACTCAGAGTTTAAGCAGAACTCACCCAGTTAACAGGGTGCTTTAATCCTGTGTCATTCATGGGGATCATTAGGAATTAAGATTCATTATTCTTAATCTCTTATTTTCCACACACAAATTAAGGAGTTAATTTTCTTTACAACATATCATGAAAGTGGAAAATTACTAACACATTCAATATTTTAGCCAGATGTTGTATTTGAAATTGGGAATAGCTAAAATATTTGTCCGTCTTTATGAACATATAGGAACCAATGTCTTTTACTCTGTCTCTACCTTAGAGTAACTCAAGAAATACAAGTTTGAACCTTCAATAAAGTGTTGAAAACTTTATTGCTTGAGCTTGTTCCCAAAACTTGGCCTTAAGAGCTGGATACTGTGGTACAGCATATCATAGCCACCACTAAGTCATAGCAACCACTCAGTCATAGCAACCACTCAGGGGCTGGGGCAGAAAGATCAAGTTTCAGACTAGCTTGGGCAACTTAGCAAGATTTTGTCTCAAAAGTATGAACTGCACATAAAGCTTAGTAGTATAGTGCTTATTAAACATGAACAAGGCCTCAGAACACAGGCTATTAGGTACATAATGACATTCAACTGTATTAAGGAGTTGTACTTATGTGCATTCAAGTTCATTCAAGAAAAGACAACTTTGGGTTAGGAGTATTGGTCACAATTCCCTAGTTACAGGCAGTTGTGAGCTGCTGAGATGGGTGTTGTTTTGGTTTGTGGATTGATGTTATATGTAGCTTTATATTACAGTAAAGCTAGACAACTGAAAATAGAGGGTGTTACAAGATACTTCCACAATGAGTTTTCCAGAAAATACTCGTGGTGTTGAATAACTTTTGGTATCAAAGTAAGCATAATGACAGAATGACAGCATTTAGGAAAATCATTCAAAAGGGCAATGCTAAACATATTTTATAAACTTGTAAGAATTGTTTATGTATGAAAGGTATTATTTTATATGTATTACCAACATTTTCCCTTGTTCTTATTTGTTATATTGATTGAGAAATGTAGGTCCGTATACAGTCACATCACTGGGATCTGTCTTTCTTATTATTTATTTATTTGTTTTTACTTTTCTTTACTGTTGAGGGCAATCATTTTCACCGTTACATGCATATAGAAATCACTGCAGGACTTCTTGCTAACCACTGGTGTTCCACTCTCTTTCTCCCCCAGATATTCTGCTATAATTACCCAGCTATCCTACATGGCCACCAACAGCTTCAACATTCTCCCATGTGATTCCACTGTGCAGCCAAGGTGGAGAAACATGGTCTTAGAAAATCCTTCCACGTAGCAAATCCAGATAATATCCAGTCATAATTGCTTAAAATGATCCCATAGCCTTGTCTTTTTACTTTTTTATTTTTGGCCTTGTTATTTGAGTTCAATCTAGAACATGCTTCAGATTTTAGTAAAATATTCTGAAAATTTCCTCCATAGTTCCCGTTTTAGTTCCAACAGATAATTAGTCTCATACCCTATCCCAGAATGCATTACTGTAATACCTCAGAGTCAGAAAGTTTAAACCACAGGAAAAAAAGATATTCTTGTCTTAAAGGGTGTTGGAGTAGGTAGGGAGAAGCTGAACTTGTTCCTTAATTTGCAGTCACTTTTAGAAGCACAGCTTTTTACTGAGTAAATTGGTTAATGATAAACAGAGTAATCCATTAAGTTTGGACCACACCATTGACAATCAATGACAGAGGGATTCAGTGGAAGTTTTCTGTCATTCTAATCAGCTCTAAAGCTCTCCTTTTTGCAGTGCGTAACACCTGTCTGTGCTCTATGCACTACCATACAGTTCACGAGCTTCGGGCAAGGGGCTGGAGGTTGAAACACACAAATACTCACAGAGACAGCACAGACAGAGAGACAGATACACGGACCTCTAGTCACTGGTAAGAAGCCCCTTATTCAATAGCACCATGGAGGCTTATATGCCCAGGTGGGCCAACAGGTGAAAACCTTATCCTCTGATCCTCAAGGCAAGGCAACACGTGCTCATGAAGCAGATCTGGTAAACAATTTTGACACAGCTTTCTGTAACTCAAATCAGAAGGTAAGTAAAGATCTCTAGCACGGAAGAGCAGCTGGAGGCCAGGACTCCAAATGACCCCAACACCTTTTGAGCTGGTGGTTGGTAATTGGCTGCTCTATGAATGGTTTGTGAATGAGCAAATGAACTGTCAGAAATGGACTTAGAGTCATCATTGTCATTACTTGCCTGAGACTCAAGGGTCTCAACACTGCACTCATAGAACTGCCCTAGCTTCACCTTGGGAACAAAGTAACACACCCTCTTCTGTGAAAACGCATGACAGCTTCATCAGTATATTTTTGTAATTTTCCCAGATTCTGTCCATATTAGACTGGCTTATATTCCTAAGACTTAGTAAGTTTAAAATACCAGATTCTAACCGAAGCTGCAAATACTTGCCAGAATCTCTTTGAGTTTCCTTATATATAAACTCAAAGGGCAAATTGAACATATATTCCTGAGAATATGCTTGACTGGCAGTCAGATTTTGAATTCTATCCCATGACACTTGGTCACGTCAGAAGGCAGAGTTCCACTGCATGAGTCACCCAGGCTTTGCTGTCAATCTTCATGGAGAGTTATGAGGTACTAAAGACAGTACCCTGCCTTTTCCACTCATTATGCCCCCCAATATCCATAGTCATGAAATACCACTCCTGGAGGCATGGTTTAAACTAAGCAACATTACCAAGAACACACTGATTCTTTCAGCAGAAATAATCTGGTGGCCTAATAGTAAAACTAGCTCCTGCCTCACATTCAGCCAAGCAATATGTTTTGGTAATAAAATAAATATCAAACCCTTTGTTACAAATTCTAGAAACCAAGACAATGAACTGGTTGCAGACTCTGCCTCTATGATGATATTTGTTGATGGTAGAACAGAAATTGATGAAGAGAGGCAATAGTTCCTTGTAAGGCATACAACCATATGCCTTAGGCATAAGTTAGCAATGGCATTATGGGCCCTAAAACCAAGCAACAAATAATACTTCGTTATAAAACAGTCTTTACTTTGTGATTGTTTACCTGGTATTCAAGAGAAAGTATAAATAATCCATTATGATTAGGTAAGAGTCAGATTTGTTGAAAGGGGTATAGGTAAAAGACCAGCATGGGAACTTGCCAAGTGATGAAAATCTACATCTTCAGATGCATGAAAGTTATATAAGCCTTTCCATCTGTGGGATGTGAGGATCTCCCAACGCATCCTGCATCCTGAGGATCTGGGGACAGGGTGGTGAGTGCAAGGCTGCAGGGGTTTCTTTGTTCCACAGAGCCAGCATAGACCAAGCCCACCTTTTTATCTGTGAGATCCTTGACCAGCAAGTAGCCCTGATCCAGTACCATCAGATCCATCTGGAAGGGGTCCTTAGATCCACCACCACAGCCTAACTCAGGGAGGAGGGAATTTGAGAGCCAACTCCAGTGCTGAGGGGACCTAAGAGAGGGCAGAACAAGAAAAATCCCCAAGTACACAGTTAGCCACAACATAAATTGGACCAAGCCGACAAGACTCCCCTGTCCACATTAAAAGGAAGAGATGGGCAGGCGCCAATGCAAGAATTCTTTCAATCACCTGAAAAGCAACATGATAACACCAGGATCCAGTGAATATGCAACTGGAAGACTTGAACAACCTAATCCAGAAGAAGTAGAAGAAATCAACTTTAAATGTAACACTATGAAATTGATAGAGACCATTGAAGAGGATGTGAAAAGCTCCATTAAAGAAATGGATGAGAAGACTAACAAAAAGTTAGGAGAAATGAATAAACCCCTCAAAGATACCCAAGAAAACCAAGAAAAAGCAATCAAACAGGTAATGGAAGCAGTTCAAGACTTGAAAACTGAAATGGAGGCAATGAAAAAAACACAAACTAAGGGACGGCTGGATATGGAAAATCTGGGTAAATGAACAGAAACTACAGAGACAAGTATAACCAACAGGATACAAGAGACAGAAGAAGGAATCTCAGAGGCTGAAGGTATAAAGGTAAGCCTATCAAAATTATAGCTGACTTTGCTATGGAAACCATGAAAGCCAGAAGGTTTGGATAGATGTGCTGCAGACACTAAGAGACCATGGATGCAAGCCCAGACTACTATACCCAGCAAAGCTTTCTTTCACCATCGACGGAGAAAACAAGATATTCCAGGATAAAAACAAATTTAAGCAATACATAGCCACAAACCCAGCCTTACAGAAAGTACTAGAAGGAAAACCACAACTAAAGGAAGCAAACAACACCCATAATAATGCAGACATCTAACAAACCTCCACCAGCACAACTCAAAGAAGGGAAACACACTAACTACCACCCCCAAAAAATAACTGTAGTTAATAACCTCTGGTCATTAATATCACTTAATATCAATGGACTCAATTCACCTATAAAAAGGCACAGGTTAAGAGAATGGATATGAAAACAGGATCCAACATTCTGTTGTTTACAAGAAACACACCTCAACCACAAAGACAGACATTATCTCAGAGTAAAGGGTTGGGAAAAGGTATTTCAATTAAATGGCCCTAAGAAACAAGCAGGTATGGCTATACTAATATCAAACAAAATTGACTTCAAACCAAAATCAATCAGAAGAGATGGAGATGGACACTTTATACTTTTAACAGGAATAATGGATCAGGATGAAGTCCCACTCCTGAATATATATATGCCCCTAATATAAAAGCACCCACATATGTAAAAGAAACATTACTAGAACTCAAAGCACACATCAAACCCCACACAGTAGCACTCCTCTCTCACCAATGGACAGGTCAACCAGACAGAAACTTAACAGAGAAATACGAGAACTAACAGATGTAATGAATCAAATGGACTTAATAGACATCTATAGAACGTTCTATCCAAACAGGAAAGAATATACCTTCTCAGCATCTCATGGAGCCTTCTCGAAAATTGAACAAATACTTGGTAACAAAGAAACATCCATAGATACAAAAAAAAATGGAGTAACCACCTGTGTCTTATTGGATTATCATGGAGTAAAATTAGAATTTAACAACAATTTCACCGCCAGAAAGCCTACAAACTCATGGAAACTGAACAGTCAAATACTGAACCACTCCTGGGTCAAGGAAGAAATAAAGAAAGAAATTAAAGTCTTCCTTAAATTCATCAAAAATAAAGAAACAACATACCCAAAACAATGAGACACTATGAAAGTGGTGCTAAGAGGAAAGTTCATAGGACTTAGTGCCCACATAAGAAAACAGAGAAAGCACACATTAGTGACTTAACAGCACAGCTGAAAGCTCTAGAAAAAAAGGAAGCAGACTCACCCAGGAGGAGTAGAAGACTGGAAATAATCAAACTGAGGGATGAAATCAACAAAATAGAGACACAGAATACAATCCAAAGAATCAATGAAGCAAAGAGCTGGTTCCTTGAGAAAATCAAAAAGATCGACAAACCCCTGTCCACACAAATCAAAAGGCAAAGAAAGAACACTCAAATTAACAAGATCAGAAACTAAAAGGGGGACATAACAGCAGACACTGCGGAAATTCAGAGAAACATTAGGTCTTACTACAAAAGCCTGTATGTCACAAAATTGGAAAATGTAAAAGAAATGGACAGTTTTTTAGATAAACACCATATACCAAAATTAAATCAAGACTAGGTGAACAATTTAAATAGACCTATAATTTGCGAGGAAATAGAGGCTGTCATCAAAAACTTCCCAAACAAAAAAAGCCCAGGACCAGATGGTTTTAATGCAGAATTCTACCAGAACATCCAAGGAAAACTAATACCTATACTCCTTAATGTGTTTCACATAATAGAAACAGAAGAGCCATTGTCAAACACTTTTTATGAAGCTACAGTTACCCTGATACCAAAACCACACAAAGACACAACCAAGAAAGAGAATTACAGACCAATCTCACTCATGAACATAGACGCAATAATTCTCAATAAAATACTGGCAAACCGAATCCAAGAACACATAAAAAAATCACCCATTATGATCAAGTAGGCTTCATCCCAGAGATGCAGAGATGGTTCAACATATGAAAATCTATCAATATAATCCATCATATAAATAAACTGAAAGAAATAAAACATATGATCATTTCATTAGATGCTGAAAAAACGTTTGACAAAATTCAACACCTCTTTATGATAAAGGTCTTGGAGAGATTAGTGATACAAGGTTCATATCTAAATACAATAAAAGCAATATACAGCAAGCCAACAGCTAACATCAAATTAAATGGAGAGAAACTCAAAGCGATTCCACTAAAATCAGGAACAAAACAAGGCTGTCCACTCGCTCCATATCTCTTCAATATAGTGCTTGAAACTTTTGTGATAGCTATAAGACAACAAGGGAGATCAAGGGGATTCAAATTGGAAAGGAAGAAGTCAAACTTTCGTTATTTGCAGATGATATGATAGTGCACATAAGTGACCCCCAAAACTCTACC
This sequence comes from Ondatra zibethicus, assembly GCA_004026605.1. NCBI lineage: Eukaryota > Metazoa > Chordata > Mammalia > Rodentia > Cricetidae > Ondatra > Ondatra zibethicus. The sequence goes on along the minus strand of PVIU01001910.1, from coordinate 50,585 downwards.
CAAGAACTCCTATAGCTGATAAATACCTTCAGTGATGTGGCAGGATACAAGTTCAACTCAAAAAAATCATTAACCCTCCTATACACAAAGGATAAAGAAACAGAGATGGAAATCAGAGAAACATCACCTTTCATGATAGCCATAAATAGCATAAAGCATCTTGGGGTTACATTAACCAAAAAAGTAAAAGATCTATTTGACAAGAACTTTAAGGCGTCAACGAAAGAAATTGAAGAGCATACCAGAAAATGGAAGGATCTCCTGTCCTCCTGGATTAGTAGGATCAATACAGTAAAAATGGGATTTCTACCAAAGGCAATCTATAGATTCAATGCAATCCCCATCAAAATCCCAACAAAATTCTTCATTGACTTTGAGAGAACAATAACTAAGTTTATATGGAAAAAGACAAAGCACAGGATAGCCAAAACAATCCTATACAATATAGGAACTTCTGGAGGCATTACCATCCCTGACTTCAAACTCTATTACAGAGCTACAGTAATGAAAACAGCTTGGTATTGGCATAAAAACAGAGACTTTGACCAATGGAATCGAATTGAAGACCCGGATATTAAACCACAAACCTATGAACACCTCATATTTGACAAGGAAGCTAAAATTATACAATGGAAGAAAGAAAGTATCTTTAACAAATGGTGCTGGCATAACTGGATGTCAACCTGTAGGAGAATGAAAATAGATCCTTATCTATCACCATGAACAAAGATCAAGTCCAAATGGATTAAAGACCTCAATATAAATCTGACCACACTGAACCTGATAGAAGAGAAAGTGGTAAGTAGCCTGCAATACATGGGTACAGGAGACCACTTCCTATGTATAACCCCAGTGGCACAGATAATAAGAGCAACAATGAATAAATGGGACCCCCTGAAACTGAGAAACTTCTGTAAAGCAAAGGACACAGTCATTAAGACAAAAAGGCATCATACTGAATGGGAGATCTTCACCAACCCCACATCAGACAAAGGTCTGATCTCCAAAATATATAAAGAACTCACGAAACTAGATATTAAAATTCTAAATAGCCCAATTCAAAAATGGGGTAATGATCTGAACAGAGAATTCTCAACAGAAGTATTTCAAATGGAGAAAAGATACTTAAGATCATATTCAACTTCCCTAGTGATCAGGGAAATGCAAATCAAAACAACTTTGAGATACCATTTTACACCTGTCAGAACGGCTAAAATCAAAAACACCAAGGATAGCCTATGCTGTAGAGGATGTGGAGTAAGGGGAACACTCATCCATTGCTGGTGGGAATGCAAACTTTTGCAACCACTTTGGAAATCAGTGTGGCGGTTTCTCTGGAAATTGGGAAACAACCTACCTCAGGATCCAGCAATACCACTCTTGGGAATATACTCAAGAGATGCCCAATCAAACTACAAAAGCATTTGTGCCACTATATTCATAGCAGCATTATTTGTAATAACCAGAACCTGGAAACAACCTAGGTGGCCCTCAATTGAAGAATGGATAAAGAAAGTGTGGAGTATATACACATTAGAATACTGCTCAGTGGTAAAATACAATGACATCTTGAATTTTGCATGCAAATGGATGGAAATAGAAAACACTATCCTTAGTGAGATATCCCAAACCCAAAAAGATGAATATGGTATATACTTATTAGTGGACTCTAGACATAAACAAAGGACATTAATCCTATAGTTCACAAGCCTAGAGAAGACAAATAGCAAGGTGGACCCAAAGAAAAACATATATAGATTCTCCTGGAAATTGGACGCAAACAAGATAGCCAGGCAAAAGTTGGGAACATGGGGGTTGGGGTAGGGGTTGGGGTGGGGTTGGGGGAAGGGAAGAGGGGGGAAGGAGAATGTAGAATGGAAGGACTGGGGAGAGCTTGGGGGAGTGGAGGATGGAGATTGGGGAAGGGCAGATATTGGAGCAGGGAAGAAGATATCTACACTAAGGGAGCCATTTTAGGGTTGGTAAGAGACTTGGCTCTATGGCAGATCCCAGGTGTCCATGGGGATTTCCCCTGCTAGGTCCTTGGGCAGCAGAGGAGAGGGTGCCTTAACTGGCCTTGTCCCATGGTCACACTGATGAATATCTTGATTATCACCATAGAAATTTCATCCGATTGATGGAGATAGAGACAGAGACCCACATCCACATCAGAGCAATGGACTGAGCTACCAAGGTCCAGTTGAAGAGCAGAAGGAGGTAGAAGAGGAACAAGGAAGTCAGGACCATGAGGGGTTGGTCCGACCACTGGGACAGTGTGCCTGATCTGATGGGAGCTCACCAAATCCACCTGGACTGAACGAGCATGCAATCAAACTGGACTCTCTAAATGTGGCTGCCAATGGGGACAGACTGAGAAGCCGTTGGTAATGGCACTATTCTGCATGTACGGGCTTTCAGGGACCCTAGTTTACTTGGATGCACACCTTCCTAGGATGTGATGGAGAGGGGAGGGCCTTGGACTTCCCACAGGGCAGGGTACCCTGCCCTCTCTTAAGGATGGACAGGGAGGGAGGAGGGTTAGTGGGGGAGCGGGTGGGGAATATGAGAAGGGGAGGAAGTTTCAATTTTTGAATGGAAAAATAAAAAAAAAGGAAAAAAGAAAGTTATATAAAATTCAACTTCAATGGTCTTAATGGGTATTATTACTTTGAATTCTAGGGGTTGTTGCTGAAGGGTTATGGAGCTTGTAGTTTACAGCAATAGGGAAAGAAATACATAGAGCACAATAATCGGAAAGATTAAAGATTGTTCATTGGTTTATATTTAAATCATATGATCAGTGGTGAGCCATTATATCTTCCTGGGCAAGATGAAGTGTACTGTGACCATTTCTAGCTAATATGTATTTGATTCAAGAATAGTATTGATTATTTGCTCACTTTTGTACCCAAGATGAGCTTAGGAGAAAGCCAGATTGACACACATTAATGGGGAGGCAGTTGGAGTTTCTAAACAACAAAATTGTTGCTGTAGCTATTGAGTGAGAGTGAAAGCAGGGAGTCAAGGAATGAAGTCATTAAACACTGCTTCAGAAGCACCTTTCCATGGCCTATATGTGAGAGGCAAAGAAGACAAGAGATATTGAAGGTTTGAAATGTGGTTGGTCAAGAGTTGGGAAACAGAGAGGAAGGCTCATGTGTAGAGTCTTAGATATTCAAAATAAGAGACTCAGAATAGCTGGTCAGATGAAAGGAGGGTAACTGGGAGAATCTTGCCTACTTTTGACCTCTCTTTCCCTCTTGGTTTATTCTGACTTCTAACCTTTGATTGAACCAATAGGTCAAATGCATTCTGGAAGTACATCATAACCCCACTGACAATGCCTTTTTTCTGTCATGCCAGGAGGATGACTCAGCTTTCAGACTTAACAAAAGCATGATATCTTTCTTCAGAGAGCTAACCTGGAAATGGTCTTGCATCTTAATTACATAAACAGTCCCAAAGACTTTAGTAATGACAGGATGAGAAAAAAATGAGGTATCTCACACTAGATAAAATGTTTTCCCAGTAAGAACAGGATTGATCTTAGCAGTTAGCTCCACTGTAATTAGCATGGGTTCTAGGTGCCAATAGGAATGTGGAGTCCCATGATATTATTGTGCCACTTTCATTATCTTCAAGGTGGGTCTTGGATAATCTTTGACAGTGTAAGATTTTCCTTATAATAATGAAATGATAATGATATCCATCTACCTGAGAAACCTGTTTTGAGTGAGGACTAAATCACTTGGTATTCGACTGCATTAAAGACTCCACATTGTCGTATAAAATTCAGAAGTTCTTACTCCATTTCCCAATGGCACAGTTCCTGTATTTTGTAGCGTTTCCACTTCCTTCATCATGAAATGTGTTTGTAAGTCATTTCAGAAGCATATTAATCTTTATAGGATTAATTTGTCATTTTGGTACCTGATCATCCTTTACCCTGGGGGAATGAGACTATGTGGAGGTTACTGAGAAAGGAGGAAATAATCACTCAATTCCTGACAGAATACTCTTTGAGAGGAATTTCTGTTTTTCCTGATTTTTATATTCATTGCCCGTTTTCTTGAATGTATGGCAGAGGAAGGTTTTCAAGCTTGGCTCAAGGGGAAATTCGGTGCCTGAACACTGCGATCTCTGCAGAGGACAAGCACAGCTTTCTATGTCTGATGAGGTCTGCGTTAGAATTGTCAGATCTGGCTCTGTGACTGATGCCCGTGACTGAAGCATGCTCCCATGGGGTGCCTATGGACGAAGCTGCTCAGAAACACAGCCTATCACTCTGTGCTGTTGAGTTGCACTGTTGAGCTTACATGGGCCAGGGCTGTCACTTCTGTATCAGACTCACATGTCCCAGTGACAGAGAAACTGTTGACAACAATGGATTGTTGAGGTTGATGAACCCTGTCATCATACTAGTTGGTTTGCTGGAGAATATCCCCAGTTAGCTGTGTCTCTGTCAAAAGACTCCAAGTCATGTTTTATACAGGTATGCTGACCTTTGCCTGCATAGTGAAAGATTTCTGAAAAGCTATGTTAGGAAGGATCTTTTCCCATTAGTTTTCTTTGGGATTTGTTAGGACCTTTGTGTGTGACATACCAACCACAGTTCCCCCTCCCTCCTGTCTTTCTGCTACCCTCACCACCCTCACCCCATCCCCATTCACTCCTCAGAAAGGGCAAGGCCTCCGATGGAGAGTCAGTAGAGCCTGGGACATCAAGTTGAGGCAGGACCAAGCCCTTTCCCCCAGCATCATGGTTGAGCAAGGCACTTCACCTTAGGGAATGAGCTTTAAAAAGCCAGCTCAGGCACCAAAGATAAAACCTGGGCCCATTGCTAGGTGTCCCACAAACAGACCAAGTCCCAGGTCACTCCTGTCACCCACATGCAGAGGGCTTAGTTCAACCCCATGCAGACTCCAAAGCTGTCAGTCCAGAGTCCATCAGCTTCTACGAGGTCAGAGCAGCTGTCTCTGTGGGTTTTCTCATCATGATCATGACCACCATACTCACACAATGCCTCCTCCGTCCGATCAACTGGATTCTCAGAGATTAGCTTAGTGCTTGGCTGTGGATCTCTGCATCTGCTTCGCTTAGTCACTGGATGAAGGTTCTATGATGACAATCACCAATCTGATTAAAGGAAGAGGCCAGTTCTGGCACCTTCTCTACTACTGCTAGGAGTCTTAGCTGGGGTCATCCTTGTGGATTCTTGGGAATTTCCCTAGCACCAGGTTTCTCCCCAAGCTCACAATGGCTCCCTTCATCAAGATATCTCTTTCATTGCTCTCCTTCTCCATTCCTCCACCAACTCAACCCTTGTAGTTTTCTAATGATCTTATCCTGTATTCCCCCTTCTACGAACCCCACTCCAAGCTCTAGATACCTAGATACCCCTCAACCAAAGAATGAATAAAGAAAATGTGGTACATTTACAAAGTGGGGTGTATAACTCTGCTGTTAAAAAAGGCATCATGAAATTTGTATTCAAATGGGTAGACAAGAAAAAAAATCATCCTGAGTGAGGTAACCCAAAGCCAGAAAGACAAACCTGGCATGTACTCACTTATATGTGGATACTAGATGTAAAGCAAAAAAGATAACCAGACTACGACCCACAGTCCTGGAGAAGCTAGGTAACAAGGATGACCCTGAGAGGGATCCATGGATCGCCCTAGGAAGGGGAAATAGATGGATGAGACCTCCTGGGTAAATGACTAATTTCTTAATAATTGGCAGTATTCAGCACCTTAGAAGAAATGTTCTCAGAAGAAGCCACACAACTAAAAATCATTCATGTGTTTCTTAAACAAATAGCTGACCTCTTATGATTGATTCTTTTGCAAAAGAAGATATTCTCGATTTATTTCTAACACATTTCTTCTAGGAGTTGGAGTTTTCATATTTAGAGGAAGATTCATTTTCACTTTATCTCCACACTCCTATGTATGTTTACTAAATACTCTTTTGATGCCTTTTGGGGTAAAAAAGAGATTCAAGCTTAGGGTAGCTCAGTTCATCTGGAATATTGCCATGTCATGAGCACAAAGTTAGGAGTTATTTCCTATTTTTTAAAAAAGGATTTTTGAAAATTATTCTCTTTTAAAACATGGTTTTAGTAAATAAGTGCTTATATGTTCATGAATTGCTAGCCAGTATGCAAACTCTGAAAACGAAATGGGCTTGTCATGTTGTGAGCGGCTCCGAGTCAGCTAATATGTGAGCTGAGCACCTAGCTGACTATCTTTATCCTGTCAACAGAGATAGTCTAACTTTTCTCTACAACTACAGGAACATGCTCTAATTGGAAGAATTTTATAGTTAAAGGGGAACCCGTGGTTAGGGGATTCTTTAAAGTGTGTGGACATTTGTCATTGATGTCAAAGGTGTGCTAAATCTTTTTATAAAGTTAAAACTCCGAGGATGTCTAAGAATCTGATTCATTGCATTTGCAGTAATTTCATGTAGAGAACCAAAACTACACTTATTACTTGACCCCTGGAATTTATATGTCTCTGTACAATCAATTATACTTACAGATTTTAGAATGAACAATGAGTGTGTACCCAGGTTCTATTACATGTTAAGGATACAAATGGGCTAGCTGAAGTTCAGAAAGGAAGAAACACAAGAATAGTTGTTGGTATGCTTCCCTTGTCTTGCCATTGGAAAGAAAAGCCTAGAGTAAGAAGAGATGCTATAAATAAATTGAATTTCAAGTTATATCTTGAAGGATAAATGGTAATTTAGCCTGGTAGCTATGACACATGTAAAATTTAAGTGTCCATTGAGATTTAAAGAACTTATTGATATGGTTTGCCATAAAACCATTTTAAAGAATCCCTTGTTTTAAATGTGCTTGTTTTTTTGATAAGTTTGAGCTATTTCAAAGCTGTAACTTAGATGGAATTTTTGTGGCAGTATAAATTAACTTTTAAAGAGTTGCACAGGTATGGAGTTGGTTCCAGATGGTGGTAATCAGCGGATCTTGGCCCTCAGATCTGTGAGAACCATTTCATCAAGGAGTGGTGTTTATCATCTGAAGATGCTACAGAAAAAGACATTGGAACTCTGTGCAGTCTTCAGTGGAGAAATAATGGATTTCATCTTAAATACTAGTGACAGTATCGTCTCAAGAAGTTAATTAAAAATGCCATTTTATTAAAGACTTAGGAGGTTTTGGCAGCTCTATGCCTCAAAGTTCTTGATGAAACAGTCATAGTCGTTAATGTCACTCAAGTTCTGCTGGCTGTTAGCCCCTGTTCCTTTATTCCCAAGGCAGATTTTTATCTAGTTTCATTCATGTAATCCACTATTTGGCATTTTCCAAGGCTATCTAGTCATGGTCAGTTGCTTGCTTTATATGTGTATTCCTGATGCTTTTTTTCCTAAGGAATTCTCTGCAGCTATGCTGTCTCAGACGGTAGTCACATGTGATAATGTGAACAATTTACAGGGATCTTAGTTTTCCTACCAAAACCCATGAAGCTACACGAAGCTTTGACTGCCATTTTGTATGTTGGTATTCTGCACACATGTTGATTAGTCTTGCTTACCTACCATACTGTCATAATAGGTTTCCCCAGGACTATCTGATCACATTAGTCTTTCAGTTCTTCTGTAATTTGAGCTATCTGTTTTTTTCTTGGGGACAGAATGAAACTCAGCTATTCCAAATCTTATTGAAAATTGACAGTATTTAAGTATTTATCAATGATTTTGCTGGCCTTTAAGAAACAGCCTCCATCTTGTCCTAAGAAAGAATGAGATGATAAGTAATGACATAGTTGAGTAGTGGCAGTTGATGGCTGAGAACAGGAGAGGAGTGTTCGAATGGGATAACTGCATTTGCACGGCTCTCAGTTGGAAACTACTGCTTCGTGAAGTATTTTTTAATTCTGCATCGAAAGAAGAGAAGCACGAAGTATACATTAGGGTAGAACTCCACGTGCTAATTAATAGTACAGTGTCAGTGATACTACAAATGTGATTTCTATTCCATGGAAATGAGATCTAGAATGCTTTAATAAACTCAATTAATAATAGCACCTTTATGGACAAAAGAAAGCATAAGATACAAGATTAATTGGCATATTTTGTCTCAAGCTACTGGCAATGTCTATTGTTACATATATGCCCCAAGGTCAAAGAATAGAATGTTGAAAATTAATAAAGCTCTATTGATTGGGATGTAATTAAACTGAAGAAAATGAGCTTTCTAAAGAGAGGAAATAATAATAACTAAGAAGAAAAGGTCTATTTCAAAGGGTCTTGTACTAAATCGCTAGGTAAATACAGAAAAGGAAGGAGTGGGGGGTGCCTTCTGAGGAACCATAGCTGCCATTTTGGAGATTTGTATTGTTATCCTCTCATAGATTGCCACACATAACACTCAAGTAACAGTGCATTTAGTTTGGTTTTCAGAAGCTGCATGGAGCAGTGGAGAATCTAAAGGACTTCCATGTTCAGAGCTTCATCATTCTGGGGTCATTAGTCCCTCTTCTTGTGCCTCCCTGTTTGCTGACACATAAACTGCTGTGCTCACGATACCATGGGTCATCCTAAGACCCAGTTGCTTTTTTCTCTCCTGTGGTATCTTCCAATGGTTATACCAGAATCTGGAATAAATATTCCAAATTTCACTCCCAATCTCGCTAGCTCTGTATCTTTGAGTACATTAAACAAGATAAAATGAGTGAAAAGTAAAATTTTTGAGGGGTTGATGGAGAAATACTTAAAAGAGAAACATGATATATAAGTGTACATAAGAAACTTACAGATTGTGTCCACAACTTGTCCTTTGAAAAGTTCATGCCTACTATTTCTCTTACTCTATTATCTTCATTAATAGGTTCCTTTTGGATCTCCAGTTTTCATATTATCCAAATGATGCAAAGCAATGCTTATCTTGATCTTACTGGTGAGAAATTAGGGTATCCCTAACAGATATGTGTATCTGTAGACTGGTGTTTGGGTTGTCAGAAGATTCATTTTCAGAAAGAATTAATGCATCTCAGAACCTTGATTAGTCTTCTTGAGGGCAAGTTCTCATAAAAAGTGCCTCCAACCTATGAATCCTGCTGGTCTGCAAACATACCATAGCATGGTATATGTAAAGAACCCTCACTGGGGGCCAAATTGTAGTACTTAGGCATTTTGTAATAGTAGCAGAAATCTGATAAAGATCATACACTCTGTTGGATTTGCTACAAATCAGTCTCCCATATTTACAGGATTCTTGAAAACTATCCTCTCACTCTTTGTTTTGTACACTCTACAACAGGGTTACTTAACCTGTGGGTGGTGATCCCCACATCAGACATTTACATTACAATTCATAACAGTAGCAACATTAGAGTTATGAAATAGCAACAAGATAATTTTATGGTTGGAGGGTCCACATCATGAGGAACTGTATTAAAGGGTCACAGTATAGGGAGGTTGAGAACCTATGGCCTAATACTTTCTGCAGTGAGTCAAATGTACACCTGCCTTCACATCGCAGACTAAGAACAATTACAACTGCCCACCTCTATCACATTCCAACCCTATCAAGTGGATCCTCTACATTATGGAGGTAAATTTTCCTTGTTCTTAACATTGGAGTGAAGTTATACTCTATCCGTTGCTTTCTACAAAGCCTTCCGACCATACTTATAATAAATGTATATCCATTCTCTTTTCACAGTGTTTTAAGTCCCCAGTCAATAAAGCTCTAGGCTGTCACTCTTTCTTGCACAAGTCCATTTTATCATGTGGAATAAATAGAACCCCCATCTACATGCAGTGCCAGCACACTGTTCTTTGCTCTTTCTACAGTACTTCTGCTTTCAGTTATAGCCTCTTTAAGGACTAAGTTAGTTTGATACTCTCAATGCCACACTCATAACCTTTATGATCTTCATTGTGACTCACATACATACATACATTCTCTCTCTCTCTCTCTCTCTCTCTCTCTCTCTCTCTCTTTCTCTCTCTCTTATTTAACTGTCATTTTCTTCATTATTTTCACCCATTTTATATGCATCTCTATTTCTTGGGACATTTGGTAAAATCCAGAGACAATTTTGGTTGTCACAAGTAAGAAAGAGCACTTGCTAGTAACTTCTGGTGGGTGGCAGCCAGGAATGCTACTAAACAGCCTACAAGTGACAGGACACTTCTCCTTCCATGCCCTCCTTCAATCAGCAATTGCTTGATGTGAAATGTCAGTAGAGCCAAGGTTGAGCAAACACTGGAACTTAATGAAGGGTCATCCCAGTTTGAATTTGTTCAACACTGTAGTCTCAAAGCCTACCAAGGACCCTAATAAAAGAAGCACATTGAAAAGTTAGTTAAGCCCCTGATGTTTCCACAGTGCTCAGATTTTCCTCTGAGGCTTGCTTATTACATCAGGATGGTCTCTATTAAACTACCTTTGGCTTGAATCTCATAATGGTCTTCATTGCAGTCTTTTTCCATGGGAAGCATTAAATGCTTTGCTCTTAGAATCATTGCCTTCTAAATGATGAAGATTTACACAAAACAGAAGTTTCCCCTAGAAGTTAAGTAAGCTCCCTATAAGGCATAAAGAGCAAGATACAAAGGCTCTCCACTGGCTGTTACCCACTGGTAATCTGTGACCTTGGTCTATTACTGGAAGAGGCTTTGGTTCCCCTGATTTCTGGTCCCTGAAGCTAATGAGACAAATGGTCTCTGACCCAGCAGTCAGCATTATTTGGAAAGCTGTCTACTCTGAAACGCAAGAGGTTCAAAGGGGCTTGAAATGATGGAGTCACAATATTTTCCCTTTTTATATCATCCAAGGGGTTTGCAGGAGAGATTCTGTTTGGCATTCTGAAACAGAGAATTGCCTCTCTACCTAATGGATTGGCTATCTGTTGTTGCCAGGTGTACAAACACAAATTAAAGCTATGCAACATATGCTGGATGCCATGTAATACTGAATGTCAGCTACAGTGTGAGAGTCAACGGCTTCTGTCCAAATCCCTAGTCCTCTACAGACTTGGGAAATTGTTACTTCTTTCCCCCTCTGATGAGATGGGGTGCCCTCACTGATCATGTGACCAGTTTTCCTTTAAGTCCAGATGACTCACCTCATAATGACCATCTCAGACAAACAAACATTTCTTCTGAGATCCAAGTTATTTCCCTTCAGCAAAGAAGCTGAGAAGATGTGGGAAAGTTCCATTTCTTTTATCTGCCTGATGAAGGACAAGCAGGCCTGGCAGTGTGAGTTTAGCACAGATGTAGGCTGCCACTAACACTTGACTGTACAATCACACTCAGATGTGAATTTGTACAAACTTGACAGAACACAGAGAATAATGTATTTGAGGAAAGCTCTGAAAAAAGATGAAAAAACAATCCCATTTTCTCATCCTGACATTCGTGTTCCTATGAAGGCTTTCCTTCTTGAGTCTCTTTCCTAACTTAAATTATTTAAACTTGAAGTTGAAAATCATCCTTGTCAAAAAAAAAAAGAAAGAAAAAGAATCAGGCTAAATTTTATGTGTCAGATTATTTTAACAATGCGACTTTCTTTAAACACCACCACATTTCTAAGTTTTGGGAGCCTAATGATTAATTCAAATTACCCTCCTCCAAAGATACAGCAGTGTGTTACAGAACACAAAAGTGAGCCACACGAAAGTTTTTAATTTTCCCTACTTATTAGCTATCTGTTCTGAGAATAAATCAAAGGTGCTAATTTCCTGAGTTTCAAATATCTTTTACAATGCCCTAGGCAAATCAAAGGGATGTGGGGTGGGAGGCTGGAATGTAAATTAACCATTGTGTCTTTGACACAGAGCTAGGAAATTTTGTTAGTCTTCTTTAGCATTGTGTTGACTTCTGGGGCATCATTATAACCTATATAAGAAGCTCTAGTCCATAAAATTCTGAGATTAATATGATACCTCAAGTTATATGCCAGCTTTTTATGGATTGAGCTGTTTCTGTACCCCCAAATACATCTGCTTAAACTCTAAATGCACTTGGTAAAAAATAATGACCTTGCCAAAAATAATTAAGACTGTTAAGAAATAATAGGGTGGGTCCCTATCCTAATCTCTCTCCCTGATCTAATCTCCTAATCAGTCTGTCTCTGTCTCTTTCTCAAGACACAGTGAGCAGGCTATTCTTTGTAAGTCATCCACATAATCTGGCCCCTGAAGCAACTGGGTCTTAAAACTGTGGAAAATATCTGCTGTTGAAACTGCCAAGTCAGAGATAATTTATTATATCAGTCTGGACTAACTAACACACACCTGCTTTGCTCATATAGTTCTGTAAACAATGCTGAAATTTCAGTTGCTGACTCAAACACAACACCATACATTTCCTGGTCTAGTTGTCATGTGATGTCTTTCCTTAACAGTTAAGGATTTGTAACAGACTGAAATCATCTTGCCTCTTATAGATGATCTCAAAGTTTAGAGTTGGTGGAAATATGCAGTATACTCACTTTTCTCAACAAGATAGAAATAAATCATGAATAAGAGTGAACAACAACCTTCAGTCAGGGCTAGTGGTCTGAGGGAGGCATGCTAATACACAGTTAAGTGGCTGCTTCACACCGTGAATGCACATTGTGCCAGGTTACTGGAGCTGAACAGACTATGGCGCAGTGATGTCATGGTGCCTAGCCCAGGTCCTGGGAAGATGCTAGGGTTGGAGCTTTCCATTCTTCTGTCTCCCCAGCCTTTCTCATTGCAATATAGAATAACTGAATTGAAAATGGCCACAATGACTTCTGGTCCACCAGCACAGGTTTTACAACTGAAGGATCTAAGACAAACAAGGTTGTTGGTGATACCATATAGGAACTGCTTTGCTAGCCTATCACTCCCTTTATCATAATATATTAAAATGTTTACAATCTAGTTTGCTGTTACTGCCAAGTGTCTGCTGCTGAGAGTGCAGTTGTCTTGTCAAGTGTTAAAACACACTGGAGACTTTCACAATTCTCTCTGAGCAGCCATACACATAGCAGGTCTCTAGAAAAAGTAATCTATATCAGGCGGTGATATTTACAATATAATCAAAATATCTATCTTTTACCTTAAAGGAAAGATAACTGTATGTTGCTAGTTTCAAGGACAATTCTCTTAAGTTGTATAGAAACTATATTGCATAGGAATCTTGGAAAAGATGCTCTGGGAGTCAAAAGCCAAATAAGCATGGTTTGCTTAAATACATCCAAATACAAAAGAGGTAGAGGATGGAGTTACCTCTGCTAAACTGAACTCAATAAATTGTCCTTGAGGTCCTAATCACTAATGTGTCACTAGGATGTGACTGTACGTTAATGAAGCATAAGAAGACAGTTAATTCAAAGTAGAATTCATGACATATGATTCCGCCATCCAATATGATTCCCCCCTCCCTCCATCTAAAAAAAAGGATGTTTGGATACAGTGCACACTGAGCAAGACCTTGGGTGGACAGAGGCCACAGAAGACACTGACCAGCTTTATATACAATTTGTAGCCTCCACATCTGTGAGAAAATGCATTTCTGTTGTTTTCTGGAAACATTTGGGAATTCATAGTTGAAATGCACGTTCACGAGCTTCTGAAGCTCTCGGTGTAGGCTGTTCGAAGGTGTCTGACTTCCATGCTGAGGCAGTGTCTCTCATCCTGACCCTTCTGTCCCTACAGAGGGAACTTTCTCCTCGTCTCTATGAATATGAAATGTTGTTCTTCCTATCGAGAATCGTTTTCTCCCAAGACATCTAACTTTAATAAGCTAACAAGAACACTGGGAACAGGGGCCATGATCTCTGTCCTTCATCCGCAGAGAGCTGAAGTGTTAATTTGCACTGCAGGAAACATGACTGCACCGCTTCTACCACCTAACGCCCGAGCCTGATCTCAACCAGCTTCAGATCAATAAGATGGAAAATTAAATGAACTGTTTCTTTGTGGATTGTGTCTATAAATTCTCAGTGATTAAAAAAAAAGCTCCACACAGTCCCCTGACATAGAAGGATGGATTTTAAAAACATAGATGAAGAAGCTAATGGTCAAAGACTTATTCAAAGCTCTGTAGTCTGGTGATAGTTGAGGTGGTGCTGCAGGCCAGCACTCTTTTTTCTTACTCAACCATCAACGCTCTTAAGGGCCAAAAGCAACAGTGGTCATTGCTTCAGAACTCCAAGAGGGCTTTTGGGTTTGAGCTAATGTTAGACATTGGCATGTGTATGGGTTTGAATGAAAATGACTACCTTAAGGAATGGCAATAAGAGGCTTTGTTGGAGTCGGTGTGGCCTTGCTGAAGGAAGTGTGTCATTGCTTGGGTGGGTTTTGAGATTTCCTATGCTAGAGGTATGCCCACTATAGCACACAAACTCCTTCTACTGCCTATAGATCAAGATGTAGAACTCTCAGTTCCTTCTCCAGCACCATGTCTGACTGCACGCTACTTTGTCCCACCATGATAATGATGGACTAAATCTCAGAAACTGTAAGATAGACCCAGTAAATTTTCTTATAAGAGTTGCTCAGTCAGACAAGCTCTTAATATTTAAATCTTTGCCAATGCCCATGGAGTGAGCGCCCATGTCATTCTATGCCTATGGCCTCTTTTAAGGCACGAACTGGATATAGGGGATGTTTCAGGACATAAATCACACTTGATGTCTGATTTGCTAATGGAGTTTATTGACCTCATGAGCCACACTCATGAGTAACAGAGTCTGGCCTTAATCCTTCAGTGTATGCATTTGATGAATGGCAATTCTGGGCCATTCATCTTCATTAAATTTTGATACTATTTATTATAAATAGTAAAATCACTCTAAGAAAATATTGTAATCAAATACAATGTTTTGTTGTTGTTGTTGCTTGTTTGCTCATTTGTTTGTAGTGAGAGTTAGGTCAATAAGAAGGCTGGGCTCCTTCCTCCAATCAAATGTAATGATGTTGGCAGGAGTAATCACTCCTGAGAATAAACAATCCCACTCTATCTTAGCTCCAAATACCTGACCCTTCAGTCCAACATGCCAGTTGCTCTATGCTGGGGACACACACAAATCCTTACCTTTAATTCTGATACAAATATCTGTGGAAGGAAACTTAATAGGATAAACTATAAATTTGATAAGATAAACTATAAACTATATCCCAGTATAGCCTTCCCTCGATAACTCCTATTTGGGATTTGCAACTGTTGCTTTATGTTCTGGACCAGCAATAATCCATGGTCCCTAGGCCCCTTGATTCACAGACAGATGTTGGTATGGTTAGTCCTTTGACATGACATCAAAATTAAAGGTTGTAAGCACTGACACTTTACTATGCCCTTCTGGGTCCCAGTTTTCTTTGTTCTGCACCTCCCCCCCCGATATTCTTTTTCAAACTTCTCACTGACTTCCTTGTGTTCTAAAAGCTCCATTATCAATGACCACATCAGACAAAGGCATTACTGGAAGTGCTTAACCAACTCTCATAACCACATCATGGCTGTGCCTCTTTTACTAAATGCTGCCTCAGTCTGCCATTCTATCTCTGCTTAAAACTAGGTCAATTAGATATTTATCCATGCCGCAGGGCATCATATCCCTGTCCCTCATGGTTCTTCCCAGTCTTACAGTTTCCCATTCATTATATAAAGAATGACAGCCTCTCTTACCTAGCTTTAGTACCCTGGAAAGGAAAAAAAAATCCATTTCATGCATTGCTATCTCTTTCCCAAACTGGACACATCTAGAGGATATTTGAGGATGTTTGAGTATTGAACTAATTTATTCAGAGCAAGGCAAACTGAACATTTTGAAAGGGAAAAAGGGACATCAACTGTGAAAAGGGATTCCTGGCTAACCATCGCAACTCTTTCTTCCCTGTGCCTCCCAAAGGATAGACATTAAATTAGCATTCATGGAATAGTCCTACTGTCAATAAAGCTCTTGTCTACAGTTCTTGGGTCAGAAATGACTCTAGGTTAGTGATTTGGAGGTTAAATCCGAATTAAATTTAGGTTAAATCCCAAGGAAAATATTTTCTGCAAACTCCAGTTCCCTCATCAGAAACCTAGATCATGCAGTCTGTCCAAACCTGTGACTATCACAGGATCATGCATGCTGACATTTGCATAGGAAGTCTGATATAGACAGGGTCATACCACCATCTGTTCAGACTCATGTGCAGAGTTCAATCACCTCATCTCACTGACTTCATTTCAGTCTCTCAGGTCTCTGATATTCTTGGTGACAAGCCTACCTTCACTTTGGTGTTACCAAAACCTGGCTGGCTACCACAGTTCAGTTATTCCTATTTTAGATTCAAAACCTCAATGTATGAGGGGAGACTGTGGTTTTGTCACTTTCTGTAATTGCTGTAAGGCACTACTCTCCTCCATATGAAATTTCACATTTTTTAAATCTTTCGCAGTCTGAACAGTCACACAAAACCATATCAATCAATGTGATCACTTTTCACTTGAGAATGCGTTGCAAAAAGCAGCCAAAGAACTGTCTTGTAATAAGGACTGGGTAAGAAAGATATAAGCTGGAACACACCAACATTGGCTCTGCCCTACACCCACCCTACCAGCAGACAGGACTCAGACAATTTACATGGTACACGTGCATTCCAACAGTTGCTAATTTCACCCATAATTCTTTTGGCCAAGTCCAAGTTTGTGTTTAATTAACTAAAGGACTTGAGCCATCCAATTCTTATTGCTACTAACTTATCACCATTAAAGAAAGTGGTAACCATGGAAACCATTGGCTCCATCATAATTCCAGGAACAAGGATGTCCTCTTTTTTAGCTCATCCAATTCTCAGCTCTGCATGGCATACATTTACTCTTATTGCTAAATTGGGATTTGGTCACTTTGGAAAATAATGCATGTGTCTTCATTTCAGATGTATGTCATCATGATGTGTTACAGCAGCACTGACGCTTGCCAAGTTCCAATGTTCCTGTATTACTCATATTTATGCTTAATTAGTAAGATATTGCAGTCTATAAAAGCAGTTGTGGCTTCACTGTGAACTGGCACAAGCATCCTTTTCCCCTACAGTTCTTAAAAATGGAGAAGATAAAAACGAAATAAAAATCTGTGTGATATAATCCATTCAATGTTGTTACCGTTTTAACCCATCTCCCCTTTCCTCAAAGAAAGATTTTTCCATAAGTGAGAACATTATTTTCAATAACTTCCCCACCAGGATCTGCTCTGCCATCAGGAAGGAAGATAGAGGCGTACCATTGAAAGTCTGCACCAAGCTGCTGTCACATAACAGGCAAGAAGATGGAGTCTAGTGCTCCCAAACAAAGAGGTGCTACAATTTGGGCCATTTTAAAGCAATTTCTGTACTCCATAACTGGATATAGAAATGAAGGAAAAAGTAGCACACAACATTTTTCTGCCACCATATAAAAGCCATTTTAAAAATAAAGCTACATATGTATAGTC
Source organism: Ondatra zibethicus (assembly GCA_004026605.1). Lineage (NCBI taxonomy): Eukaryota > Metazoa > Chordata > Mammalia > Rodentia > Cricetidae > Ondatra > Ondatra zibethicus. The sequence goes on along the minus strand of PVIU01001910.1, from coordinate 33,157 downwards.
GTGTGTTCCACATATAGAATATTGGACTAGGCAGTGCCCAGAGAGTATATGTGGTTCATTGAGGACATATTGAAAATGCTGGCATTGTCATCAGTTTCTGAAGCTCGGTTTGTGAAGTAAATCATGGTTCGAAGTCATATTGTTAGCTTGAAATGCTAATTTTTTTTCTGGGGATCAAGTTCAGAGCTTTGCATATTCCAGGTCAACACTCTATCACTGAATTACACCTCTCTTCTAAAATCTTAAGAGAAAACACTTTTTCTTCAAACTGAATTGTAGTACATTTGGCACATAGTATTTCATTTTATTGAGCAGGTAAGAGAGTGGGTATCTCACTATTAAATTTTAATTCTCATAAAACATGGTTGTCTATTTGTTAGAAATCTGCCTCAAATTGTGCAAATGTTAAATTTCTTCATAGTTTATATAAAAATAAATTTTAACTGGGCATCCTGTAGAGTTTTTGTTGTTTGCTTGTTTTCATATCTATAAGTCATGAAATCAAAATAGAGGTCTTTTTATTCTTTCAGCCCTGATCTATCATCAATGTATACTACATATCTTGCAATTTCTACATCACTATTATTCCAATGGTGAATCCTCTCCTCTATACAGAGGAAGGGTAAGGACCTAGCTAAAGAAATATTAAATAAGGCCAGGACATTAAAGTCTATCACTCATTATCAGCCAGCACCTCTAGAACAAGGCAAATAATTTTAATACAAACAGTTTTAGGATATTGAAATAAATTGGCAGTAGCTACCTTACTCATCATGAACAACTTAGAGTAAATTCAGTGACTATGTTTATTCAATGAACATGGACTGTGAAGTTCCAAGTGTTGTGGGACTTTTCATCATACTTGAAACTTTGAGAAGTATTAATTCTTGGACCATGTGACTATTTCCTCCCTGTTGTGGAATATTTGTTTACACTATAAAGTTGTGTCTTTGCCAAGGTACCTTCTGATTGGTTTAATTTAGAGCTAAATGGCCAATAGCTAGACTGGAAGAGAATAGGCAGGACTTCTGGACAGAGAGAGAAGCAGTCAGAGGGATGAATCTAGGCACACGGGAGATGACATTGATATTCAGAATGAGTTGAACACACAGAATTGGAGAGAAGTAAAAACCACAACGTAAAATGCAGATTAAGAAAAATATGGGTTAATTTAAGTTATAAAAGCTAGTGGAACAAGCCTAAGATAATGGCTAAGCTTTCATAATTTATAAGACTCTATGTCATTATTTGTAGACTGGCAGTCCCAATGAGAAAGCATACTATATATGATGTCCAACATGGGGGCACCTATTTCCACATAGGACCTGAAAAAGCTCTTAAAAAGTTATAAACACACAAACACAGAGCCAGACATGGCTTTCTAGGACCACAGTCTCCCAGGCAAGCTGCAGTGTACAGAGAAACAGCTCCCAGCTGCTGCCTGGGGACTTGAGCCAACACCACGTGTGGAGCTGTGTGGTGGGTTTAAGGCTCATGTGATCAGAGGAAGCTGCAAGCACACAGTAAAACAGTCTACAATAAGAAAGCTTTTAAACAGACACAGTAAAAAGGAGTATAGGCAGTCATAGAAAAAAAGTAGTTTAAAATAATAAAGTCTTTAAAGAGAGAGTAAAATAATATTTAAAGATGAGAAATATACAGGGCATCTGGACACTATGTGGTGCTTTGTTGATTTTGAATTTTTTAAAGGCTAGTGAATAGAAAACAGCAGTTTCTGAGAGACATTGTGCTATGACTGCTAAATTAAAGCATCCTATATATTTTAAGGATGTCTTAACTTTAAATGGAAGTCAGAAAATATGTTGTGTTTGGAGAGATGTTATGGTTTTGTTTCCACAGAAGACAAAAAACCAAGAAAAACTACAAGATGGGTGACATATAAGCTGATTCCTTAACACGGGCGCAGCTCTGTGACTGGATGAAACATTATAAATCTTGTTGGCTACAGAGTCCTCATGACTTATTATTACATGTCATCCATTCACATAACATAATAGAGATTTATATTACAGTTTGGTTATGAAGTCCAAATGGACTTAGAAAGTTGACAGATGGTTTTTACCTACTCAAACATAGAACAAAAAATTGTCTTTAGCTATTGGGCATACTGCATAGTCTATACTTGTTTCTTCTATACTTTGTTTCAATACAAATATACCCTTTAAAAGTTTGTGTGTTTTCAGAAGAAATGGATCAGATACCAATAAAGACAAATAACCTCAATGATCCAGCCTCCCAGAATTTCTTTGTTACAATTTCTTCAAAATTCTACATCCAGAATAAAGTCAAAGCTGTTACCCTCATGGAATACTCCAGCCTTTAGATATGTTCTTCAGATAAGACTTCATATAAGTTCTACACTTTCACATCACACCAAAACTAAATAAAATATAATACAGCTAGCTCTCCCAGTACTTGACCATTGTCCCAATTTTCTTAGGGTACCCTAGAGATGCTGTCACCCACACACAATAGAAAACAGTCTAGAGAGCATGTCATCCACATTTCCAAGAGGTTGAGTGGGATGGTTTTTGGTCTTTTAATGAATTATGAATATTTATTATTGTTTAGGGGAAGGCTGGTTACAAGTTGCTTTTGGACATGGCCAGGGAGAAAGCTAAATGAAGGAGATTAGATTCAGGGATCTCATTCTGAAAAGAAAAGGAGAAATATAGAAATGTCAGGACAAAAGGATAAATTATTGAATCTACTTTTATACTAAGAAAAAAACCTACTATTCTTAAATATTTTACCTTGGCATAGATTTTTACAAATTGATGCAAATTTAAGGTTATTTTGTTATACTGTATATATATTTCTACTCTTGTTATTGTACCTATGCAGTTCACTGAAAAAATGTAAAGTTCTAGTCCTTGAAAACTCACTAATTAGAATAATTAGGAAAAGAAGGTTATCAGTCATCTATAACAACCAAACTTGTAGTCATGTTAGGTATGTTTTAAAGGTCAAACCAAGGTATATTTAGATAGATAAAAGGTTTTCAAATACTTCAGAGATTATAGAATATGACAGTTAAGATTTTTAGCAACAGAAGGCATCTCATGAAAGGAAAACATGTCTGCTTCTGACAGCACTTGTTTACTTCAAGAAAAGGATGATGGGCATCAAAGAACCTCCATATGGAAATTTTTTTCATTGTGGCAAAGTCAGTCTTAAGGCAATAAACTGCCCTTGCCTAAACTGCTGACAATATGCTGTCCAAATTTGACAAACATGACACGAAAGAAGGTGACTGCCAGACTTTGCTAAGACAAGGTAGGACAGTCCTTCAAAAAGTCCTGCTTCACAGAAAAGTTTGTCAGATATTCTAGACCTGTAGGCTAAAGATAGATGCCTCAATGTTACAGAGGAATCTTGTGTGATTATCCAGGCAGCCAATCATTTCTGTCATTTCTATAGTTTTGGGAGTTGTTTGCTCTATACTTCCTGTTTACTCAGTTAATATTGATAATGTTATATTCTTCTCAGGTCTCTGATGGGGGTTGAAGACTATATGGTTATACCACTTTCTTTGTTACCAAATTTATGAAAGTCATAAGAAATGTAAAGTTTATAAGGATGAGAAAGATATCAAGCTTAAATTGTTCATTTTAAAATATGTTTTAGGTCTAAAAAGATAGTTTTAAGATGATAATACGAGCTATGATAAAAATGGTTTAGGTATTAAACTTTGGGCTCACTAAGGTAGAATAGATAATACAGTACTTTCTCTGAATTTGCCAAATACAAATGGACTGGATATTGTGAATGTAACTGCTACCTGATAATTGTCCTTATTGTATGAGTTTTACTATGTTAGTATTTAAACTTTCACTTTTTATTTAGAAAATACCTGATAATTGTTCCTGTGGTATGTAGTTTTACTATGTTAGAGTTACACCTTTCTTTTTTTAACTAGACAGAAGAAGGAAATGCAGAATATTTGTTTACATTATAAAGGTATCTCCTTGCCAAGACACCTTCTGATTAGTTTAATGGAGAGCTAAGTGGCCAAGAGTAGACAGGAAGAGAATAGGCAGGACTTCCTGGCAAAGGGAGAAAAAGTCGGATGAATGAATCTAGGAGCTGGGAAAAGCCACTGATACTTGAAGCAAGTTGGATACACAGAATGGGAGGGAGGTAAATGCCCACATGATAGACACAGATTAATAAAAGTATGAGTTAGTTTAAGAGCTAGTAGGACAAGCCAAAGCTAAAGGCCAAGCTTTCATAATTAGTAAGAATCTGTGTCATTATTTGTTGTGGTCCCAACAAGAAAGCACACTACACATCCCCAAGTGGGATTATCTTATGAAAAGCTCGTTTCTTTCTATCTACCTGCGCAAGATCTCTATGATGACCACAAACATTTCTAGGTCCATGTTTGTTTGGTAGGATTTCCTTTTTTGAAATCATATCTCCAGATACCTCTGTGTTCACTGCTGTTTATCAGAGCCCACAGGATAAACCATGATAGTTAATTATATTCTTTGCAGAAAAATAAAACAACACAAAACAAACAAACAGACAAAAACCTCTTTCTATTTGAAGTCACTTCTTAATATTACATTGTTTCCAAATTCAACTCTGGGGAGTCATTCTGTTTACTAAGTAGGTCTTGCATGTTTAGTGAGGCTCAGTCTCCTGACACCCTATAGATACTCCCATGAAAAGGTTAACATATACCTACAATTGGGTCCTTTCCCCTACCCTATGAGTGCACACTGACTGAGACACAGCCCTACCTACACTGTCCCATTTAGGCTTTGATTGACACCTGACATTTGAGTAATGTTCCTGTTCCTCAATTTCATCAGTTGGGGCCAATTTAGTCTTCACATTATGTTGATAACCTAAAGTGTTAGCATAGGCCATGTCACCAGTGAAGAGAAAAAGCTTGTCTTCAAATTACATTTAATTGCCTTCATTAAGTATTACAGCATTCTGTGACACATATTTGCAAAGTGGTCCGACTAAAATAAGCCAGGCACATCTCATTTCCTGAACATCCCAGGCTTCCTTTGGTTCTGTCCTTGCTCTGTGTTTCATTGTCCTCTATAGCACTGTGGTTGAGGAAACACCACCCTCATGCAAGAGATATGCACATTTTCTGAAAATAAATCTGGTTTTGGATCTCTAGTCCTCTGAGAATAAACATTTTCAGAGAACAGCTCTCCCTCTGGAGCTTTGAATTCTCCCAGTGGATGAAAGTGGACATTTTCTGCGAGCAGTTTAGTGTCTGAGGTCAAAAGAGATGGCTTCTTTGCAACATTGTTAGGAACAGCTAGTAGCAATTCAAGGTCACTGCAATGAGCACCTTTCAAGGAGTATGTTCCCGAGTATGAATGGTTACTTGGCACCTCCGGAGAAAGAGTTGGTTTGACTTGCATACGATTCTAAATCACAGAATAGTCATTTAAGCTGGGCATGTGGGAACAAATTTGTATTCCCAGCAAGCAAGAGGCAGGCAGAGAAGGATCCCTGAAAGTTTGAGGTGAGTGTGGACAGAGCAATACAGCAAAACCCTGTCCCATAAACTAACTAAGGCAGCAGGGGAAGCACCTCCATTGGAAGTGGATGTTTAGAAACCATGTGGACCTGGATTCAGAAACGTAACACTCTCATTAAAGAAAACTGGACTAGTGCAAAAGTTCTTGTAACTAAGGCTAAATTAAGGGAGGTAGAGGCAGGAGGATTCTGGAAGCTTGCTGGCCAGTAAGTCTAGATGAATGGGTAAACTCCAGTTTTAGTGAGAATCTTGTTGCAAAAACTAAAATACAGAGCAATTGAAGAAAATACTTGATAATAACACACACACACACACACACACACACACACACACACACCACCACCACCACCACCACCACCAACAACAACAACAACAACTAGACATTTTTCTCCCATAACTAAGGACTGAACTCAGGGCTTTGCACTTGGTAGACAAGTGCTCTACCACTGAGCTAAATCTCCAAGTCCAGAAATAAACATTTTGAAAGCATGTTGATCAAGGCTCAGATTAACCATCACTTTATCTGTCCATAACACTTGAGTGTGCTTATTAAAGTGACTTCATTAACTTGAGGGAAAAAAAATCATACTTCCCTATCAATTCTCTGGCCAAGTCAGGAGTGGTCACTTTTCCTAAATGTTCTTTTTGTCATTTAAACTCACAGCTATGCTTGCGAGATAGATTTGGCTGGCTACACCCAGTATTTTCCTCTTAGTGAACAAACACTTAACTGCATTTACTATGTGCCACACAAATGTCCAAAGTTAAAGTGCTTTTTAAATCGGAATCCATCGAATGCTCATGTCAGTCCTGACTTCCATTATTTTTGCATTTTTTTTCAATAAAGAAACAACACAGAAACACAAAGTGATTTGCTCAAAATTACCCCTGGCTTCTTCATGTATACATGAATTTGGATTCTTGGCTCTAAGGAAGATGAAGGAAATGAAATCAATAATTATATCAGTCAACAGTTATTAAGTACTTGTAGTGTGTGCCATGGAACTAAGTGTAATGTATTCCTATCTTCAGCAGTTCTATGATAGGAATGTTTCTCATCACTCAGACTCCCAGAATCCTAAGGCAAAAGAGGGGTCTAATAGAGTTGTCTGGAGCCTTTGTTTACATCTGGGTACAGGAGTCTAACCCAGAATTGTTAATTGTATCATCTGGGGCTACATCCTGCATTACCCAGGAGTAATTAAGGCTTGGTTGAAATGATTTTGATTCACCGAAGCCCATATCCTTCTTTAATAAAAGTTGACATTTCGAATGATTTTTCAGAGACGCCTCCAAATCCCCTCCAAAGCCTTCCCCATTTCTGACATGAAATTAAATCCTTGTTACATCGCTGTCGTTTTGTTCACCAGGATTTCTCAGCCTTGCCAGCTCCTTCTAGGAGCTTGATTCAATTCTAACCACGGCCCCCACCACCTCAGTGTAGTTTGTTTTCCTTACTTGAAGGAATTCCTTGTCCTGTTTCTTTTGTTTGCTGACAGTATTTCCATCCACTCTGACAATCCTGTTTTATGGATCCTAGGTTATTGTCTTTCTTATAAAGTTCTTTTTGGTTTCAATACTTTTCATATTTATAATCCATGTACAGTTTTAACCTTTTTAATTGCAGCTTTTTTAAACCTACATTTTCTTCTCATGGAAGATGTAAAATAGGGGTTGAAAGCATATTTCTTTCCAAAATCAATGCCCATTTTTCCCTCAACAAGATACATTGAGTAAAATGTCTTCACTTTATGATTTAATGTGAGACTTGAATCATTGACCAGATTTCCCATATTCATGAGTCTGTCTCAATTGCCTTTCTTCTGTTCTATTGAGTTACTTACTCATCTGTACAACACTATCAACACATTTTCATCCTGCTGCTTCTGCTGTACATTGCCATATGATCTGGCAAGTACTAACTCCCCATTTTGAACGTTACTTTTATTATTCATTTTCTTCTTCCAGATTAATTTTAGGATATGTCTATTTAATACCATTGTAGTTCTTATCTGTATACTTGTATCACAATGAATCCATATATGGATTTAGAAATGATGATCTTTGTATGCCTAAAGCAGCTCTCTCAATTCATTATGGTATCCTCTATGTTTTGCTTAGTGTCCACATGCTGGAGTAAACCTGTGTACAGGTATGCAGAAGACAAATTGTGTGTCTCACGCTAATGCTTTCCACCTTATTTTTTGAAGCAGGGTTACTTACTGAAGCAGAGGATCACCATTTTGGCTAGTGTGACTGGCCAGTGAGCTCCTGGGATCTGTTTGTCTCATTTTTACAACACTGGGGTTGCAAGCCTGCAGGGTCATGTACAAGCCTTTTACACAGGTGTTTCCATGGAACACTCTTACCCTTGGGAGTCATTCCTGCACCCTTAAGCCATTACTCATGGTGGAATTTTTTTCAACTTTCAGAAAAGCCATTAAACACTTGTGAGTCTCAGGCCGGGCTTATATCTGTCTGTCTGTCTGTCTGTCTATCTATCTATCTATCTATCTATCTATCTATCTATCTATCTATCTATCTTCTATCTGTCTACCTATCTGTCATCTATCATCTACCTAACTAGCTAGCTAGATAATTTATTTGTTTTGTTCTTTCAAGATAGTTTCTCACTATGTAGCCTAGGCTGTCCTTCACTTGTGACAATCATCCTGTCTAAACCATCAGAGTGCTGGATTTATAAAAAGAATGTGCACTTATATCTAGTCTCCAACTACTTATAATAGTTTTTCTTCTTGGAACATGTTTTCATGTATCCTAAGTAAGCCTTGGAGCCACTGTCTAGCCAAAGATGACATCAAACATCTTATGATCCTTCTGTCTCCACCCATGATTGCTAGGATTATAAATATGCCTGAGTTTTAGGTAATACTAGAAATTAAACCCAAGTCTTATCTCATGCTATGTCAGTACTCTATCAGCTGAGATACATCCACAGTTCCTACAACTAGTTGATATTTTACTAAGGTTTTTTGAAAGCTTCTAACAAAAAAGATTAGTTTCCAGAACTTCAAAATACAAAGACGTAGATGATAAAGGTTTTAAATCAATTAAAATACTAAACATGAGACGTTGATGTCTGAGATCCAATAACATTATCATCCAAGGCAACTTTTGCTATCAGTTGATGTTTATCAGGAATGAGTCACAAGGGGACACAGAGTTTCCGGCCATCTGACATCCTTATTCATGGGTCATGTGTTTTTCAGAATGCCAAAAACTATCCAACATTGTGTGTTGGAGCAAAGTATAAGAACCCTACAATATCTAGAGGAAAACCAGCTTGCCTGTGCCCTGGGATGGCACAGACATTTTTGCCTCTACTTAATGCCCTGGGAGAAGTGGTTCCTTATGTTTAAACATTCCCTGAATGTCAGGGATGAACGACGATACTATATCTTCAGTGTCTTTCATTTCCAGCCCAGTCACCATCTGGACTGAACTCTAGCTGCTCTTAGAAATGTTTTGTCAGCTATAATTGAATATTGCTGAAATATGCATGACATTTGTACATTGTGGTTGGGATTTTGAATATACAGACAAATCCTGTGTAGCAGTTTGAGGATAACACTGGAAGCCAAACTTCACTGATAAAATAAATAGGACATTTCTACTTTCTATCCATAGAAAGTTCAACCTCAGATTCCATAGTCATTAACTCCAAGTTCATGTTCATTCTAAGTAAAATGAGCAGCAGAATTCAACGTGGCTCCTGAATGAGCTTCCCAGTCAGCTGTGATGGGTAGATACATTGGGAGATTGCTTTTAAGGTTTCAACATCACATAAGTATACTTTTTAAAAGGCTGAGAAGCACTAATTACACATCCATGTGGCTGACAATTATATATTCATATTATCTGTTCATTAAAGAAGCTCATTAATTTACTCTGAAAGAGAAATTGGTTCAAGTTATTTTACATATTTGAAAGAAATGAATCCCTGCTTTCTTAAAGATAAGCAATGAATTTCTCATGGATTCTAGCTGGACTTCTAAAAAGAATTCAAACTGATGTACTTTCCCAAGAATTTCTTTAGGATCCTGCCCAGTACACAAATAAATTACTTTTCCTCTTCCAACCCAAAGTCTTTTCAGACATTACCAGATCTCACTGGCCATTTTCCAAGTCTTTATTAGTTACCCGTCTAAAATCCCCTTTCCTTTTTAGCCTAAGTCTTCCCTTTGATGCCACCTGAAGAACTCCTTCTGAGGTGCTATCCCACAGCAGTCTATTGTGTATTTTAAGACATCTATTACGTCTCTTCAGCCTTCTTATCATCCACCAGTTAAATATATCCCATTTCTGCTCTGAGTTAGAGCTTAGCATTTTCATGATCCTTTTGAACTTGGCTGAGTCTACATCCAGACACATTCTGATTTCTTTGGTTCCTCTTCAAAGACATGAACTGATCATTGACATCTGCACATTACAGCGTGGAGCTGGTATGTGCAGTGCTTGCTTTCCAATGGGTTTCAAAGTTTCATGACACCATTCCAATGAAATTCCAGTAGCAAAGTTTATGAGGCTACTACTATGCTTGTCACACCTATCTTACACATTTCAAAAGTAACTACATAGGGGTTAAGTAAATATGACTGGGGCACAGAAGCCCAAGTTTATGAGCCAATTTTGTAACTTTGATGTATACCTCTGGCCCCCCTAATTGCTTGACTGTTATCAACCCATCGATGTATGCTGTGCTATTAATACCCTGACTACAGAATTGTCATCCAAGATTTTTAGAAGAGTTGGGGAAAATCCCCTATCAGAGCCTTGAAGACAAGTTGGAGACTCTAAGGGGCCAGTTAAACACATGAAAGTAAGAAGACTTAGGATTGAAATTCTGGGCGCTTGGCTTTCAGAGCAAAGTACTTCCTATCATTTTGTTCAGAATTGTGGAGCTTTGTTAATGTATCTCCTCGGGTCCTAAGAGGGCCCACAAAAGACCAACATTTATGAAAGCAATCAGCAAGAGTGTTTATTATTCCAGCATGCTGAGGCCTGCCATCCTATGGGGTACAAAGACAACATGACAAAGACCAGGAAAAAGGCTTATTTTAAGCACAGCAGAAGGGGAGGTCCTAGGGAAGTAAGGTCATCTCAGGTATGATTGGCTTAAGCTAGTGCCATTCACATTAGTACATTCTAATTGGCTAGGGCCAGATAGGGGTTGGTCAGGGCTACAGTTTTCTACTTTGGGGCAGGCCTGGACACGTACCAGACTCTGTCCTCATTCGGTCGTTATCTCAGACTGGCTTAGGACTGAGTACTTGCAGACTGTGGGGACTGGATCAGGCCTTGCTTTTAGAGATGTTGGTGATTGTAGTTCTTTTTCAGAAACCGCTTGCGCAGTCTCAGAAACCTGAAACGGAGACCTGATCTCAGAGATGACTGAGCAGCCTGTTATGGTGTCTGCTCAGTCTTTTCAGTATCCACAGGTATCTTTTGATTATGTTTGTTTGTTCCTTTTCGTAGTTATTATTTTGTACTGCAGTACCTAAATTGACATAAGGAGATCACAGAAGTTCTACTTACATGATAGAGATGAGCATTATCTGTGATGAACATGTATGGAATACCAAGCAATCTTGTTGATAAACAAAGTCTGACTCAGTGGTTCTGAATAGGGCCTCTGGGTTATACTTCTGTACTGCTCCTAAATGATTGTAATGTGTTTAGTTCACATAATCACTCCAAATGTTTGGGGGATGTGGGGTTTGAATAAGAATGGCCCCCACAGGCTCATCAATTTGAATGCTTGTTCTTTAGGCAGTAGTGATTCTTGGCAGGGATTAGGTGTGGCCTTGTTGATATAAGTGTGTGTGGCATTGTTGGAGAAAGCGTGACAATAGGGCTGAGCTTTGGGGTTTCAAATGCTCCATCCAGGTCCAGTGTCTCTGTCTCTCTTCCTGCTGCCTGTTGATCCAGATGTAGAAATCTTGGCTCCTTCTCTAGTACCATGTCTGTTTGCATGCCACCATGCTTCCCACCATGTTGATAATGGACTAAATCTCTAAAACTATAAGCTAGTTACAATTAAATGTTTTCCTTTATAAGAGTTCACATGGTCATGGTGTCTCTTCACAGCAATAGAACATTGACTAAGGCAATTTCTATGTCCCCTGATATAGAGGTTTGGCCTTAATAAGCACAAAGATCCCTTCCAGTACCAATAAGTCTGTGACTATCTTAATTGTTCCTTGGCTTCACTTACTATATATCATAACCTGGCATGGAACTTATAATCTTTAAAAATGCAAATAGCATTTTATCATATCTTGTGATTGAATGGATTCATCAAAATACTGTACACCCTTCAACTCAATCTACATATTCAACAGATACTCATTTCCATCCCTCCATCCACCATTCTCAAAACAGTGACAGGTTCAATAACATTACCCTCCTCTTCTCAAAAAGACACCTGGAGTTTTAAATATTATATACAACGTGCTTTACTAATTTTGGCTACTGTGAGTATAGAGTCCTCTTTCACTCCTATACCCCCAAACTTCCAAATTAGATATTTCTCCTTGGTTTTTAAATCAACAATTGGTGTTCATAATATGGAAACCAATCAGAAGCATGAGGGGACCATGTACAGAAAACTAAGCAAAGAAAAACATTCAAAGTCTCTATGGACAGATCAGAGAATGTCTTGGTTTTCTGGAGAGATTCAGACAAAGCCTTCCTTCATTCACATCCAAGAGCTGATATGAGCTGCTGCCACAGGAAGAGTTTCCTGGTTTCAGGAGGGTTACGAGGTTGCCCCAGCAGCAAACTGCAAGCACCTAAGTCATGACTGGTATTTGCCAGAGCATAGGAAACAGAACACAGCAGTGGCTCTGAAATGAATACACTCTCAGATCCTACTGCATGTGACTGCTGACTCAATCTCGTTTCTAAGAAAAAAAAAAGTCTCATGAGATTGGCTAATGGGAGAGTGTTCATTATGAAGGTGATAATTGATTTGGGTGGTCACTGTGCTTTCAAGAACAGCTACAATTTCTTCCATGCACGAGTACCACAAAGCTGATGAAACAAGACAGTGTGATCTCCAGGAACTTTGGAAGTTATTATGTTCATGGGAGGAAGTTCAGGCTTCCTTAGTGTGACCATGGAGCGCTTCTCTGAGGACGTAGCCTTAGTGTTCCAAACATAAGGAGAGAAAATGTGGAAGACCCTTCACCATGGTGCTAAGGACTGTGAGAGGGAGCTGAAGTTACCAGGAGATGAGGACATCCGAGACTGGAGGCCAAGTGTAGGGGGTTGAGGAGTAGGAAGCTAACACACGGCAGGAAATGTGTAAGATGGAGTCTTAGAACATTTAAATATTAGAATTCCTAGGCAGAGAAATTGGTGCAGTGGAGAGTACTAACAAGTTTTAACTGGCTAAAGCGATCATTTATATGCATATTTTTCCTTTTCTTATTGTCTTTATTGTGCTATATATTTTTCTCCATTCCTCTCCCTTCCTGAGTTTGATTTTCACCACCACATAAAATGGCAGCCTTGGTAGCTTACATTCGTAATCCCAGAACTGAGGATCTGGAGTGTGATCCTTAGTTTTAATGATCAACTCAACCTAATTTAGAGTCACCCTGTATATGGATTTGGATGTGGAACTCTTATCTACTTCTCCAGTACCATTTCTGCCAGGCTCCCCCACCCACCCACCATTATGACATCGACTAAGCCTCTGCCAATGCTAAGCTTGATTTCTCTACTCTTTTATTTTTAATTATGTGCATTTATATGGGGGGATATGTGCATGTGAATGCAGGTGGCTTCATAGGATAGAGCAGGTGTCTTGGTCGGTGTTCTATTGCTGTGAAGAGACACCTTGACCATGGCAACTCTTGCAAAAAGAAAACGTTTTAGTTGTGACTTGCTGGTGTTCTCACTAGAAGCATGCACATATTCATTTCTCTTTTCTATTGACTGTGAATGTGACTAGCTGCTTCCATTGCCTTAAGTCTCAACTTTTTCAAGATGATGTACTGAAGTGTGATATTCTGGACTAAAATAAACCCTTGTCCCCTAAGTATATTTTGTTACATTAACAGAAACAATATATGGGGATAAGTATATCCTTGGAGCTTACTGGTCAGCCATTCTGGCCTATATAACCCAGGACCACCTGCCTAGGGGTACTGCCATCTATAGGTCCTCACATATTAATCATTAAATCAAAGAAATGTCCCACAGCTTTGCCTATAGGCTAATCTGATGGAGGCATTTTTTTCAGTTGAGATTTTCTTTTCTGTGATGACTGCATCTTGTGTCAAGTTGAGAATTAACTGGGACACCATGTTTTAGGGAACTGTAAACTGTGGGCTGTCATCTTCCACATCAACACACAGTGGAATAGGGGACGGGGGAACACAAATCTTTCACCTCAGAGAAATCATGGCTTGGGAGATTATCTAAGGAAATCTAAATTGGAGATTCAACAGAATCAATGAAACAGGCCAGATGTAATGACATGAATTATAAATATAAGAACCAAAATCCTTACCAGCTTTCTGGAGCTATGCATGTGTCTACTCCTTCTTGCCATTTTTTCAATTGCTCACTTTGATTTTTTTTTATTTTGGTTGTGATTCCTTTTATCAGGGCAGTTATTTATTGGGAACTGAAAATTTCCTTCATACATAAAGGTCATTAAATTCTAAATAGTGATTTCATGGCCATAACCACATTTTTCCCCCACAGATATGGGAATGAATACAGCAGGACCTGATAACAGTACAGAGATAAAACACTGTATCTGGCTGCTTCATCTGGAAGATAATGCTGCTGCCATAGCCAGAATGGACCAGGGTGCCAAAAGTCTCTGCAAAATGCTTGGAAATGGCCTGTCCTAGCAGCTCTTGTTGGGGGTCCAAATAGTTTTGTAGAACATTTCCATTATGTACGTTCTTTATTCAAGTGCATTTCAAGTGCTTTTCCTGAATGGCTTGCACATTATTAAACAAATGATTCCTCAGGATAACTGCCACCAGAAAGGACTCCAAACCTTCACTGTTTTAGACTTCAATCCAAGCAATTTTAAATTCAAGGCAGTTCGCCAAGATTTATTTTTTTTTCCCCAACTGCATAATGCCTTCCACCAATCACAGGCTCAATCATGATTGCTAAATGACCACCCTTCTTCTCCAAAAGGAAAACAGCAAAACCAAAGGCAGAGTTAAAACTCAGTTGAGTTGAGATCCTCTTAATGCCATGAAACAGGTCAGGCAGAGTCAGTGTCAAAAAAAATGGGATGCATCTGGCGTAGATACCCAGACATGAGTGACAGAAGCATCTTTGCAACCGGCTCCTTTCCTGGTGCCACCTGAGTATTTCTCTACACCCACAAGAGAGGCTTGGAAAGTGGTTTCCCTCACTTTAAGCTCACTATTGCTGCCTGTAGTTAAGCCCTGGAGGTTCCTGACAATTGTGCTGTATTTCTAGCTGTATGTGCTTCTCCTCTCTAGGTGTCAGTTTTACTTATTGTCCTCTACAGTCCCAACAGTTCTTTGCTTAGCCTGTAGATGCAATGGCTTTCATTCTGTTTCAAAGAACATAACTGATTTCTAAACCATTTCTAGCAGTTTCCAAGCTCACATATCCCCACACCCATGGTCTATAGCAGCTCAAATTTTCTTTCCACAGGTTAGTGCATTGTGCCTGCAGAAATAAAGAAAAGACACAATCATTTTATTTGATTTGAGTTCTGTGTAGCATAGGAATATTTAGCCAAAAGACCCAAGGACATGCTGAATCATGCATTTTATAGAAGAGAATTGCGCTTTCGTGGATCTGGGAAATCCATCAGGGATTCTGGTGATGGTCTCACATAAGATAATTATGTCACTGCATCATCCTGTATAACATTGTGTTCCCTGCCTATCTGTACTTTAAAACCTATTGAAGGACACAAACAAGTTCCACTGCTGAATTTTAACTATTGACAGCATATTGTGCATTGTTTGCAATACTTCTGTAATGATGTGTGTATTATTGAATGCTAATAACATCTGAACTGGGTGTATCCAGGTAGTTGTGATGTCATAGACCCCTGAGAGTCTTTTATTAAAGTTTGATGTCAGTGCATAGGAGACAATTATGATGAGCACACCTTGAAAGTAAAACCTCGTGCCTTGTATTTATGTTATAATCTGGAAGTCTCTAGAAGATATCAATATTAGCAAAGTTTCTTCAGTTTTGATAGGCTGTGGAGCTGTGTACTGAGCAATGCCTTCTGTGAGTAGGGTAATCTTCTTTTTTCTCTTCTGTACATTTTCCAAGATAGTGAATAACCTGTTCTTAACATCAGCCTCTATGTTTTATGACTACTTTGCTCAGTATCATTAAAAAACAAAACTTTTTCAATAATAAAAATTGCTTTTTAGATTTATATTAAATCTTTTGCTCTTTATGTTTTTCTCCTTGTCACAGCTTTATTTTGTGGTGCAGGGAATAAAAACCAGGACTACATTTGTGCTAGGTAAGTAACTTTACCCCTGAACTACATCCAAAGCCCTGCCATCACTTCTTTATCAAGAGTCTAAATAGCTTAGAAGAGTTAATTTTTCCTAATCCTTAGTAGAGAAAACAAATGAAAAATTTTCAGGTCATATTTTATACTGAAAATTATCTTTGAGATTTTCTGAAGTGTGTCACAAAAATCAGATAAAAATATTTTTATCAAATAAAAAGAGAAAAGCTGAAGACAAAAAACACAAATGAGTCATCCAGTCCTTTCCAGGTTAAATTTATTTGGAAGAAATATTAGTAACAGGTACTCTGAACCTGTAGGCTCCAAGGGAAGCCCCTCACAACTTATCACAGGGAAAGTTTCTGTTTATGCTTTGACAACAGTACTAACAGTGTATTGGAGGTATAAATGGCCCTTTGGATGTATTTATAAATAAAGTTTTATTGGGACACAAGCAAGCCTGTTTATTGTCTATGATTGCTTTTGCACTGCAATAGCAGAGTACATAGTTGTGACAGACTTGAAGCACCTGAAGTCAAAATATTTTATTGGACAAGCCTGCTCATATTTATCATGCTGTTACCAGTCATAGCTTCTTACTGTCTAAAATGAATGCATAGCGTCCACCTCACCTTAATTTAAATCCAGTATTTTCCTGGCTAGTAGATGTCAGTAGGAGATAAACAGAGTTAGAATGTAAAAACTATTGTTGGAATTTTATGAAAAAAAAATAGATCTATTGGTAGCCTATTCCAGAGTTATTTGACCATTTTTATTTAAGATTTTAAGTGTTTTTGGTAAGCTATGAATATTATATATTACACTACAGGGTTTTGTAGATCAAATATATCTTTCTCTGTAAAACTTGTTTGCTTAATTTTATAAATTATATGTACCACCTGTTCTTTCCTTTGAAAAATAGCTTTAATCATTATTCTAATGGATATGTTGCCTAATACATATTTTAAAGTTTTTATTTTTAACATTTTTCTTATCTCTATATGCACGTATCTAAGTGTGGACTACATTGAGTGCAGTGCCCGTGAAGGACAGAAGAGGGTGTTGGACTCCCTGGAGCTGCAGTTGTGGCAATCATGAGTTGCTGGGAACTAAACTGTGATCCTCTGGAAGAGCTATGCATGTGCTCATATTCCATCTGTTTATTATTATTATTATTATTACTGAAACTGATTTTCCCATGAAGGATCTGCCATATGTTGCCACTCCTCCCAGAGACCAGAGGGAAAGGAGAAAGGTTTAGATAGGAGGATTAGACAAATTTCAGATTGTCTAAATCTGAATTGTCTAAATTCAGAACTCTAAATCATAACAGAAACAAAACCAAGTACCAACCAGGTAGCTTCATGATATGATAACCAAAAAATTAATTGCCTAGGACTACATACAAATGAAAGATATTTTTGCATTATGTCTTAACTTTGCAATTGATGTGGAAGCCATTTTCCTTCCTCCTAAGCTCTTGGGTGTGCATAAACATTTGTAGGACCTGATGTTGAAACCGAGAAGAACATTTGCCAGTGACATTCAACTTTAGTTCTTTAGCTGCCCTTTAACCACCAATTCAGAATGTCTGCTTGGTTCATATCTTTCATAGAACAGTATTGCTATGCACAGTCATCGACAGGGACAAACCGTCTGTTGTATTGTTTGCTGGAATGCAATAGAAAATGTTGGTAATAAAATCAAAAGCTTGCCTGCTTGTCATGTTTTAAAATACTGTTGATTTAATTAGCTGTAGTAACCCACACTTCATGAGGGAAGGTTAAACTCTGTGGGGCTTTGAAAAATTAAAAAAAAAATCAAATTAAATAAAATCCCTGTTCTTTTGCTTGCTGTATTGGGCTATAGCATTACAGGTGAGCAGTATCACTTCCTAGCAGCCAAGAATAAGGGAATAATTTGGGAACATAGAGAAAAGGGAAATCTGCCCAATTTACAGAAAATAGAAGAAATTTGGTAGATTTTCAAAACAGCATCAGTATAGAGAACTATAGAACCTTTAAAAGTCTACTGTGATGTTTCTTGAGAAAACTTCCAGCAAGACAAACTCCAGCAGCTCTGCATATTAAATTAACACCTGCTGCATGTGCATATGTAAATAACGAGGCTGGAGCTGATGAGACCAGTTTCACTATATGATTGCAAATAGTCTTTTCTTGAGGTATTGCCTTGTAATTTTTAAGAAAGAAGGAGAGAGAGAGAGAGAGAGAGAGAGAGAGAGAGAGAGAGAGATTGAAAAATTGATAGTAAGCAAAATAATTTCTAATATGTCATTAGGAAAGTGACCTGGGACAGTTCCCTCTAAATTATCAAATCTGGCTTTTGAATGCCTTGAGTTGTTGTACAGTTCTGTAATTTGTAACTTGTAGTGGCATTTCAATTGTATTTTAATAAATAAAGACTGCCTGAGATCTGAGAGTAAAACAGTCCCACTGGTCAGCCTTACAGATCAGGTTATGTTAGGACACACCTTTAACCCCAGTAGCCACAATGACACACACCTTTAATCCCAGTAGCCACCCTAGTTGCCATAGAAATCGGGTGGTGCATGCTTTTAATCTCAGTGGTGTACATCTTTATTCCCAGCCTTAGAGAGGAATATAAAACTGGAAGACAGCTCTCACACACAGTCTCTTTCTGATATTCCGGGAGGCAGGATTGCCATTTCAGACTGAGGTCAAGGTAAAAGTCCGTGGCTGGCTGTTTTACTTTTTGGATCTTCAGGTAGAACCCCTATTTCTGACCCTGAGTTTTTATTAATCATGCTTCAATACCTAACCACAGTAATGTTTAATAATTCTTGTCTAGAGACAAACAGAGACAAATAAAAATTTCTAAGAACTTTCATGAAATCTGGTTCATTTTTCTGCCCCCAGCCAATATCAAAAGTTCATTCAGTATCTGTGAAGTCACTGCAACTTTTCTATGACCTATATATCAGAAGTATGTGCCTTGAATTGTTTTCTTTAAATATATATATATTTTTTGCTACGGAGACAACTTTCTTCTATCTCCATCAATGCGTTATGTGGCAATATCATGGAGGTGTGTCCATTACTATTTTAAAAACTAACTTGCAAAAGAGACTTATTTTTCATAATACAAAATTAATTCATATTCTACCTCTCTTGTTGATTGAAGCCTGTGAAATATAATCCTGGCACTTTAGACCTTCTAGTCTAAAGGCTGTGGACAGATAGATGATTACATCGGCATAGACGTCGTGGGACATTTGAAATAGGTACTGCCGTAGAGATACATAGGGGACATTAACTCAAACCTACTTTGCTGGAAATTTAATTTGTTGATGTGGTTTCTATTCTCTGTGAAGTATCAAAATCTAGGAGCTTGTCTGCTAAGCTAGATGGTGGTGATCTGTCAGGGGCCCTGAACGATGTGAAATACATCACAAAGTCATAGAATCTGGGTACTGGAGACACTGATAAACAATAATCATCATGAGCTCCAGTACCTGACACATCACACAGACAAGTGATAATCTTTATACCAACCCCAGGTCACAAAAGACAGCCTTCAGCTTGTGGGTTATTGGTTGATTTGACAGGTGCATTGATTTTGGTTTTGTTAAACGAGTTTTGTCGTGTGTGTCCAGATCTTTAGGAGGAAAAAATATCTAAGCTCTGTTGTATCAATTGAAAACAGATACGTCTGATTGAAAGGTGTGCATGTGAATTGGAGTGCAATATTGAGTGATGAGTCTTACAGGACAGAATCTAATTTGTGGGTAGAGTCTATTGAAAGATTTGTAGGAAATTAGATGGCCAGAATTAGTTATCCTCTTTCTCCAATCTGATGAATTCATGAAATTCACCTCTTAATTTTGAGTATTTTGCTTACCAGATAAACCGCTGACTTTTCAAACATTATTAACTTGCTCCCAACCCACAACAAGCCTCCTGCAGCAATATCAGTGGTGAGGATAGGAGGAGTGGATTTTATATATGAAACATCAAAGCAGAGAACTCAGAAGCTTCAAAGAATTCCACGGTGACGACCAGACAACCTTGGAGAATTCAAAGTTATAAAAGTAATTTCTTCTGAAATAACTTTCGTTATTATGAACAGTAACAGGCAAATTAACTACAATCATACCTTCATAGAGATTTCTATTCCAAGACCTATATTTTTCAGGAAATCAACAGAAGGCTAATTTTGCAGGAGTGGTCCCTGATGCAGAAGCAGGGACAAATGGGACTGTGGTGGCGAGACAGCATCTCTCCATTTAGTTGTAACTTGTGAAGCTGTAAGCGATTGCACAGAGAAACGCACCCTAACTCATAGTTCTCATTCATCTCCTTGGCTGAAGGTAATTGGAATGACAGATAATATATTAGCATGAAGAATTAAACAGGACAAAACAGATAAGAATGGCGTGTACTTTCAGGGTTGATTCCATATGTTTCGTGGTGGGCAAAGCCTGATCGGTGCCGTCAGCTGAGTCAGGTTAGGTGAGAGACCATGGTTTAATTATCACTGATTATAGACTATGGTTTTATTACCACTGATATTAGTAGAAGGAGTAAGGGGGTAGACTGGGAAACTCTTAACCCATGTTTCCTCTTGAATATGCTCTTTTAAAGACAACAAAAACAGGGATTCTTACAATGCTATCTTTCCTTCCCAAAGTAGATGTTTAACTTGCTATTTCTTTTTTTTTCCTTGCCAAATACATGTCCTCCAATGGTCCTTCCTGAAAAGATATGAGTTATTATTTTACTGTCAGTCAGCCTAAAATTTCTCCCTTCTTTCTTTATAGCCGGGCTAGCTATTGATATTTTTCTTCCTGAACCGCAGAGATGAACACTGAGCAGGGTTTGACCTGCTTAACATCTGGCACTGGCCCAACAGTCTCCATCATTCCTGGGAAAGGCGCTGTGTACTTTATTTTGGTTTATGGGCTGAAAGAGAGTAAATCTGGCCATGCGGTGGTAGCACACGCCTTTAATCCTAGTACTGGGAAGGCAGAGGCAGGCGGATCTCTGTGAGTTTGAGGCCAGCCTAGTCTACAAGAACTAGTTCCAGGACAGGCTCCAAAGCTACAAGGAAATCCTGTCAAAAAAAAAAAAAAGACAGTACTTCTGGATGTAGGGGCTGAGTATTCACAGTTTCTGTGCAAAGCAAGGAAACCATGGCCCATGTAGCTGTGTGTGGCCTGCCATGAACTTGCCACTATGGGCAGCTCTACAATTCTTAGAAAGGACATGGAGTTCTGGGTGGCTCACCGGGCTCTCTGATCCCTAACACAGAGAACAAAGGTGGTCATCTCTTGGCTCCATATGCATAGCAGCATAGATGCCATGGTCTTGAAGTCACCTTGAGTCAATCTTTTGTCTCCTGCTGGCCACAGTCTTTTACAAGGGTTTCTGTGTCTGTTTCCTAGTGATGAACCCAAACAGGTAACACATGGTCAATAAAACCTCAGAGAGAGAAATTGGGATTCAACCTGAAGATCAGAAAAGCGAAGCAACCTCAATCTCAGTCTGAAAATGGTGATCCCGCCTCCAGGAAACCTCAGAATGAGACTGAGACTGAGAGCTGTCTCCTCCTATTTTATAATCCTCTCTAGTTCTGGGATTAAAGAACTTTGCACCACTACTGCCTGGTTTCTATGGCAAGCTAGTGTGGCTGCTGGGATTAAAGGGTTATGTCATTGTTGTCAGGTCTGTAAGGTTGGCCAATGTGGCTATTTTGCTTTTCTGATCCTCAGGCAAACTTTATTTATTAAAATACAAATGAAATGCCACTATAAACACCTCCGAATCAAATGCTACCTTCTCTTTGACTTTTTACAACATTTGTGTTTCTCTCATTTGGTATATATTTATTCAGTACCTAATGTCTCCTAAAAGCCTTGGTAAGTTCAGTCAGATAAAATGTTCTCATAGCAAGTATAATGGAGAAATTCTTAAAGTTAAAACACAAAACCAAACAAACCAAAACACAACTTTTTTTCTAAAGCTGGGCATGGTGGTACATGCCTTTAATCCTAGCAGTTAGAAGACCGAGTCAGGAAGATCTCTGAATTTGAGGCCAATCTGGTCTACAGAATGAATTCCAGAACAGTCAGTGACAAAGAGAAACCCTGTTTTGAAAAACCAACATCCCCGCCAAAAAAATTCTAGATTTATTTATTTTATTTTCTGTGTATGCCAATGCCTTGCAACATTGGCTACAGTGGGCTGGCCCCTCCTACATCAATCATCAGTCAAGGAAATGCCCCACAGGCTTGCCCATCGGCCAATCTGATGGAGGTATTTTCTCTATTGAGGTACTCTCTTTAAAATCTAGCGAGCACAGACTGTTAAGGTCTTAAGCCAAAGCAAACACTATAGGAACTGTTAGGATCCGCTTTATGAATGGGGAAGGAAACAAATGCTCAGGAAGAAAGGTAGAGATCTCAGGGGTACATGAGTACAAGTAGGGTTCACCGGAGTCCTTGTCCTTGGACTCTGTTTCACTCTATTCGGGGCTTCAGAATGCCCTGTTCAACAGGACAGGAGTAACTAGGTCATTCCTACTACTTTACCAAGAGCTTTTATTGATAAAGAAGATCTCTATGGAGACATTCACAGCAAATTACCAAAATCTAAACTTGTACTTCTGCCAATCCCATTCCCCACCTCACCCCCTGGGATGGAGAATGAGAATTGTATTTGGTGTGCCTCTCATTTATTTAACATTTCTTTGTGATAAAGAAAATCCATTTCCCACTAAATTAAAATTGCTTTTCCATCCTAACAAATTCTATACCCCTGGTACACACCAGAATAAAAATAAATTGATTTTTAAGTATCCATTGGAAAAAAATAATCAGAAGCATGAAAAAAATCATGGAGCCATTGTGTCCTTTTGAGGAGTTAGCTATGGAGATGGATTCCTGTCCTGGAAACATCAGTTCTTTCTTCATGATGGACTATCTCTCAGGAGCTTAGGAACATCAATGAAAACTTCAGTCTCCCAGAAAACCTTGTATATTTCATTTATGCCTCTCGGTAAAAGAATTTCTACTCATAGGGTATTTCAACTACAGTTAGCCATAGATGCATACCAGTATGAGGCTACATGATCTAATGGATTGGTTGCATTGCACTGTTGCTAAGATCATAAGGAAGCCATGAGATAAGTCACAAATATTATGGGAGGTTTTTCTGTTTATGTGTTGCTTTTATTGGTTAATGAATAAATAAAGTTTCTTTAGAACAGAGCTAGGCAGGGAAAACTAAACTGAATGATGGGAGAAAGGAGGCAGAGTCAGACAGATGCCATGGAGCCGCCAGAGTCAGATATGTCAAATCATTGCCGGTAAGCCACTGCCACATAGCAGTACACAGATTAATAAAAAAAATGGGTTAAATTCATATGGAAGAGTTAGCCAATAAGAAGCTAGAGCTAATGGGCCAAGCAATGATTTAATTAATACAGCTTCTGTGTGATTATTTTGGGTCTAAACTAGCTGGGCAGCCGGGATGAACAAGTGGCTCACTCCCCCCAACACACTAGATGTGATGGTTAATTCTGAATGCCAACTTGACTGATTCTACAATTACTCAAAAGCAAGACTCTGGTATTTCAGTTAGGGTGGGAAGACTCACCCCAAAAGTGCATAACTCCATCCTAAAAGTTAGGGCCTAGACTGTATAGAAGGAGAAAGCAAGCAGCGAACCAGATGCAACATTGGGAGCAGGTGTTTCACATTCCTGTTGCCTTTCTTCTGTATCGTGATGGACTGTACCCTCAAACTGTGAGCCCAATAGAGCCTTTCTTCTCTGGGATCTTTCTTCATTTAGTCAGTCATTTTGTCACAGGAATGAGAAAAGTAACTAATACACTCTATTATTCTAAAACAATAGTCACAATAAAACTGTCCCAACAGCCTTCCTTTGCCTATCAGAGACACCACATCCATACGAACGGCCGCTCATTAGCATGGAACTTAACAAATAGACTAGGCTGGCTGCCCAAAGACACACCTGTCTCTATCTTAGATTTGAGGGATAGAAGTCAGGTTCCATGCTTGCTCAGCAAACCCTCTACCCACTAAGCTATTCCCCCAGCCCACTGGTCCATTTTTAATTCTCCCAGATCAGTGAGTGATACCTTACTATTGACAAGAAAGCTTTTGACACACAGCAGAGAAAACTTTCTGCTGTATGGAATAATAGCTGTCTGTTTCTAGCTCTCATCAAATGCAACAAGAATGGGATTTTTAGAACCTCCATGAAAATTTAAGTTATTTCTTAAGCATAGATCTTATTTTTTAAATTGATTTTTATTGGGCTCTAAATTTTTCTCAGCTCCCCTCACTGACTCTTCCTTCCCCTTCAACCCTCTCCCAAGGTCCCCATGCTCCCAATTTACTCAGGAGATCTTGTCTTTTTCTACTTCCTATGTAGGTTAGATCTATGTATGTCTCTCTTAGGATCCTCCATGTTGTCTAGGTTCCCTAGGATTGTGATTTGTGGCCTGGTTTTCTTTGCTTTATGTTTAAAAACAACTTATGGTGAGTACATGTGATAATTGTCTTTCTGGGTCTGGGTTACCTCACTCAAAGTGATGTTTTTTAGCTCCATCCATTTGATTTCAAAATTCAAGATGTCATTATTTTTTTCTGCGGTGTAGTACTCCATTGTGTAAATGTACCACACTTTCTGTATCCATTCTTTTGTCAAGGGTTCTTTAGGTTGTTTCCAGGTTCTGGCTATGACAAACAATGCTGCTATGAACATAGTTGAGGATATGTGCTTGTGGCACGATTGGACATCCTTTGGATATATACCCAAAAGTGGTATTACTGGGACTTAAGGAAGGTTGTTTTCTCATTTTCTGAGAAGTCACCACACTGACATCCAAAGGGGCTGTATCAGCTCGCATTCCTTCCAGCAATGTAGGAGTGTTCCCTTTACTCCACAACCTCTCCAACATAAGTTGTCATCAGTGTTTTTGATCTTGGCCTAGACCTTATAATTGTATGAAGTGGAAAACCTGTTACTTAATATCTTAAAAGGATAGTTTCAAGACTGCCTGCTAAAGCCCACTGTCAAGATGCTATTTTATGGGCAGATGCTGAAGTGACTCAAGGGCCTATTATGTCTTTATACTTTTTTAGGAATTGGAAATAGTGTGTCTTAATCTCAAGAAGAATGTTAGGTCATGGGTAGGATCTGCAAGCTGGGCCTTCATGTGTTATTGAAGATTGGACCAGGGGTGAGGGTGCTCCTGAGGGTGGAGTTGCTGCTCACTAGAACCCCTGCGATTCTCTCGCTGTTATGTACACTCCAGGGAGCTTAACCAGAGAGCAGAGAATGGCAGCCTAGCCTGCATCAAATTGACTTTGTCATCAGTCCCTAGAATGCCAGAATTGGGATCCTAGGCTCTACTGATTCATTCATATCCTGTCAGCAACATTTATCTGCACAGGATCTATTCGTTGAATGGAATTTTTTTTAACACCTGATGCCTTCTATGACCAGAACCATGGATTTTCTAAATCTCACTCTAATGGAAACAACATAAAAATGAGCCACCCCGAGACCAAAGAGAGCCTGAACCAGGAACATCACTTGCATGGCAGCTGACAAATGAAAGCCAGGAATGCTTTTCCACATCAGCAAGAATTGATTACCTATGGCCACTGTACACCAGTCCAGTCAAAGGATGCCTTGAAATAGCCCACTGAACTGTAGAATTGGGCAGTCTCTGGGCTGTGAGGCAAATCTGCCCTGTGGTCCACCTTTCCAAGGCCCGAACACTCGGAAATGAGGTTAGTACTTTAGGGCAGTTTCTGTCTGCTGTCTGCTACTCTGATTAAAGACCTGAATAAATCAACATAAAAGAGGAAAGATATATTTTGGCTCATGATTTTAGAGGTTTCAGATCACAGTAGGCTGGATTCACTGTGATAAACCTGTGTGAAGGAGGAAGATTAGGACAGCAGGAGCCGATGACAGAGAAGGCTGCTTGCCAGAAAACAGAAAACACACAAACATACACAGTTGGACCTCTACAAACCTACTTCCTCCAGTTAGGTCCTACTTTATAATTTCTTCCCCATTACCAAATTATAAAGCCATCAAAGGATTATTCCAATAAAAAGTTCAAAGCCATCATGATCCTCTCACAAGTCCTATGTCTGAACAGGGCACTGGGGAGCAATTCTTAAAGTACAAGCAGTGGGCATGCTACAATAACAAGTGACTCGTCACCCGGAATCTAAGTCCTCTTTTTGTAAGATCACTGTCTTACCCTTGTAAATACAGGGCCTCTTCATTTGAGATGATCACCCTTCATAACATGGCTCTTAAAGGCTATCCCTGGATTTTACAGAATCAGAACCATACGTTATAAAGCTTCCCTGTGCTCATTGCGGCTATTCTCCTGCCTCCCATTCTCTCCTGCATCCACTCTGATAGCTTTAACTCACAAACCCATCAAATCCCTCCCTATGCCCCCAGTTGCCATCCCACTGTGCACTCTGATGTCTCAGATGCATTCTTTTTTCTACCTTTCAGTAGCATTTGAGAAACAAGGGATCATGTCCTTCTTCTCCAGCCCCTTTCTTCCCAGGGAGCCTGGCTACCTGTTTTTGTCTATTTCTCCTATTTTAATATTGTCAGGGCCTCCTCTCTGACCTCGTCTTTCCCCTCATTGTTATAAATACTGGAGTATTTATTTTTCTGACTTTCCCACCTATAGTCACAGCTAAAGGATTCTCATTTAGCCTCAAGGTTTAACACATCATCTATAATCTGACACCTGTATGAATCTCTGCAGAAATCCAGTACTGTGTAGCCTACTTCTAGTTGACAGCTTTAGCATATTTCACAGGTATTTAAATTTACCACATTCGGAGTTACTTCTCTGCACATGAAGTTTCCCTTTAGGCCACTCACTCAATAACACATACCAACAGCTAAGGAGTCATTTGCCTTTTCCCCCCCTTTCTTCCAGAGTCAAACATCAAATTCTGTTAAGTCTTTCTTTACATGTTTGTAATAAGACCAATTTTCTAGCTTCAGGAACTGACAGATGCTAGATCACTTACCTAAAATGTGCAAATATGCAAAGACCAAGAGTACAGGTGAGAGAAGGAAGGAAAGGAAGAAAAAGAAAGAAAGAATGATAGGTGGGAAGGAAAAAATGAAGGAAGGAATGAAGTAAAGAAGAGACATAAACAGAGACAGACTGAAGATATAGACAGAGATGGACAGAGAGATAGAGGCAGAAAAAGAGGCAAAAGAAGGAATAGAAATCTACAAGAGAACATTTTGGCCACCATTATTCCTCTAGCCCATCATCTCTCCCCACATTAGAGTAATAGGACTCTGACTCATCTTCCTCCATTAGTTAGAGTTAAAATTAATTCTAGGGTTGAAATGTTGGCTGGTCAACAGTGGCCAAGATATATAAGAGGGCTTGCAGTTATGCTATGAGATAACCAAGCCAACCAGAAAGGAGGGCAAACAGTGCTCTGGGCAAAACTACAAATCCCCTCTTGCCATGCTCTGACAGGTTCTCCCAGAGCCTCTCCCATAGCAGCATGCTCAAGGCACCCTTGCCATTTCCCCAAGGGACCTTGTCAACATTATGGGTACTTAAACATTTATAGACATCCCTACATGCAATGCAACACATGCTATTGAAACAGTCTGACTTTAAGGATGACTTTTGAGAAACTTGTATCTATTCCAAGAAAGGGAATACATGGATCATTTCAGGGGTAGGCAAGCTATTAGATTTTAGAAGCAGACTTTGTAACAGCCATTCACCTTGTTGTACTTTCTCTCTCTCTAGAGGGCGTATTTTCATTTTCTTTATTGTGACAGATAAATTTTAGCTACTTACTCTACTAGTGTCCCCACGTGAATTCTTCCCCTTCAAGATCACAAAAAAACTGAGAGACTAGAATCGAATCTATTCCCACAGTAGAAATGAATTTAAGAATAAAGATGAAATCATGCTACTACTGTCTTTCCTAAAACATTCCAGTGACATTCCAGAAAATGTCACATAAAACTCAGTCCTCCCAATGGCAAATGTGGAGTCAACCTTCCTTTTAGGTCCACTCTTAGCTACTGCTTTGCAGAACCACCATCTTTTCAACGGTGTAACCCTCCTGGCAGGGATGGAGATATTCTAAAAATATGTCTTACCCCTCCCTTTGATTATCAGATTCTTGAAACAATGGACCCTAAGAAATTGGAATTCTTCCCCAAAATCTTAGTAGAGTGCAAGGGGTGACTCACTACTAACTCTGACTCATTAATGAGGAGCTTTGGACAGTTGATAGATTTTCAAAGAAAGAGTCATTTTCTTTAAGGATGTGACCCTTAATAGGCCCACCAAACCTGGATATTACCAAACCCAGGAATATGTATAGGCAGCACAAACTGAACTTGATGAGTTATTTATTTATTTTTTAAAAAGAGGAAGTGGGGGTTAGGAGGTAGGGGTGGGGCTAAGAGGAGTTAGGGGGATGATTATGGAATGAAGACAATTAAAACACACTGTACAATTCTAAAAGAATTAATAAAAATGCTTTCTTTTAAATGAAGAGAGACAGGGAGTGAAAAGGCCTGGTTGATATAGACTGTTTTCTGCTTGTTTGTTTTTTAAATTTTATTAATACCTATGCCTTTCACCAGAAGAGAAATGTCTTAAGAACAGGAAACTTTCTTTCCCATTTTTTTTCATTGCAGATGTTTATCTGGTGTCTTGTATCTAGCCTGGAGAGAACGGAGATGCTCTACCATCACTATGTCCTTCTCTTTGACTGTCAGATTATTTAAACTATGGACCCCAAGAAATTACAATCACCTCAGGAACCTCCTGCAAGAGATTCAAAGTCTGAAGGACTTGGCAGCTATAAGAGAGCTTTATTGGAAAGAGGGGGAACTTGTCCCCTGGGCAAGGAGTCACAATGTGTCTGATCCTAGAGAAGACACTAGAGCTGGGATAGTGGTGGGCAGACCACTGCTGCCTCTGCACGAAGACCCAGCGCTCCTAGTGTCAGAGTTAATCTTAAGGGGATGATACATCACACAGGCAAGAACCCAACTTCCTACAGTCAGTTCTCTGGAAGCTGTCAGTTCTGCGGACTGCAGAATGGGCAAACCTGCCTACATAAGTATCAGTGGGAATACTGGCCTCTTTGTCTGTTGTCCAGGCTTCCCTTGTGAGAGTGCTGCACTCTGTAGTGATCTGTTTTACCCCTGCCCAGTCTCACCCTCTTACTCTGTAAAAAAAAAAAACAAAAAACTGCAAGTACTCAGTAAACTCTCTGCTGTGTGTTTCTCCCGTGAATTCTTTCAGTAAATACTCCAAGGGCTGAGGGGACTTCAGAGTCAGGTCTTGGATGTGGTATCATGATCTGGAATAATTTGTTTGTTCTCACCATGACCTGAATTGCATGAAAATGTTAACCTTGGTAATATTCTTTATTGTCTTCAAGACCTAGATAGGGCAAAACATGAATCTGTAAATACATATGGATTGATGGCATGAATAGAGGCACACTAGCTTCTGGCAAAGGTCATATATGATAAAATGAGGAGAGAGAGAGAGACAGAGAGAGAGAGACAGACAGACAGACAGACAGAGACAGACAGAGAGAGAGAGAGGAAAGGGAAGGCATGAGAGCAAAGGTAAATCTACCCTATATTCTACAAGGATGGTGGCTTGACACTTTTAACCCTGCCAGTGTTCAGGCACCTCGCCATCTGTTGGTTCCTCCTCAACCATATATCAGGCCTCACTCTCCCTGAGAGAACTCTGAGAATGGAGAAGGGCAGCAGATGCTTCTGAGGAGGCCCAGATGGTGCTCTGGGATGCATCTAGAATCTCAAATCAGTCCTGGCTGCAACTTTCCTGTTACCTGCTTTGATGTCGAACACATCTAATAGATTTCTAGAACGCAGACTGCTGGAGGCTGCTCCCTGAAACAGGTGGGGACATTTTGCATTTTTGGCAAGGCAACCTGCTGTTGCTTGGCTACTTTTGTATTTATAGGAAGGATGTTGATAAACAAATGAGTGTATTAGAAAGTCACGGCAAGGGTAATCAGGCAGCCAGTTTGCCTGATAAGCTGAAAATATCACATCTTGATCACTTCTCTTCCCAGTGCCTAGCATAGTGGCAGATCTGCACGGTACAGGTGTGCAGCCTGCACAGCTTCATAGACTAGCTTGCCCACACTCTGTGTGAGCAGCAGCCCTTGAAATTACACGAGGCTAACATGGGCCCACACTTTGGTTAGTATTCATATCAGCTGGGCACGTCAAGGAGCACTCTAAAATCTGCTGAAGAAAAGAGAAAGAGGCAGCCCAGAGGCTTGCTGGCATACTGGGAGATATCTCAGATGGCCACTGGGCAGCTGACAGGAAGCTTGAAATAGCCACCTCTTCTCAGAAGAAAGGAACAAAGAATTTGAGTTGGTAGCCCTGGGACATTGCTTACAAGATTGACTTCCCTCCTGGATGGGAGCGAGCCTTGCCTACATAATTGATTTGATAAAATAACTTCTCCAAAGGTATGAAAGTTAGGAAGGCTAGATGCCTTATTTTGGGGATAAATCACTTTCACCCTGCTCATTCGTTCCTTCTGGGGATGTGTCAAGGAAGTAATTTCAGAACCCCTATCAAATACACAGGTAACTAGAAAACTTCTATTTGACCTCTCTGACCCTCCTCTTACCCTATGGGGTCTGCTTCTTAAAAGCAGTTGAAAGGGTCATTCTATAACATAAATCAGACTCTGCAGCTCCCCCCCCCCCGTCTTCTTGCTGAGAATGGAGTCTGAAGCTTTGCAGAAGTTCCTCCGCAGCCTCTGCAGGAACAGACTTCCCTCTCTGCAGGCACACCTCCCATTCTCTGCTGGAGTAGCCCACCACTCTTTGAAGGAATGGCCCCCATTCTCTACAGAAACAGTTCCTCATTCTCTGCAGCATTGGACCCCGTTTTCTGCAGGAACAGCCCCCCCCCCCATTCTCTTTAAGAGCAGACCCCATTGGCAGCAGGAGTAACCCCTGGTTCAGTGGTTTGTTATTTACTCCCTTTACCCTCCAAGCTGAGCACAGCTCTCCTCATCCTCTTTCCCATTCTCCATTACCTCTGCAGCCTCACTTCATGTAGGCTTCTTCTTGAAGGTTTTCCCCTCCCAATCCTTCCCTGACTGCACTCAGCTGCAAGAGAGTCCACAGATCATCTTTCCCAGGTACTCCTTTCCTTTGCCTGTGTCTTTCCAGAATGGGCAGTGTGCTTCTGCATACTATCTCACTACTGTACGAAATCCAGAACCCATAAAACAAAGTGTCTGCATTCCCTGTGCTGTCTTCTGCACCCAGAACACTACCTGGTATATAACAGACTTGAAGTGTGAGATTCATGAAAGAACAAGTGAAACTAGAAACTGCCTAAACAGCAAATCGGGGCTGGAGACAAGACTTTGTGGGTAAAGTGTTTTTGCTGCACAAGAATGAGGATTGCAGTTCAAATCCCCCAGCACTACTCGTTCCTTGCTCTAAACCTATTTTCCTGTGGTTTCGTGGCAGCAGTTTTAAAAGAAACTAGTCTGTATGTCTCTCCTCTTTTATCCCATATTGGATCCTGCTCCAAAATAGTTTCAGGGAATCCACGCAGGTGTGCTGACAAGGGGCCCTCTACTAGCTACTGTGTGCAGCCCTACGAAAGCAGACAAGCAGTCAG
Organism: Ondatra zibethicus; assembly: GCA_004026605.1. NCBI lineage: Eukaryota > Metazoa > Chordata > Mammalia > Rodentia > Cricetidae > Ondatra > Ondatra zibethicus. Next base: position 1,383 of record PVIU01001910.1, on the reverse strand, counting down.
ACCAAGTCCTGTGCTCATGGTGCTCATGTAACAAGTGCAGCAGAAGGGAAGATGTTTTCAAGCAGAAGTTCTCAGTCTCTGGGTCGCAGCCCCTTTGGGGAGGTCACATACCAGATAGCTTGAATATCAGAGATTTACATTATGATTCTTAAAATTAGGAAAATTACAATGATGGGGTGGGAGAATTGTCTATATTCTGTCAATCATGATTTAAATAAATGCTGATTGGCCATTAGCCAGGATGTATAGGTAGGACAACCAGACAGGAAGTAGAGGCAGAGCAAGGAGAATAGGAGAATTCTGGGAAGCAGGAAGCTCTCTCAGCACTCCTGCCCAGACCACTGAAGAAGCAGGATGTGACCTGCCCCACTGAAAAAGGTACTGAGCCATGTGGCTAACACAGATAAGGATAGTGGGTTAATATAAGCTACAAGAGCTAATAAGCAGCCTGAGCTAATGGGCCAATCAGTTTATAACCTAATGTAGACTCTCTGTGTGATTCTTTGGGGCTAAATGCCTGTGGGGACTGGGCAGGACATAAACCCTGACAAGCAGGAACTCATGTTACAGAATGGTGCCCATGTGGATAACTGCATCCACAGAAAACCTGAGAAAGCTTGGGAAAGAATAGAGTAAAGCATGCTTTCTTGGTAGCAGCAATTTCTCGGGTCTGCTCTGCTTGCTAGAGGCAAGCAAATGCTCTCATCTAAGAGAGGTTTCCTGACTCAGCTTTAGCTGCAAAACCCTGCAGCTCTTTAAGAGGTTCTGTCATGAAACACTTAAATGGTGTTGATAGAAGCTGACTGCATGCTTTTTGGTTTTCAGCTGTAGCAGGAAAAAAGCTGCACCATTTTAAAATGCTGGCTTTCTGGGCCTTCCTGCCAGGGCAAACTCTGACTCTTTCAGGCAGGCGGTCTGACTACGGTGCATTTGAATGTGGTTTGTGAGCAGAATGTTGCAGCTTGCTTGCTTGCAGGGATCTTGAGATGCCATAAAGTTGTGGCAATAAACATGGCTCTGGCTGGTACCTCAGCCATGAGGTGGGAATCTCATAAAGCTAAGGAATGGACTGGATCCAGTCATCAAAGACATGGCTTTAATCCTACCCATATTGCTTGGTAAATTAAAGACTCCTGTAGTCAGAAAGAGAGAGATATACAGTAAAGAGAGATTCAAAGACAAAGAACACCTCTAAATGGTTTACAGTGTGTTAAAAATATATGCAGGCTAAAGGTTGAAGTTCTTAACGTAAAAAAGAAAGAAAGAGAGTAGTTGGTGTGGTGGTATACACCTTTAATCCCAACATTTGGGAGGCAGAGGTAGATTGACCTCTGTGACTTCAAGGTATGGTATCACACACCTTTAATCTCAAAGCTTGGGAGG
>PVIU01001909.1:0-190913 GCA_004026605.1 Ondatra zibethicus | reverse complement strand
CAGGAGTGGTTCAGTAGTTGACTGTTCAGTTTCCATGAGTTTGTAGGCTTTCTGGGGGTGTAATTGTTGTTAAATTCGAACTTTACTCCATGGTGATCTGATAAGACACAGGTGGTTACTCCAATTTTTTTGTATCTGTGGATGTTTGCTTTGTTATCAAGTATGTGATCAATTTTTCCATAAGGTTCCATGAGATACTGAGAAGAAGGTATATACTTTCCTGTTTGGGTGGAATGTTTTATAGATGTCTATTACATCCATTCAATTCATTCCATTTGTTAGTTCTCGTATTTCTCTGTTAAGTTTCTGTCTGGTTGACCTGTCCATTGGTGAGAGAGGATTATTGAAATCTCCTACTATTAGTGTATGGGGTTTGATGTGTCTTTGAGTTCTAATAATGTTTCTTTTACGTATGTGGGTGAATTTATATTAGGGCATAGATATTCAGGATTGAGACTTCATCCTGATGGATTATTCCTGTTATGAGTATAAAGTGTCCATCACCAACTCTTCTGATTGATTTTAGTTTGAAGTCGATTTTGTTAGATATTAGTATAGCCACACCTGCTTGTTTCTTAGGGCCATTTGAATTGAAACACCCTTTCCCAACCCTTTACTCTGAGATAATGTCTGTCTTTGTGGTTGAGATGTGTTTCTTGTAAACAACAGAATGTTGGATCCTATTTTCATATCCATTCTCCTAACCTGTGCCTTTTTATAGGTGAATTGAGTCCATTGATATTAAGTGATATTAATGACCAGAGGTTATTAACTGCCGTTATTTTTTGGGGGTTGTAGTGTTTGTCTGTTTCCCTTCTTTGAGTTGTGCCAGTGGAGAGTTGTTAGATGACTGTGTTATTATGGGTGTTGTTTGCTTCCTTTAGTTGTGGTTTACCTTCTAGTACTTTCTGTAAGGCTGGGTTTGTGGCTATGTTTTTATCCTGGAATATCTTGTTTTCTCCATCGATGGTGAAAGAAAGCTTTGCTGGTATAATAGTCTGGGTTTGCATCCATGGTCTCTTAGTGTTTGTAGTGCATCTATCCAAGACCTTCTGGGCTTTCATGGTTTCCATAGGGAAGACAGGTGTAATTCCGATGGGTTTACCTTTATATGTTTATTGACCTTTTTCCTTTGCAGCTCTTAATATTCTTTCTTTATTCTGTATGTTTTGTGTTTTGATTATTATATGGTGAGGTGATGCTTTTTTTTTTGTTTGATCCAGTCTATTTGGTGTTCTGCATGCTTCTTGTACCTTCGTAGGAACATCCTTCTTTAGGTTGGGAAAGTTTTCTTCTATAATTTTGTTGAATAAATTTTCTGGGCCTTTGAGCTGTAATTCTTCTCCTTCTTCTACCCTTATTATTCTTAGGTTTGGTCTTTTCATGGTGTCCCAGATTTCCTGGATGTTTTGTGATAAGAATTTTTTGTTTTCTTTGATCAATGAGTTTATTTTCTCTATTGTATCTTCAGCATCTGAGATTCTTTCTTCTATCTCTTGTATTCTGTTGGTTATACTTGTCTCTGTAGTTCCTGTTCATTTACCCAGATTTTCCATATCCAGCCATCCCTCGGTTTGTGTTTTCTTCATTGCCTCCATTTCAGTTTTCAAGTTTTGAACTGTTTCCATTACCTGTTTGATTGCTTTTTCTTGGTTTTCTAGGGTATCTTTGAGGAATTTATTCATTTCTTCCAACTTTTTGTTAGTCTTCTCATCCATTTCTTTAAAGGAGTTTTTCACATCCTCTTTAATGGTCTCTATCACTTTCATAATGTTATGTTTAAAGTCGATTTCTTCTAATACTTCTGGATTAGGTTGTTCAAGTCTTCCTCTTGCATATTTGCTGGATCCTGGTGTTATCATGCTGCTTTTCAGGTTGTTGGAGGAATTCTTGCATTGGCGCCTGCCCATCTCTTCCTTTGAATGCCGTCAGGAGAGTCTCAGCGGCTTGGTCTGATTTTTGCTGTGGCTCATGTGTACTTGGGGATTTTTCTTGTTCTGCCCTCTCTTAGGTCCCCTCAGCACTGGAGCTGGCTCTCAGATCCCTTCCTCCCTGAAGTAGGCTGTGGTGGTGGATCTAAGGACCCTCTCCGGATGGATCTACTGGTACTAGATCAGGACTACTTGCTGGCTAAGGACCTTGCAGACAAAGGGCCAGGCTTGGTAGATGGTGGTGCAGGCTCTGTAGAACAAAGAAACTGCAGCCTTGCACTCACCACTTTGTCCCCAGAGCCTCAGCCCCCAAAGCAGGCTGAGTTGGGGTATCCTAAGACTCCGCTGATGGAAAGGGGTGCTTGGGGACAAGCTGGAGTGGGATAAGTAGAAAAGCCAGTAGCTGGGGAGAAGCCCCGCTGAATGGCCAGAAAGTTTAGGGGATTGGAGGGCATCTGTAGTCCCTTCCCAGGGTGTCTGGGAAGCCTGGCCGGTGCACACTTACCCCTCCGGATGCATCTACTGGTACTCCTCTGTAAATATTTATTGAAACTTTCTGTATTTGCAGATGTTCTGAGTAACTGCACTTGTGTTTGTTGTTGGTTTTCAAGTGAAATGATCTATATTTTGTCACAGGTTTTGAAATGAACAGTGAGTGGGATGTTGACTTTTAAGCTAGAGCAACAATCCACAGCTTAGAGGAAGTGCATGGAAAGGCTGAGGCACAAGGAAGCCAATGATACCTTGAGATCACAATCACTGGATCATAACCACAATCACTCCACAGTGATACCTGGAGATCACAACCATAAAAGAGTTTCTGTCAGGTGTGGGGCAGTCTGTTTCTCAAGGGACTGGGTTCCCCCTCCATAGGAAATTAAGTTTTGTAACTGTATTTTTAAGATTTTAGTTTTGTGTGTGTACATTTGATTGATACTGAGGCCAGAAGAACTTGACAGACAACCCAGTGTTGAAGTTACAGATGGTTGTGAGCCTCAGGAAATAGCTAGATGCTGGTAACAAAAGTTAGGTCTTCTGCAAGCAAGATGTCTCTCCAAATCCCTGTAAAGTGAATTTTATATTTGGCCATAGTAAAAATCAATGAGAACATCAAGGGGTATTTTAAACTATAAAATTATGAGTAATATTTTGAGATATCCAGCTTACTTGATCCTCATGTCTCTACACCATAAGTATGGGGATTACAGATAAGTATCATCATACCAGACTTAGAAAAACATTTTTATATATGTGAAAAGAGTGTAAGAGTCTGAATACATCAGCCTTTGCTTCTTTTCTCCAATTGACAGTAAAAAGAAATTAAATCTGCATGAAACAGTAAGAAGTTATGAATTATATTCCCCAACATTAGAATGTCACTCTGGAACAATAGCTGTACAATTAAAATAGCTTTAATCAAATTGAATCTCCATCAGAAAAAAATACTTATCAAGGTATTACAGAAATCATTATTAAAAGCTAGTTCCATCAACATGATGGTGGCATACCAAGTGCTCTGACCTCAATATATATGTAAATGTGCAAGCTAAGTTCTTAAATGTAACCATCAGTTCTGACAAAATTCAAGGGTATCTCTAAAAAGAATGTAAATACATTGTCTAAAATGCTATTCTGAGGTTCTCTACAATTACACAATACCAAGCATAGTTAGTTATTTTCTTATATGATATTCGCTTTTTCCCCAAGGAGAATTCTTTTCTCTTTCTATTACCAAATTTCCCCTCCCACAATTTTCTATTTAATCAATCTATAGATGGTTTCTGATGTTCTGAAGAGAAACAAATAAATACCATCTCTTTTTAGTTTTAGTTTTTACTGTAAGCAAACAGAATGCAGGGCCTGCATTTGAACTTTTAACTTGAACATTACAGCAATGCAATAAGTGACTTTGAACTCAGCAAAAGGCAGAGTGAGCAGCCTGCAATACATCTTGCCTATTTTATACTTAATAATTGAATCATCCCATTTCTTAAACTTTTGGTAACTGATACTTCTTGTATGTCCATAAAAAATCAATAAATGACTTGTGAAACCTTTAATGGATGGTAAACTAATAAAAGAATTTCAGCTTATGGGACAAATCAAGTTCTGGCACAAATTATTCTTCTAAGACATGTTTATGAAATGAATTCTTCTCAAAGTCACCTTGAATATAGAACAAATATTCATTTGTTAAATTCCTGGATATAAACAAATCAGGAATGAAAACAGAGTTAAAAATAAACATTTGGTGTCTGAACTGATGAAAATTCATGGAATGCCAAAGGAAATATAAATATGTCACCTGACAAGGCAATGGATGAGAGAATTCAACAGAATTACAATTTGATTTCACATAATATTATGCCTTCTTAACTGATAGTGGTACTCTTTACTATTTTTTAAGAGAGGATATAAAGTTTTAAAAAAGCATCCATCCAGTACAAATCTTCCACACTATGTACCCAGTGACTTTAGGGTGAAATAAATTATCAAATAATTTCCCACTGTACACAGTGGTTCACTCATATACCAAATGTGGTGATTTGAAAGAAAATGGTCCCCAAAGGGAGTAACACTATTAGGAGGTAAGACTTTGTTGGAATAGGTATGGCCTTGTTGGAGGAAATGTGTCACTGTGAAAGTGGGCTTTGAGTTCTTGAGGTCTCATATATGCTCAAGCCACACCCAGTGAAATAAACCACTTCCTTTTGTCTGCAAGTCAAGATGTAGGACTCTCAGCTCCTTCTCCAGCACCGTGCCTTCCTGCTTGCTGCCATGTCCCACCATGATGAAAATGATCTGAACCTCTGAAAATTTAAGCCACCCCTAATTAATGTTTTCCTTCATTGCTGTGGTCATAGTGTCTATTTCACAGCACTAAAAACCCTACCTAGGAATGAGGTTGGTACTAGGAATTTGGTATTGCTGTGGTTGGTATGACCATGCTTCTGTTTGAAAAAATGTGGACCTTACTGTGGATTAGAAAAGTTGTTGAATGCATGAAGTACTGCAGAAGGAGCGTGGAAGACAATGATGGTAAAGGTGATTTGATTAACTGTGGGGGTCAAGAGGTTTCTGAGGAGAAGAATTTTAGCATGTTGCTTCTACATTGGTCTTGTGATATTTTGGTGAAGAAAGTGGCTGCTTTTTGTCCTTGTCCAAAGAGTCTGTCTGAGACTAAAGTGAAGAGATTTGGATTGATTCCATTGGCAGAGGAAATCTCAAAACAGCCTAGTATAGACTCTGCCCTGTGGTCACTAGAGTTCATGCTTATAAAGATTTATAATGAGAAAGAACAATTTGAGCAGAGAAAAGGAGCACCAGCAAGTGGGATGGAGTTAAGTCCTGTGTTGAAGGAGATAAACAGATTAAGAAATGGAATAAAAGATGTGGTGACCTTAGAGCAATATCCCACCTAGCTAACTTTCCAATTTATAAAAAGGAATTAAAGAAAATTTTAGAGCCAGGTGTGGTGGTGCATGCATTTAATATCAGCACTCCAGAGGCAGAGGCTTGTGGATCTCTGAGTTTGAGGCCAGCCTGATCTATACAGCCATTTCAAGACAGCTAAGCTTAGGCAGTGAAGGAAAACATGGAAAACTGAAAGTTGGTTGAAGATGTCATTAAACAATGGGGCCATGTTCCAGCCCCAGTAAGCAACAGAATTTTTTAGCTGCATGGCTCTGGAGTTGACGATAGAAGAAAGGGGCTATATATGAAATTTGCCTCCTTGACTAGGGAAAACTGCTGTCAGGCATGTGTCAGGGGTGTCCTCAATAGAGGCTAGAGAAACCATTATGTGCATCTGTGAAGAAGTCTGGATTGCCTTGGAGACTCCAAGACGTTAGCGATGTCAGAGCTGTGGGACACCTGCCAAGAGAAAGTGGAATCAGACCAGGAGGAGAAAATAGTGTGTTACAGTCAATAAAGCTGAAAGGAGTTAAAGATCTGAAGAGCATTTGACATTAGACATAGAGATACAGAGTTTGGAGTTTGCTCAGGTGATTCTTAGTCTTGCTTTGGTCCAGTATTTCCTCACTATACTTCCTTCCCTATGTTTTTGAACCATAATGTATACCCTGTGCCATTATATGTTGGAATTATGTGATCTAGTTTTTTTATTTTGGTTTATAGCAGATTACTGTTGAGTGATTGCATGAATTTCAGAAGACACTTTGGACTTTGGACTTTAAAACATTGTTGAGACTGTGATAGAATATGGTGACTTTTGAAGTTGGACTAAATGCATTTTTACATTTTGTTATGGCTACAGGCCTTTGGGGGCCAGTGAGTAGAATGTGCTGGTTTGAAAGAAAATGGTTCCCAATTGAAGCAGCACTTTTAAGAGGTGTGACTTTGTTGGAGTAGATATGACCTTATTGGAGGAAGTGTGTCACTGTGGAGGTGGTCTTCGTGGTTTCATATATGCTCAGGCCGTTCCTTATAACTCAGATCACTTCCTGTTTCTTACAAGTCAAGATGCCTTAGCTCTAGACCACTTCTTGTTTCCCATAGGTCGAAATGTAAGAACCCTCAGCTCCTTCTCCAGCATCATGTCTGTCTGCATGTTGCATTGCTTCTTTCCTTTATGACAATGGACTAAACCTCTGGCATGAAAATGAGCCATCCCAATTAAATATTTTCCTTTATAAGAGTTGCTGTGGTCATGGTATGTTTTGATAGCCATAGAAATCTTAATTAAGGCACCAAGTTAACAATTATATTAAAAATTATTTATTTTATATTAAAAATATAATTGAGTCATTGTACATTATAAATGTTACAGTGTTAAAAGTTGCACATGGAAGAGAGACACCAGAATACTTCCATGTTCAGATCCTGTATTAATTTTTTTATATTATCTAGGATCCTGAGTAGGTCCCAGGTATTTCTTGTGAACCTACTGGGAACACTGATATAATTCAGTTGTTGACCAAGAGAACCTGCCCTAGACTGGAGTAAACCATAGATTTATTTCTGAATTGATACAAATCAATTGTCATCATTTCCAAAGTTTGGAAAAAACTTTGCCTCTGAGATATTTTTGTTCGAATTGTGCTAAATATCTGATTAAGTGAAAGTTTGTGTTTCCTTATTTAAATTATAGCTATATATCAAATATTGATTTTGAGGTACAGCTTGTAAATAAAGCTCCTCTGTGTTACATGCCTAGAAAATTCAGACTCAAACTTGGGGTATGCGGATTTCATTTATAACTATTTATCAAAATGTTCACTCTGGAATCAAAAGCAGTTTGCATCTTTATTACTTCTTCACAAAAGACAAATTTTGTTTTTTCTCTTCCAAAGTGCATGAATTTATTAGCTAGTTGTGAAATGAATCATTGTTAAGACTACAGCTGATCTGAATAATTTTGTTTCAAACGCCAAATGCCATTATAAATAGATGTAGGAAAATTTCCTACTGTTTGTCTTATTTGTATAGTGGCAAAGGAGGCATCTCTTGATGATACAAGCAATCTGGTTTCATCTCAGTCAATGCTATTCAGCTAATTCAAACTCCTCACCCTGTAAATAGATCCAATAATCATTCAAACTGTGATACCAGTGCTGAGAACCTCTAATACTTGTGTACAGGCAAAATTTATTCTTTAACATTTTAAATTATTTTCCATTAGCCAAGGAGCTATTGATAGTTGGTGCTGGGTCAGGGAGAGATTGTCATTGTCATTATTTTTTAATTTTTGAGTTTTGGATCTCTAATATATTATCCAGGCTCCAATGGATAACTCCATCCCAGTCAATGTGAAGGCAATGTGGACTAAATTGGGTATAGTAGTGTAAAATAAAATGTAATGAATAAATAAGTGTGTAATTTACATGAAGTTGGAAGGGAACATATAGAGGATGCCTAGGGAGAGACAGAGGAGAGACATGGAAATGAATATGATCATAATATGTTGTATACATGTATGCATTTATAAAAAATAATTTTTAAAAGATAAAAAGTAAATAAAATAATAGTCTCAGATTCTCAATACATCAAGTTTTTCATTCATACTTTATCTCCAGCACATGTAGATTATTCAATTTTCTTTTAAAAATAATCAAGTCTTCGAGAATCCTGTACAATATATTTTCATCATCTTCATTCTTGACTCCTCCCCCTGACTTCTCCCATCTACCCACCATACTTCCCTACTTCCACCCACCAACTTCATTTCCTCTTTTATGTGCATTTTCTTGTTTTTATTTATGTATGTTTTTAATAACTCCTGGACTCATTTGTGCTTCCCGGATATTTTGGGATAAAGCTGTGTACTGTAACAATACCCTTTAAGTAATTTTGTCTCTCCCTCTTCCAGAGGCCACCCAATGTCTATAGCTTCTTAATTAACGATGGGGTTTTGTGTGTCTCTGTGTGCCTGTGCACACGAGTTCCAATGCCTACAGAGGCCAGAGGTACCAGATTCTCCTACCAATAGAATTAGAGATAGTTATAGGACACTTCATATAACTGCTGGGAATTGAACTAAATCCTCTGTAAGAGTGGTATGCACTCTTTACTACTGGACCACCACTGCAGGACATAGCCCATTTTCCCATTGTTTTATTTTTCCTGATTCCTAAATTGCAGACCTCATTTGGAGTAAAATATGAACTCTGCCTTTCAGCTGAATCATCTCAAGCCCTGTTAGTGGTAAAGGCTGAGTTAACTGAATCCCAGGCTCATATCTTCAAGGCATTTGGGTGAGATCTCAGGTAAGGCCAATTGGTTCCTAAAACTCTTTAATTTCATGATTGATTAAATAAGTGGTAATCTTTAGGTTGATAGTGTAACAGCTGGGATACATTTGTTTATTTGTTTATTTATTTATTTGGATTTATTCTTTGTGTCTTTCACATATTGCCTCCTGATCTCACCCATCTCCCTCCCCACCTCCCAAGAAAACAAAATAAAATTTAAGAAAAAACAAAAAGAAGAAGAAAAAAAAGAAAAAAGGATGAAGGGGAAAATCTTGCCCTGGAAGCTGCAGTGTAACACAGTGAATCCCACAGCACACCCCTTTGCTCACATATTTTTATAAGCATTATTAAAAAGATCATTGTATTAAAAACATGTATTAAAAAGAATCATTGGTCTGCTTCAAGGTCGCTGGTTTCTGCTACACTGTCAAAGCTGGGCCCTCACTGGAACTCTTCCTGGATATCCCATCGCTGTTCTGTGTCATGGAGATCCTGGAGCCCTGAGTTCACAGAACTGCATACCCCCTTTACTTCCCATGATCCAGCAGGTCACAGATGGGGTGGATGTTGGACTGAGCAAACATACAATCCTGGCTCTCAGCCTGGGAACCTGCAGGGATGGTCAGCTCCCCCACACCGCAACACCACCTTTGCCACCAGGGTGGGGCCCTCCAGGACCACCCTAGGCAGTTCATCCCCTATAGCAATGAGAAAGGGGCGGGTCCAGTTCTCTGATTTACACATCCTCAGAGTTGGTTCTCCCACACCTACACCTTCAGGGACAGCTCTACTATGTTGCTTAGGCAAGGTGGAGAGATCACTCTCCCAAGTGCTTCCTGGTCTTATAACCTCAAGGACAGCCCTGCCACCTGCCTCAACATTGATGGGGGCGGGGGGGTGGAAGTGCGAGAATCTCTCCCCAGCCCATGCCTCCTCAAGACATGAATCTAAAACACAACTTCTTCAACTACGGCTCAGAAAGCATCATAGAAAGAGGGGTAGATTATGTGTTCTTTTGATGAGCAATTTCTTGAGTTCTTTGTATATTTTGGAGATCAGACCACTGTCGGATGTGGGGTTATTGAAGATCTTTCCCCATTCTGTAGGCTGTCGTTTTCTCTTGTTGACCGTGTCCTTTGCTTTACAGCAGCTTTTCAGTTTCAGGAGGTACAATTTATTAATTGTTTCTCTCAGTGTCTGTGCTGCTGGGGTTCTATTTAGGAAGTGGTCTCCTGTGCCAATGCATTCAAATATACTTCCCACTTTCTCTTCTATAAGGTTCAGTGTGGCTGGCTTTATGTTGAGGTCTTTGAACCATTTGGACTTAAGTTTTGTGCATGGTGGGAGATATGAGTCTATTTTCATTCTTTTACATGCTGATATCCAGTTATGCCAGCACCACTTGTTAAATATGCTTTCTTTTTTCCATTTGATAACCTTCACTTCTTTGTCAAAAATCAGGTGTTCGAAGATGTGTGGATAAATATCCGGGTCTTCTATTTGGTTTCATTGGTCCTCCTGTCTATTTTTATGCCAATACCAGGCTGTTTTCAGTACTGTAGCTCTGTAGTAGAATTTGAATTCAGGAATTTGGTGATGCCTCCAGAAGTTCTTTTATTGTACAGGATTGTTTTGGCTATCCTGGGTTTTTTGATCTTCCATATGAAGTTGAGTACTATTCTTTTGAGGTCTGTGAAAAAGTTTGCTGGGATTTTGATAGGCATTGCATTGAATCAGTAGATTGCTTTTGGTATGATTGTCATTTTTACTATGATAAGATAATTCTGCCTACTCAAAAGCATGGGACATCTTTCCACTTTCTGGTGTCTTCTTCAATTTCTTTCTTCAAAGATTTAAAGTTCTTGTCAAACAAGTCTTCCACTTGTTTGGTTACAGTTACTCTGAGATATTTTATGCTATTTGTGGCTATTGTGAATGGTGTTGTTTCTCTGATTTATTTCCCAGACCTTTTATCATCTGTGTACAGGAGGGCTACTGGTATCTTTGAGTTAATCTTATAAACCTGCTATATTAAAGCATTTATGAGTCATAGAAATTCCTTAGTAGAATTTTTGGAATTGCTTATGTAAACTATCATATCATCAGCAAACAGTGAGAGTTTGACTTCTTCTTTTCTGATTTATATCCATTTGATCTCCTTTTGGTGTCTTATTGCTCTAGCTAGGACCTCAAGAACTATATTGAATAGATATGGAGAGAGTGAACAACTCTGTCTTGTTCCTGATTTTAGTGGGATTGCTGGTGTAGGAGGTCCTTCTGTATTTGTGTTGCTTTCATTGGTTGAATAAAGAAACTGCCTTGACCTTTTGATAGGACAGAACTTAGATAGGCAGGGAAAAGAGAACTGACGTAATCCACCATACGTCAGAGAAAGAAGGCAGTCAGAGAGAGCCACCATGGAGTCACCAGAGTCAGACATGCTGAATCTTTTCTGGTAAGCCACAACCTCGTGGTAAACACAGATTAATAGAAATGGGTTAGATCAAGATGTGAGGGTTGGCCAAGAAGAAGCTAGATATAATGGGCCAGGCAGTAAGTTAATTAATACAATTTCCATGTGGTTATTTCAGGGATTAAACTAGCCAGGCAGCGAGACACGGCATGCTCACTCCTCCTACTACACACTGCTGAGAGTTTCTCTCCATTTAGTTTGATGTCAGCTGTTGGCTTGCTGTATTTTGCCTTATTGTGCCTTTATTGTGTTCCTTGTATCACTGCTCTTTCCAAGACCTTTATCATGAAGGGATGTTATATTTTGTCAAAAGCTTTTTTGGCATCTAATGAGATTATCATGTGGTTTTTATTTTTCAGTTTGTTTATATGGTGGATTACGTTGACAGATTTTCATATGTTGAACCATCCCTGAATCTCTGGGATGAAGCCAGACTTGATCATGGTGGATGATGGTTCTGATGTGTTCTTGGATTTGATTTGCTAGTATTTTATTTAGTATTTTTGCATCAGTGTTCATGAGTGAGATTGGTCTGTCATTCTCTTTCTTAGTAATGTCTTTATGTGGTTTGCATATCAAGGTAATATCATAAAAAGAGGTTGGCAATATTCCTTCTGTTTCTATTGTGTGGAAAAATTTGAGGAGTATTGGTATTAGTTTTTCTTTGAAAATCTTGTAGAATTCTGATCTGAAACCATCTGGTCCTTGGCTTTTCTTCGTTGGGAGACTTTTGATGACTGTTTCTATTCCTTTAGCATTTATAGGTTTATTTAATTTTCTTATCTGGTCTTGATTTAATTTTGGTAAGTGATATTTATCCATAAAGTTGTCCATTTTCTTTAAGCTTTCCAATTTTGTGGAGTACAGGTTTTCAAAATATGACCTGCTGATGCATTGGATTTACTCTGTGTCTGCTGTTATGCCCCCTTTTCCTTTCTGATTTTGTTAATTTGGATATTCTCTCTCTGCCTTTTGGTTAGTTTGGATAAAGGTTTGTCTATTTTGTTGATTTTCTCGAAGAAGCAACCCTTTGTCTCATTGATTCTTTGTATTGTTTTCTTTGTTTATATTTTGTTAATTTCAGCTCTAATCCAATAAAAAAAATGGAGTACAGACCTAAACAGAGAACTCTCAACAGAGGAATCTAAAATGGCTGAAAGACACTTACAGATATGTTCAACTTCCTTAGTCATTAGAGAAATGCAAATCAAAACAAATCTGAGATTCCATCTTACACCTATAAGAATGGCCCAGTTCTTTTCCATTTTCCAATTTTGGGAGAGAGAAGGGAGAAGGGGAGGTTTGGGGAGAGCATGGGGGAGTGGGTTGGTTGAAATGGAGGAGGGACAGATATGGGAGCAAGGAAGAAGTATCTTAATTAAGGGAGCCATTTTGGGGTTGGCAAGAGGCTTGGCTCTAGAGGGGTTCCCAGGTGTCCATGCGGATGTCCCCAGCTGGGATCCTGGGCAGTGGAGGAGAGGGTGTCTGAACTGGCCTTGTCTCGTGGTCAGACTGATGACTATCTTGAATATCACCATTGAAACTTTCTCTGGCGATGGATGGAGATAGAAACAGAGACCCACATCGAAGCACTGGACTGAGCTCACAAGGTCCAGTTCATGAGCAGAAAGAGGGAGAAGATGAGCAAGGAAGTCAGGACCACGAGGGGCTGGTCCACCCACTGAGACAGTGTGCCTGAGCTAATGGAAGATCACCAAATCCAGCTGGACTGGGACTGAACAAGCATAGGATCAAATTGGACCCTCTGAATGTGGCTGACAATTGGGTCAGACTGAGAAGCCAATTATAATGGCACTGGGATTTGTCTCTATTGAATGTACTAACTTTTTGGGATCCTATTCTATTTGGATGCATACCTTCCTAAACCTGGATGGAGTGGGGAGGGCCTTGGACTTCCCACAGGGCAGGGTACCCTGCCCTCTCTTAGGACTGAGGGGGAGGGTGAAGGGCAAGTGGGGGAGTGGGAGGGAAGTGGGAGGAGGGGAGGAAGTGGAAATTTTGATGGGTATTATTTATAAAGTAATAAAAATATCTGCTGAAAAAAAGAGAATGGCCAAGTTCAAAAACACTGCTGACAATTTATGCTGGAGAGGTTGTGGAGAAAAGGGAACACTTCTGCATTGCTGGTGGGAATGCAATCTGGTACAGCCCGTTTGTATGTTAATGTGACCATTTCTCAGAAATTTAGGAAACACCCTTCCTCAAGACCCAGAAATACCACTTTTGGGTATATATCCAAAGGATGCTCAATCGTGCCACAAGGACATGTGCTCAACTATGTCCATAGCAGCATTGTTTGTCATAGCCAGAACCTGGAAACAACCTAAATGCCCCTAGGCCAAAGAATGGATAAGAAAAATGTGGTACATTTACACAATGGAGTATTACACAGCAGAAAAAAATGACGACATCTTGAATTTTGCAGGAAAATGGATGGAGCTAGAAAACATTATTTTTAGTGAGGGAACCCAGACACAGAAAGACAATTATCAAATATACTTACTCATAGATGGCTTTTAAACATATATCAAAGAAAGCTATATATATATAGTTTTCCACAATCTCAAACCCCAATCCCCAAAATTTAGACAACAATGAGGATACTAAGAGAGACTTACGTAAATCTAATCTACATAGGAAGTAGAAAAAGACAAAATATCCTGAGTAAATTGGGAGCATTGAGACTTTGGGGAAGAGTTAAAGGGGAGAGGGGAAAAGTAGGGAGGGGAGCAGAGAAAAATGTTGAGCTTAGTAAAAATCAGTAAAAAAAAGAAAGAGGGGTATTTAAAAGTTAAATATATTCATAAGGTTTGGAAGTATAGTTTGATTGTACAATGTATGCTTAGCATGTGTGAGGCTCTGAGTCTAAACCTCAGCATGTTAATAATAATAACAATAATAATGATAATAAATTTTTCTACAAATCTGATTGAAAACAATATATACATTGATATTTCATATGTGGTATTTTATTGCATCACCTTCCTTTTCTTCTATTTCTTATTCTATCCTTTCCATTATTTCTTTGATTTTATTTAGGCCTTTCACATTCCATAAAGAAACATGGTCTACTCATAATATTTGCAAGGGCTGTAACTCATACATTAAAATTTATATTATCAGTGCTACTTGAATTATTCCCTATATGAATTTCAGTGTTTTAATATTTCAAATACTAATAATGTTTGAAAATAAATAAACAAATGCAATTGTTTATTTTGCTTTCATTTATATATAGGATTTCACAGTGCAGGATCAGATTTAGAGACTCCAGATGAACAGTTAATTCTAATATGAAACAGAGCTGTTCATGAACCTTTTCCATTGCTTAAAATTTATTTCTCTCATAGTTGTTCTAATCTCCCGTTAAAAAGGCCGAGGAAATACCAGATCATGAATTATGTCTGATAGAAATCTAACATTTAAGACATAAGCACCAAATAGAGTTTTAAAATAAAGGCATGAAGAATATGTGGATGATAATTATAATCAGTGGTGCACAGAAACTTCTGAACCAGACTACTCTGTCGGTAGAAAGAAAGGTTTATCACAGATCAAACTGACAAGGCTGTCTTGGGAGTGGGAGAGGGCAGGGGTGGCAAAGTGAATAACAAAATGGCAGAAAAGCGAGCAGATTTTAGATGTTCGAGCAGATTACATGCTGTTTGTGGATGGGCACCCCCACTGTTGACCTTTGGGAGAAGGTTAAGGTGGTTCCTGGAGGATTAGGTGCTTTCCTGGTAAACAACAGAAGTGGACTTTAGGCTGATTTACCCAACTACAGTCCTTTTGTTTAGCTGACCAAAGTCCCTCTGTTCAGGACAATATCACAAGCACAGTCATGGGGGTTGGAGAGCTTTGGAACTAACAATAATTATAATTATATTTTTTGGGGGAATATAGAAGCAAAAAAAACAACAAAATCAACTTTAATATGGAAGATAGGTAATTTCAGTGAAATACCGTTTATCTTCACAGTGTCTAAAATTAAGGAAAATAGTCTCCCTGTTGCTGTTAAACAATTTTTGTACACTGTAAATATGTATTGCTCTCATTGTTAATAAAAAGCTAATTGACCAATGGCTAAGTAGGATTTTCAGAGGAGTCATGAGCAGAGGAAGCATGGCATGCTGGAAGACAGGTCAAACCAAGAGCCATGTGGCAGCACATAGATTAATAGAAATGGTTTAATTTAAATTGTAAGAGTTAATAATAAGCCTGAGATATTGGCCAGGGATTTATAATTAATATTGTCTCTATATTGATTAATTGGGAACTGGCAGGTGGGAAAGAAAATCTGCCTACACCCTAATTTTTTGGAAATGGCTTGAAAAAGTTTTGTCATACAATATAGTCAACACTGTCATATTTTATGATAAAAGAGGACAAAAATGAAGTGATGTTTGAGTCACTAAATGATGGACAAAGCATTTATGAAAGTTTAGGGACTAAGACATTACAAGATTACTCAAATGTGGAACTTTTTATATCTATCCTACATTTCAAAATTTTCTATCTCCTTTCATGTACTTTTTGCATTTCTGTTGAGACTGAATAATGATTCTCAAGAAAGAATAAGCTTACATGTTGGTTCTTACTCAAAACCTACATAGAACAAGCAAAAATAGTTTAATACATATTCAATTCCTCTAAGAAGAAGCTATAGTGTTTCAAAGCACCTACTAACTCAGACCAGGCATATCACTCTTCAGATTTAACGTTTTCAGTTCTTGTTCAAATGGCAATGTTTGTGTGAATTCTGGGCTCTTGGAATCCTTACAGTAGAGTAAAAACTTCTGTTTCACAGTAGTATATCCTACTGATGGATTCCCTTTTGGTGCATTGACTTCTGGGAATGTGGGTTTTCAGAAAGATGACACTCATGAATATGCAAATGTGTACTACCATCAGGGTGTTTTGTTTTCTTTATTGCTTTTACACAGTCATATCTGTTGCACTGGTTTTAAGTTTCAACAATATCTCATATGCCATTTGATTCTCTGCAATAGGACGAGGTGATTCTAAGCTTGGGAAAAACTTAGTTGGTCGTTTTCCATTCACCTCAGGGTGGCAGCAATTTAAACTTGGAAGTGGATTTTACTTTGTAATGCTCCAGACCACTGGGTACAGCTACGTGATCCAATAATGTGGTGGGTTTCACATTGCACGGTTCAACTTCAGTCTTATAAAAGGTCTCTGGGTGATAGCCATCTGCCAAAGCTGTGACAGAATGGTGCTGTTCTGGAACCTTGCACAGAGGTGTCAGCCAGCATAAAATGGCACATTTAGCTACTCTTTGAGCCAAGCACTGAAATCATATTTTAGGCCTCAAAGCGACTGCCATTTTGTTATTACGTCCCTTAAAATATTCTTTCCCCTATTCAGATAACATTGATATAGTTCAGAAACAAACTGGAAATTGCTTCTCATTTTTTCATATAATAATTATCACCACATAGAACACAGTACTGTAAAGCCATGAGGAGCCTTTTAAATTGTAATATTTTGCATTCTTCATTCTATGTTCCAGCTCATAGATAATTTTTTCCATATTTCAGGAATATGAGAAAGAACTCCAGGCCTGAGAACATATAAAATATTTAAGTTGTTCCCACAAATAAGAGGAGTAAGAGTTAAGATCCCCAGAATCCAAATACATACAGGGTAGATGTGGGAGCCCTACAGAGCTCCCCAGAGCAAGCTGGAGAGTCAGTATAACATGATCTATAAGCTCTGAAATTGATTGAGAAACCTGGCGTAAATGAGGAAGGACAAAAAGCAAACAAGGCAGAGCCAAGGCATTTATATTATTCATCTGCATGCATACATATGTATACATACACAGGTACACCCATATCCACATACATATGCATGTATGTCTACCTACATACATGCACACACCACACACATTCACACACACACACACACACACACACACACACACACACACACACACACACACACAGAGGGGAAGGTAGAGATAGACATTGAACTTCCCTGTTCTTTCCATGCTGCTCAAATCCTGATTGAGAAGGAAGTAATCTTGAGACTGAATTACTGTATCTGCAGTTGATTCTATTAGCATGTCTGACGTCTTCATAAATACTACAGTCTCAACTGTAGAGACAAACTACTGAGTAAGCAGTGTAATGGTTGAGGAGCAAGGGAACTCTGTGTCAGGCTGGGAGGGCTGGAAGGAAGGGCAAGCTTCATTACCAGAATTGCTAATGCTTCATAAAGGACAAAGAATCATGCTGAGCATAAGTTGAGAAAATGAAATCAGCAATTATCATTAAGTTGAATTTTTAACTTCCTCTTTGGCAATGCTTGGTCAGTACCATAGAAATTTTAGATTAGATTGTTAACTGTGGTGGGGATCTATCTTGTACATTTAAGAATTTTAACAGAAGCCTAGATTCTACCTTATGGGTGTCAAAACTCCTATACTATTCCCTGTGGCAAGGTTCTAGGTCTCTCTCTGTGTCCTCTGTGTCTCTGTATGTCTGTATCTTTGTGTCTCTGTTTGTCTATGTCTATTTTTCCGTCTGTCTCTCTGTCTGTCTGTCCGTCTCTCTGTTCTTTCATATACAATGGAATTGCCCCATGTTTTAAAAAAATCACTCTTGATTTTAAAAAGTTTGATTTGCTTCAGTTAAAGTTATTTTTCTGCATAAAATTTATGTTCAAATCATTTAAGGTATTAAAAGCCAAGAGAAATGACTGTAGATATCAGTGTCAATTCAGCATGATTTAGATTCTCCTTTCAGCATTCATATTTAAAGAACCATAAGAGAATACAAATATAAACAACAGAAAACTGGATGTCCCTTAGAGGGTTCACAACCAGATCACTGAGTAAAGGAAATAATCTTTGGGATCCAATATTTTTCAAAGAATATTACTTCCTAATTTTAGGAGTGTTATTCTCTCATTAGCAATGAAAAGGCAGCTATCACACAGAGATCACCTTTTATCTAGGCATTTACTTTTGAATGATAATTTGTCATTTGAAAGCACTATCTCCTTCACACAATAATTTTAAATGTAAAGTTACCTTGGAAAATTCATGAGTTTGGGGGTAATGTCATAAAATCTGGGGCTCTATCACTGCAATCCTTTCTGCATAAAACCAAGGCAAATATGCAAGGTCATTTATGCTGATAAATATCTTTTAAAAATGACTACTGTTTCATGATTTGGCCATTATCAACTTTTTCATTTCAGTAATGATTTTTATGGTAAAACATGGACCATCCCCAAATGAACAAGGATAAATATCACTTTTATCCAGATAAAAGTAATATTTTTTAAAAACACAGCATTATTGTGTGTCTTCTTTGGCTCAGGGTTGTCTAAGACAGCTGCTGTCTTTTGTAGTCCAGCATTTTGTCACTTCTTTGGGTTCTAGTCATTTGCTTTCATTTGCGTTATTTTAAAATAGAGGTCAAGTTGAAGGTGTAGGTTGAGGGTGGATACCTAATATATATAAAGTCCTAGATTCAATACCCCAATAGAAACAGGACATGGTAGTGCACACCTACAATCCCAGCACTATGGATATGAAAACGGGACCAGAACTTCAAGGTCATTCTCCACTACATAGAAAGTTCTATGCCACCTTGGAGAGCATGAGACTATCTCAAAGACAAATGAGTAATCTAATAAGCAACAACAAAACCCAAGTTTTATTTTCGTAAGGGCTTGTCAATGAAACCAAATAATCACTTTTACCCAAGACAGAACATCAAAGGAAATAAGAAATACACTTCTGGGGCTAGAAATGATGTATAAGGTATATTTCTTTCATTTCTCCAATGTTTCTAAGTACATAAGTCTTAGATGTGGTTTGAAGGGAATGCTCAAGAATTAGATCAAATAACGCATTCTCTCTTTCTGACCATCTCTGAAAATAGGAAAAGAAAGGGTGGCAAGCTCTTATCCATTCATCACTGTATCAATGGAGTGATACTCTGTGAAACACAGGTGTTATCTGAGGGAAGAATAGGTCCTTCAGTGGAATGGACAATGAACTATCCCCCAATGGGACTATGCAGTTTTTGTTTGCTACATCTTCTGTCTAGAGCTTTGAATAAGCACAGGCAATGGGCATATTAAATTGTAAAGGCAAACCGAGCACTCAGGAGGCTGAAACAGGAGGACCATGAGCTCACGCCTAGACTAGACTTCACAATGCGTTCAAGGTCAGCCTGGGCTGTATAGTGAGACCTGTCACAAAATAAACTAAGCCAAATGTAACTTGGGTGCTATAAGGTAAATAGAGGCATCCCTATCTTTAGGCTGTTAAAATGAAGAAATGATCGAACACTTAGATAACTGAAAGACAAGCTAGTGAGAAATATCAGACAGTGTTCCACACATGGAAAGTATTCCTTACCCAGGAAAGATTATTGAAAGAGCTAACTTTTATAAATGTTCCTGACTCAGAAGTGCTTATGCAGAAACTGAGAGAACATTAATAAATGGAAGTTGTTTGTGAAAAAGAGAAGAAATTTAGCTCAGAAGTTAAAAGGACAAAAGAGCAACAACAACAACAAAATACTCCAAAACTGCAACTTTAGACAAAATCCTGTTTTGCTGGAGCACAACCACATGCCATCTTGTTTACATATTGTCTGCGGCTGCTTTTTACAAAATTGAGCCCTACAACTGTCCAGCCAGAAAAACCTAACTACTGGGTACATTGTATACATAATTTTCCAATCTTTAACTATCAGTACATTATGGAGATGGCTTGTGATTAACCTAGAAAACTCATGTGTACATTATAATGTACCTTCACTAGCAAACGCAGAGTCTGTGTTTAATATTTTAAGTCATGGTGAGGCTCAGAGAATTGGATGGATGGTTAGAAGTAAGCCTTACCAAAAATAGTGCAGCCATAGTACACTAAAAAAAAAAAAAAAAGGTACTATGCTGTCCACGTCAGCATTCAGAAAAATTGCCAGATTGATTGACAAGTGAGTGTTCCCTCCTGAACCACAGAGATGTTTCCTCAGACTTTGGGCCATTTTTCTGTTGTTTGTTCTTGAAATGAATACTTCTAGAAAAAGTGGAATGAAGTTTCTATTGATTGGATGATTGGGCTTAAAAATACTGTAGTTGTTTATGTAAATGAAAACAGTTATTAGGTATTGGGCGGGCTTGCTACCAATATTCCAGATTGAGAACTAGAGTCAAAAAAATGAGTCTTGTATCCTACACACTTCCATTTTCCTTTAACTCATATTCCATGCCTAGTACCTTTTGAGAGACAATGTCTGTTCTCACTGCCTCTACTAACAACCAAGTTAAGTGGCAGAGTCTGCCTTTGTGAAGGCGACTGAGAGATAATGATTAGAAGTCATGTGGGGCAAAGTAGCACTGGGAATCTCTGCTCAGAAGGGAACGAGGAGCTTCAAATGGGTAAAATTTCACTTAGGTTTTGATAATTTTCCATACAAAGCATATCTATATCTATCCATGTATCTATGTATCTCTCTCTCTCTCTCTATATATATATATATATAGAGAGAGAGAGAGAGAGAGGAATAAAGATATATCAGTATAGGTGTAAATAAAGATATAGAGAAATATAAGAATAGAGATAGATAGATATGGATGATACAGATAAAATTATAGATATATCTCCAAACAAAACTTGGAGAAGAGCCCATATATCAAGCCCAAGAGTGTAACTCTGATTGTCTGGTTTAAATGTAGGGCTAAGAGAAGGAAGGGGATTGAAATACACCTCTGAGAAAGTGCTATGGTAAAATAGGCAGTGCATGGAAGAGAGTTGAGAATGCAAAGGAGTCTATGGAAAGGAGACTCAATTAGAATGCTTTCCTTGGTAGAAGATGAGAAGACTGTGGTGTCACCTGGAAATCAAGACAGAAAGTCACACAAAAAATGAATTCTTTGGTAAATCAGTAGTTGCTTTAAAAACAAAACCTGAAAGATTGATTAAACATGGGAGAATGTTGTGCATTAATGAGCAAACTGGTGTGAGCACAACATTCTCTGCCGTGACCCTCTCCTGATAAATTCATTCTAACTTACTCTAATTGTTCTGAGGCTTTGTTGCTTTAAGCAAGTATACTGCAAGTCAGCTACTTAATAATCCTGATAATTAGTAAAGAAAATAACAAAGCTTTAACATTTTAATTTCTGTTTTTAAAAGCCATTTCCATTCTAGGAGTTGATGCTCTACAATCTGCCATATGCAAAATATAAAGATTTATTTGTATTTTATCCATGGTTTTTAGGAGTATTTACCAAGAGTTAAAAGGACCAGGTCAAAAGCCAATAAGTAGTTTTCTGGTCATGATGAAATAACCAACAGAATGACCAAAAGAAAGGAATTATTATTTTGGTTCACTGTCTCATGAATTTCATCCTAGAGTCTTTGGTTCTGCTGATTCCAGGCCCACAGCAGAACAGAATATCACAGCAGAGGGACTGTAGGCAGGACAAGGCTGTCCAGATTCAATAGATGTTAGGGGAAGAAGGGTGAAGAAAGAAATGAAAAGCAGAGGACAGAGGTTTTGGAAGACAAAGAAAGATATTTCCTGGGCAAGGAACAGTGCCTAAGGATACTACCTTACTTGCCCAAATCCTCTATCTAGGCTTCAACTCTTAAAGTTTCCAGAACCTCAAAAACTGACATCACCAGCTGGGTACCAAATGTCCAATACATCAGCCTCTTTGAAGACACCTATCTAAACCATAACAAAGATTAACTGCACATCATTTTATTACATACTAATATCCTTTTCTATGAAGTTGCATTCATAGCATCAGTATCTGCTGTATTCTCAAGGCCTTATCAATAGAGTGTTTTATAAAACATTTAGACGATTGCCAATCAGAACTATGAAAATGGCATTTAAAATTCATATTGTTCTCTTTTTGAGTAAAGTTGAGAATCTCTCCCTACATTTGTGAATGCTGCTTCTATTAACTCTTCCTACACCAAGCTCAGTGATCTGTATAATGTCTTCATACCTTGGAGACTATTTTACACCTAATCCGGATATCCTGATGCATGCTAATTGTAGTCATGCACACATGCTCCCATTCCAAGTGACCTCCTGGGTATTGCACTCATTCCCTCCCCTCCATCTGCTCTTTCTACTGGTCCCTCATTGGGAATGATCTCTCCCTTGTAGATCAGCTCAATTAAAATGATCTGGAGCTATTAACAATGAGCTCTGCCTTTGAAGAGTTGGACAGAGTGCAACCAATACTTCTTGCCTTTGAATTTGGTATACCTTCTATATAGTTGCAAAGTTATAATGAAAATGCACTACCTTTATGACTTAAAATGAGCAAACCAAGAGGAAAATAAAATCACTGCTCTCCTTTTGAAGCCTTCCTTTTTTTAAAATCAGACCAGAGATTTAAATATGGCACACTCTGAATCCTCTATGCTATGTGCCGATCTGTATTAGTCAGTTCAAGTTTTTATGACAAGATACTACAAAGTGGGTGACTTAAGCATTAGAAATTTTCTCACAGCACTAGAGGAGACAGTTTTAAGATACCTGTGTATGGTAATTTGAGTATAATTGTCCCTCACAGGGTCATAGGGAGTGGCATTATTAGGTGTGGCTTTGTTGCAATGGTTATGGCCATGTTGGAGGAAGTGTGTCACTCTGGGGTGTGCTTTGAGGTCTTATATATGCTCAAGCTAAGCCTAGCACCTTAGTTTACTTCCTGATCCTGAATAACAAGACATAGGATTTTCAGCACCTTCTTCATCGCCATGCCTGTCTACATGCTTCCATGTTTACCACCATGACGATAATGGACTAAACTTCTGAACCCCATTCAATGATTTCCTTTATAATAGTTGCCATAGTCATGGCAGTAGAAACCCTGACTAATATATTGTGGTAGTATGGTTGCTTTCAGGTAGAGCTTCTCTTTCTGACTTGTAGATAATAGATTGATTTTCTTTTTCTTATGCCTCCTGTTGCTTTCCTTCTTCGTGTGTTGGGGGTGGGTGTTGTGGTGGCTCCAGTCTTTAATCCCAGAAGCAGATGTATATCTGATAGAGGCCAGCTTGGTCTACAAAGCAAGTTCCAGGTAAACCAAGGTTATACAATGAAACTTTCCTACAAAGGCCAAAACAAAGAAGAAACAAAAATACTAGTTTGATGGAATTAGGACCCCACTCATAAGACCTCATTTTAATTTAATCACATTCCAGCAGATCTTTTCTCCAGTATAGTCATATAAGTAGCTGGAGCTTCAAGACATGAATTTTTATCAAACTCACTTCATAACAATTATTGATCCAGCCATACCCATTCATTCATCCAAACACAGATCTTCCATTTTGTAATTATCTGCGGATATGTGCCATGCTCTAGTTAAATGTACAAAACTGCTTACAATTAGTCTTTCCTTTTATATTTTTTTCTCTTTCATTGTAAGCATTATTTCTTCATCACTTTTATCCACAAGAGTCCAGTGCATAATAAATGCTCCATAATTATTTTCTAAGTAATGAGCCAGATGCTGACCTTTGGCATGATGCTGTGTAAATATTTTGTGTGTTTCTTCATTCTTTTCCTGAAGAGTCAAACAAGGAAAACTTCTTTATCTTCAGATACAAATCCACACAGTTTTTTTTTTGTCACATAACCAGGCAAGGCAAACATGAAAAGTAAAGAGATTAGTTTAATGTAGAAAGCAATATTAAGTATTCATATAAAATTTTAAGAGAGCATGAATATATGAATTTCATTAACGGTTCTCTATCGGTTAGCTTGGAAGTTTAAATAGTTTTGAAAATTATCTAACTGTATTACCATATTATAGTTTATAAAATAACCACTTTTATTCCTTTTATCATGCTGTTTATATGCTGAGAGAAAAATGTATGGACAGTTGAAGTTTTATAATTTATGAGCAATTTCACTTTTAAAAAAAAAACTTGTTGGAATGTTTGCCTAGGCTTTTAGAGTTTGCTTTTAGAGAGTAGTAAGAGTCACAATAGTCACCTTATTCCACCAGTGTGCAATGGGAAACTGATTTCTGGCATTCTGAAGTTCACTAGGGGGTAGAAGGTGGGCAAGAGTTCATCAAGCAAGATGTTGCCATTTGAATCTCCCATATGTGATACATCTGTCCTGGAATTAGAATGAGATCTAATCAGACTCCCGACAGCACAACCATCTGTGAACAGTCAGGAGAGTAAGAATTTAGGGTATGACTCTTAGGATACCCCTCAATTTCCTCACTGGTGGGAGAAGTTTGGATGATACAAGATACTCAACAGTGTGGATTTGATGGTGGGTCGGTGTTCTGGACGAATTTTACAAAATGCTGAATTTGTAAGACTAATGTCTTAGGCAACTTCAATGGTTTCCTGAGTCCTTGTACATAGTTTATAAGAGAAAATGTACATATTATGATGAGGCATATTCTCTTCCCTGATACTCAGACAGTTACCAGTGTGCCTGGCTGATCTGTCAGAAGCTGGCCCTAGTGAAATGAGAATAATATGGGATTTGGAATCAGTCATTCACGAACTCACATGCCACATCTCTTACCACCAGCTGTAGGTCCTGCAGTAATCTAGTTAATTTCCCTGAACTAAACAGGATTCAAGCATCTATTTTTGTAATATTTGAAAAATTAAATTTGATCAGCCATCTAAGAACACCACATATCTTACTAGTCAGTGATTTTTCTTTCATCTTTATTAATTCTTCATTTTATCTGTGTGTCTTTTTTCCTGCCATCATGATGGGATGTTTTTATGAACAACCAGATGTTTTTATCATTTTCTATGCAAGGCTTTGAGTATCTGTAAATTTATTTGTATGACATCATCATCATCTATTGTCTCTCATTAAAGGTTCATTCATTCCTTTTTATGAATGCTTGCAATACCTCTTTGCATTTCTGTTCATATCTTCCTGTGCCCATGACCCTGTGATCCAGGTCAGTGCTAACTTGTTAAATGTGATTACAAAGTAGAAGCAAGAATTTTGCCATTTTGTGGATGTATGAATCTGTCTCTTCTTTAATATATACTTGAACTATTTAACTATTATTTTTAGCTGGGATTCCTATCACTTGAGACTGGGAATTTCACAACATTTTATTCTGGCTGGTCAGACCAGACTTCAATAAGCCTGCTCTCAAGTCTACTTCTCTTATAATCCAGGCTAATATACCAATACATCCATTATCTCAGCTGCTCAAGAAGGTGATTAGGCATTGCAAAGCCTATTCTTGTTCAACACCTGTTCCCATATTGATTCTGGTTCTGCTTGGCTACAGACTCTTGGCTTAGCCATTTGATTTTTGGCAGTCACCACTGATCTTTCATTTTCTGACTTTCAGCTTTTCTTTGGGAGAACTGGCATGTATGTGACCAACCACCATTTTATTATTATTATTATTTTATAGAAATTTGGCCTGTTTCTAGATCTGCAAAATAAGCAATGTAAAGTTAAAGTTTTTGTCCAACCACTGATCCAGATTTGCTGTGTGAATCTTTGTAGATGGCTTGATTTCTATAGGTCAGATATGATGGCTAATTCTCTGTCCTTAACTAGGCTTCAGTACTCAGATATTTAGTCAGCTATCATGCTGGATGATTCTGTAATAATGTTTTTTTTAATAAAATGACCATTTAAATGAGTAAATTTTTAGTAATACTGATTACCCTGAACACATGAGCAGTCTTTAGTTACCCAGTTAATGGCCTTAGGGAGAAGACTAAGCACAGGGAATTCAGCCTTCAAACTGCAGCTATACCTCTTTTTTTTGGAGGGTTCACAATCCAAATTTATAATTAATTAAGACAATTTCTTCAGTCTTTCTCTCTGTTTTTATCCCTCTGCCTATGACGTATACATGCAGATGTGTAGATGTTTATATAATGCAAGCATAGATACATGACATATATACAAGCTAATATGCATACATGTTAGTGGCTTTTCTGTAGAACCTTAAAAATGCAGCATATCTTCTTTGGTAAACTAAGGGTAAAAATTTTATCTAATTCCTATATGATCATTGAGGAACCTAGCATAGTACCTAACATATAATAAGTGTTCAACAAATCCTAATTGCTCTTTGAACTTTTATCTATCAGTTCCTTTTATCACTTTCCGCCTTTGATCATGAATTTTTCCATTCAGTAACACTTCGCAGTCCCTCCATCTAAGGTATTTTACTGAGTTCAATTCAGTTAAGACCATATGTCTCCTGCAAAGCCAAAGTAAATGCCCTTCAAGGCTTGGTTATTTATGTCTATGACTATATCTGGTTGGAACATAAAATCTATGCATTAATATAGTTCACAAAAAGATGTTGTAAATATCATAAAGATCTAATGCTCAAAGACTTTCTATATCAAATCTTGTCAATATTTGTTTCTAAATAATCAATTAATGAATGCACTATTTATATTTCCTATACTAGATTCAAGGATACACTAAGTTCGTGATTCCAGACCATAATTAGACAGATATATAGGTTCACGATGTGTTCTTTATGTGTCTGGTATAAGCAAGGTTAATGATAGTCACTTCTGCTTAAATTTTGAGGAAACATATAACTAATTGATGGGTACATTTTCCATATACCAAAACATGAGTCTGAAATGAAGATCATCTGCTAAGAGGATAGAAGGAAATCTGAAGGAAGAAAGTGAATCTTTCTGCCAGGATGAATCACTGGGAAGCTACTAAAACAAACATCACACACAAGTTCTCCCCTGAAGAAAAGGCAAGACTGGAGTCACTAGAGATGGTGAAGAGTGTTATTCTATAGAAAGAAAAACGGTAAGTAGCTTTCATTGACAATTGCTCTCTTGTTACTGTTCTATTACTATGAAGAGACGCCATGACTATGACAACTCTTGAAAAAGGGAACACTTAATTGAGGGCTTATGTATAGTTTCTGAGGGTTAGACCAGCATCATCATGGCTGGGAGCATGAGGGCAGGCAGGCATGATGATAGAAAAGTAGCTGAAATTTTTATATACTGATCCTTAGACAGCAAAGAGAGCTAGAGATGGGGTGAGGTATGAGAGAGATTGGGCCTTGCATGGGCTTTTGAAACCTCCAAGACCAGCGATGTGCTTCCTTCAACAAGGCCATACTGTTATTTATCACCTTCCCTGTCACTTGGGTACCCTGTCCTTTAAGAGACAAGCTCTGCCCACTCCCAACCTCCCCCCACTTTCTGCATAAGCAAGCAGATCCCCTACCTTCTTTCCTGTGCTTTCTCTCTGTCTGTCCCTCTTCTGAAGAGGTAACTACTACTTCTCTCCTCACCCTTCTCCCTCTCTCCACCCACCTCTCTCTCTCTCTCTCTCTCTCTCTCTCTCTCTCTCTCTCTCTCTTTCTGTCTCCCTCTCTTCTTTCCCCTTCTCCCCTTTTCCCTCCATAACCCACTAAATAAACTCTATACCCAAACTCTACCTCTGCATGGTATATCTGTCTGTCTCTCACCTGCCAAGGTCTCCCACCTGCCGACCCTCCAAGGCCTCGCCTCGGGTGACTCACTGCTACCCATTGTGGGACTGCCACCACTCATGGGATGGGTTCCCCACCACCATGTGTTTATAAAACAGTAACATATACGTCCTAAACCTTCCCAAATAATTTATCAGCTGTAGACTAATATATGAGCAAATATATGAGTCTGTGGGGTGCACTCTCATTTAGAGTAGTTTAAAGGAAGTGGCTGGAGGCAGCAGGCTACAGTGTCTGGGAAAGGAAATGATCCCTTATTAGTGGTTATAAGCATTGGGATTTGAGTCCTAGGAGTTAAAGTCGGCTAATAGAGTCATTGAAGGTATTTCAGCACACTTCCCAAGTCAGTGAGAAGTAGTGAAGACTTAAAAATAATAAAATCCTACACATTTACCAAGAAACAAAAATGATAGCACGGTGAGACTAGAGAGATATTGGCAGTGGTTGGGCTGAAACAACGAATTCAAATGGGGAGTGTTCTTGCACACTGTCAACTAGATGCAAAAGAAATTCAGGAAAGGCAAATTTAGTTCAAAACCTTAAACTACCTTTTGGCATCAAGGGAGACATTTAAGACAGTGAACACTCTGAGGGAGAAAGGCTCTGCTCTTTGAGCTTTAAACATGTCAACTCTTTCACAGAAAGGCCTATTTTATTATCCTGTTCTATAAAGATGCAGAACCACGAGAGAGTGGAGAAGTTAAGTGACTGAGCCAATGCTTCCCAGCCAGGGTCACAGAACTGTTTCAAGATTCCACTTTGCTCTTTCTGCATAGGACCGGGTGAGCAGTGATAATGCTTCTTATAAATACTTCTTCAAAAGGAGAATGGTTGCAAAGGGGGAAGAAGATATCCCCTCACTTTACTTTCTTGTACATCTTCAATAATTTTTTTTTTCAGTGGAGTGGACGAGGTACAATCAGAATCAGAAAAGAGTTGCAGATTATAAAAGTTGAAAACAAGAAATCAAACCTGCAAGTGGAACCTTTGAAACTAGCACACTTTCGATGTAAACTGCAGTTTTGGTAAAGATGTCTTGAGTATTGATATTCTCAGAGGAACAGTTTTCTTTCTGCTTTGGTTTATTGATTAACTTTAATTTCCATTATGGTATTTTGCACAATCAAGGCACTGTAAATCTTGTAATTTAAACATAAATTACTTGAGAAGGGTTAAAATCCTTTTTTCCCTTTTGTAGATAGCATTTGTTTTAGGGTATGTGGGAAGCTAGAGAGAAGTTAAAATCAGTGTGAGCAATTGTTCTGCCAAGATAATAGTGCAAGCCTGCAATTTTTTACAGCCCCACAGCAAGTCATCCTGGACAAGCAAATGACTCTGTAGTATAAAAGAGCCAAGGTGCTCCTAACAGGACACTCTACCTTTGGAATACAGAAGAGAATTCAGTATGTTTTACAAGGTTATTGCAAAAGACACTTGCTCCAGTCTAGTTTATTGTAAGATATCTGACAGTCTATTTTAAACATCATAAAACTAATATGTTTAGTGACAAGAAAACCTCTGCTTTATGAAGCAGAAGGTATGTCTACTACTGCAATTGTCTGACAGTGAAACCAAACCTCGTCACAGATGCCTGTCGGGGGTCCAAGGAAAATCAAATATTAAATTTAACAAATTGCAACAATAGGTAGGTTTACAATGGAAGTAATATTTACTCTGCATTTCCATTTCCTTAAGTAAAACATTATATTCAATCACTCAGATATAAATTAATTTTTATTTTAAGTAGTTTTAATAGACAAGGTACATATTTTTGACTACTGCACAGTATAAGCAGGCATTATGTATGGTGCTTGGGACAAATCTTAATGTCTCACAGATGTGAGGCAAATGCTTTAGCACTGAGCTATATCCCCATAAGCCAGACATTGTAGTGACACCATTCTGTGCAGCAGTTTGAGCTTCCTCATTCATTCTTTTACCATTCATACTTAAGGCCTAACATATTCTACCTGAAATCTATTGCACACACAGGGGACCATAAGAACCTTCATGAGATGGTCTCTGTTCTGTCTTGATTGAGCAAAGGTAATGTATCTGCAACCAGATATTTTAAGGCAAAAATGGCTCTGGTAGCCCCAGCAGGCTGAGTTCTGCCAGTTACCCCCTAAAATGCCAATTAAAGAGTCAAGTCATAGTGAATGGGGGGGGATTTATTGACTGTGGCAATCGTGGGAGGAAAAACAGATGAAAAGGTTTAATGATTCTAAACCCATTTTTGGGGTACTGATGTGAGATTTAAGAAGAAGCAACGGAAGAACTGAGGCAGTAGGCAAGAGTTACATATTAATGAAGTAGTACTGATGGAGGTATAATCTGGTTAATCATTCTCACACTTCTGGTTCTGGTATGTCTGTCAGGAGATTTTACCTTTGTCAAGCTTAAGAGGAGAAATCTAGTTATGATAAGACCATTGCTTGCTTTAGGATATAGCCTGCCTATCACAGATAGTATTGCCATTTTCTGGCTGGGTGAGCAGTGTCTGTCCTGACTCTGCTGTCCAAGAATCCTGAGGTGACTCAAGTGGAATGGTTATGTGAGAGACAAGGATTATTCAAGATGCCTTCAACCAAAGTACAGGATATGCTGAAAAACAAAATGAAGGTGTAAACATTCAGGATTTCGCAGTGATTCGGAATCTGTAGACTCAAATGAGGAATGTATGTTTTTCAGCAACACAGCTTTTAAGTGTCTATTTCATATATGATATTTTATGGAGATGCTGAGACTGGAGAGTAGAACAGCCGAGAGTGAGTTCTAGAAGGCTTTACACACAGACTGGAAAATTGTCATATTCAAAAACCTTGTTGATAACCAAAAGTATGAAATGTTTCCTCCCTGACCAAAGCACAGGATGATTCTGTAGCTATGGGCACTGCAGTGACTGAAGGTGACCTGGGTTTTGCTGTAATCCTAAAAGGAATGCAAATGGATGGAGATTTGAGAAGCTAATGAGATATTCAATGCATGAAGTTATATATAGAATTGTAAATAACAGGTAGTTTGAATGAGAATGGCCCCTGTCGGCTCATGTATTTGAGTGCTTAGTTCTCAGTTGATGGAACTCTTTGGAAAGGATTAAGAGGTGAGGCTACATTGGAAGAAGTGTATCACTGGGGGTAGACCTTAGCATTTCAAAAGACTCAAGTTATTTCCAGTTAGCTCTCTCGCTTTCTAGTTGATGCTTGTTGATCAGCTGTAAGGTGTCAGCTACTGCTCCAGTGCTGTGCCTGCCTGCTGCCGTGTTCCCTGCCATGATTTTCATGAACTCACTTCTCCTCTGAAATCATGAGCTCCAATCGAGTGCTTTCTTTTAAAGGTCATCTTGGTCATTGTGTTTTGTAACAACAATAGAAAATGAACTATGATGGGAACAGATAAAGTACGTTCAAGAAAGCCTACACTATGCAAATAACTCACAAGTTCACAGTTTCAATTGTCTCTGCATTTATGTATAGGTGGGAACCTCAAAAATGAGTAATTCTGCTTCTTGTCCTTGATAACCAATTCTGTTTCAGCTAGAAACTAGAGATGGAAAAACTTGGTTTTATCTGCAGCTTTTTCCTGGTCAGTGACCAAAAGTACCAAAATGTTTAGGGGCACTGGTTCATATTCTGATTTGTTATCCCTTTCTTTCTTTGCTGTGGGACAATGGTCTTATACCCTGTCTCTTATATTGTATTGTTTTAATAAAATGCTGATTGGCCAGTAGCCAGAAAGAAAGTAGAGGTGGGGTGATGGTGTAGGAGGTCCTTCTGTCTTTGTGTTGCTTTCATTGGTTAATAAAGAGACTGCTTTGGGCCAGTTGATAGGGCAGAACTAAATGGCATGCTGGGAGAAAGGAGGCAGAGTTAGAGACATACCATGGAGCCGCCAGAGTCAGACATGCTGAATCTTTCCCAGTAAGCCACTGCCATGTGGCGATACACAGATTAATAGAAATGGGTTAAACTGACATGTAAGAGTTAGCCAATAAGAAGTTAGAGCTAATGGGCCAAGCAGTGTTTTAATTAATACAGTTTCTGTGTGGTTATTTCAGGTGTAGGCTAGCTGGGCGGCTGGTAACAAACAAGCGTGCCCTCCTTGCAACAAGGCGACCAGAACAGGAGAATTCTGGGAAGAGGAAAAAGTCAGTTTGCAGTCATCATCCAGACACAGAGGAAGCCAGATGAGAATGCCTCACTGATAAAAGGTACCAAGCCGCATGGCTGATACAGACAAGAATTATTGGTTAATGTAAGATGTAAGACTTAATAAGAAGCCTGAGCTAATAGGCCACCAGTTATGAATAATGTAGGCCTCTGTGTGTTTCTTTGGGATTGAATGACTGTGGGACCAGGTGAGAAAGAAACCTTTGTCACCATTTCTTCTCATTTTAGATAGCAATTAAAATGAGTACAGATGCCTGAAAGCTATGTAAGAAGGTGTGCGCCTGACAGTCTGACTCAGACACTAGGATGTAAAGTCATACAAACACTTGTAATAGGGACAACCAGACTGGTCAGCTAATTTCCCATGTTTCAACCCAGTTAAGCCTTAATAACTCCTAGAACTGTTCACTCCATGGCAACTCTTTATTAGGACCCGTTCCTTATATAAAGAAGCTCTACTTGCTTCCTTTCTTTTAAGTTCTTACCCACAATAAATTCCTTTCTGAAACTCATCCTTTTATAAAATTCATTCTTTATACTTATGAGCAAAAGTACATGGAAATCACAGGTTAAGTTTTAGCTTTGGTGACTGTTGATTGTCTGAGAACCTAGTCCACTTCTCAGCTATGCTTACTTGAGGCCAGAAAGTCTCCATCACACTCAAGGACTTACCAGCTTTCTCACTCATATCTCCATGTTTTTAAAAGCTGCCTCTGCTGTTGGGGCCTGTAAGAAGTCCCCAAAAGACCACCAGTCACAATGTAAGCAGCAATAACTTTTTTATTATGTTATGTCCAGATCAAGGAGTCCCCCCAAACCAATTAGGAGATGGAGTCCTGTATGTAAAAACAAAGAGCCTTTATTCTAAAGGGGGGTGATGTGGGATTTCCTTCTGTATTTGTATTGCTTTTATTGGTTAATAAATAAAGAAGCTACTTGGGCCTATCACAGGGCAGAATAGAATAAATCAGGATATCCAATCAGAGATAGAGGGGAACATATGTGGACTCAGGGAGAAACCATGTAGCCACCCACAGGAGACAGAGGCAACAGCACCTTGCTGGTAAGCCACAGGCACATGGCAATACACAGATTAATAGAAATGGGCTGATTTAAGATGTAAGAGTTATCTAGAAATATGCATAAACTAATAGGCCAAGCAGTGTTGTAATTAATATAGATTTCTGTGTGATTATTTAGGGAGTCTGGGTGGCTAGGAAATGAATCAGCAGCCTCCAGCATCAATTCTTATACAAGTTTGCAAACTCGGGTTCTCTGTGTGTTCATCATATTGGAGTGGTCTGTCCATCAAATTGGAGTAGTTGGAGAGCCCCAAGCTCAGTTGAGGTTGGGTTTTTATAGTAGCAAAGGTGGAGGTGAGGGATTTCTAAGGTTTAGGACTCCTGATTGGCTGACATTTGTCTAGGGGTGTCTTGGTGAGAAGCAATGTGTGTATGCTGGCAGGTGATCCTATCTACAATGGTTGGAACCTTAGGAATTTCCTTTGGATGGTCTGTTCCTGGGTAGTGCCTATGTAGTCTCAGTTCGTGATTTTTCTTGAAACCGGGGTAAACTACTGAGACTCAGGCCCTTTCATGCAGAACTACAGGAATTTTAAAAACTGTGTACCATGATACTTAGGATTGGCTTATGCAAGTGGCAACCATATTAGTACATTTCTAATTGGTTAGGGCTAGCAGGGGTGGGCTAAGATTATAGTTTTTCCATTCTTGGGCAACTCTGGACAAGTCCCAGGCTTTGTTTTTATTTGGCCATCACCTGTGGGGCAGGGGGAAAAGGGTGTTGGCACAGGCCTACATGCCTAGTCCAGTGTTAGGGGTGTTTGTGAGTGACTGCCCTTTGTTTGTGAACTGAGGCCTAGTTCTTACCTGAGTTATTAGGGGCCTGTCATGATATTTTCCTGGCCATCTCATCTACTTCTTCTGCAACTCTGTGTCTCCGATCAGTTCCCTGCTCACAGACATAAGAACATAGGAACCCTGGGCAAGGGCCAAGTGAACCTCAATATCTTTCAATATCAGGACCTCATAAGAAAATCAAAGCTTTCAGAGGAAGATAGAGGCGGGGAAAGGCAAAGAAGACTGGGGGTTTTCTACTCTATGCCTTCAGGTTTTCTAAACTGCCCAGTATATCAATCTATGCAGAGGTCTTCAGATTTCTCTGAGCATCTGAGAGATGCACTTTTATGTCCCTATATGTAAAGATATCTCATGCCTACATCTCCTTCGAAGAAGTCAATAGCCCTCACTGTCTTTCTAACACTGCCCAACAAGCTGTGACAACTGCATTCTGCTGCATAAGGACCAAACTTAAAATCAGATGCAAATTTCTTAATGCTTCCTTTCCACTCACTTACATTTGCCATTTACATGCAAATGCTGCTCCCCTCTTTGACCTCACTTGTGCCTCTCAAGCTGTTTTCCTAACCTGGCTTGGGCAACGGTGATGCTGAGCTTCTGTGAAATCTTGGGCCACCCTTGACTGTTTATCCAAATGTTCTTGGATCATAATTCTTCAGGAAATGCCTTTCTATCAAAGTGCATATCTGAATCTGGGTGATAATATAATCCTAAACTATGGATTATAGTTAAAGCACTTAGAAGTAAATTTTCTGACTGCATTCCCACGTCCATGAATGGTGTAGCTTTTTCAGAATCTCCAGTTTAGCCATCTGATTGAAGCCTTTGACAGAAGAGTGTGATGGGATGTAACTGACAGGGGTGTGGCGCAAGGAAATAAGAAAAAGAAAGAAAAAAGAAAGAAAAACAATCAGGATATATTGCTAATATATGCATTTGCAGTGATTTTTGTGTTTTTCTCCAGTGCTTCTTTCTGGTGAAACCTGTTTTGGTGGGTCAGCTCAGAGGATAGAGGCTGAGCTCTGCATTCTTTGTAACAGCTCAGGGTGAAATAAACGCTTGTCTAATGCTGTGTGGCTCAATGCCCCGGTGTCATATCTATGCTTGCCATAAAAGCAGTGATAAATATGATATATTTTTATGACATTGAATACTCTATGTGTCAATAAAATATATTTTTTAAACTAAATGAAGGCTGCAGTGAACCTGCCACCTGACGGAATCACGGAGTCTTAGTGTCCTGGGTCTGATTCAGCTCGGGTGGCAGAATCATCAATCGTCTCTGATGAAATTAGGTGCCCAGAGCTTGTGGCATATGCAATGCTTTAATACTAATGCTCTAAGAGATTTTTTTGTTTTGTTTTGTTTTCTGATACACATTGAGAAACGTGTCCCTTGCTTCTCATTGGGGAAATGGATCATAGTTATAATCGACCAGATGAGCTAAATGACCTTTCCTTATTTGAAATGTCCTGGGATTTTTATAAGAAGCCAAGATCCATATATGCAAAAGAAGCTGCAGTGTAAACTTTTCAAAGGCACTCAATAGGCTGCTTTGAAAATATCATTTAAACATGGAGGATCCCATTTACTGAATACTCATATTGACTGAAGACAAAATGCCTTGCAAAGCTTAGAGGGGTAGTATTGTTTATTCCTTGTAAATGACAAATGAATGATGCTGTTGATAGCATTACTCATGTCCACACAGGGCTTTTTATTTGCTAAAGTATTTTATGTTTAGCTCTTGGGATAGCATTCAAGAGAGAAAGCATGGTTTTGTAGTACACTGAGCTTAAGCCAGCTTTATGCCGGTAACAAATAATAAATCATGCTGGGCTAGAACATGTGAGCATGGGTTTGGACCGGGTGGGGCCTTTTGCTAGCTGTGCCAGACTCGCCAGTAAAGGTAACAAATAGCCATTCTAAGAAGAAAGATTTTTCAATGTAAGGCAATGAATAAGAAGGTTGACTTTAAATGTGTCTTTGGTCAAAGATCTCATGCACACTCCTGCTCACACACAAAAGTTAAGCACACACAGTTCTAAAATACATAACGAGCACATTTTCATCTTCAAACTTGGAAATGTCCATAACAGGCTGTGTAAAAACACTTTAACTGTATTTGAATATTGTTTGATTCTTTGAGACTATTCTCGGAATGAGGGAGGACTGCTTTTTATTGTTGTAGATAGGTGATTTTTTTTAGTTTACTTTTTATCATTAGACATTAAAGATAAGTAAGAGGCTTTAAAATGAGCTAATTACCTGATATACGTTGTCAGTGGTATGTATGTCTCTAGACCCTCATCTAGGCAGTTTATATATATTCATGCTCTCTAAGCTACTTGGCTCTTGAGTCTGCTTTTTAATTTTCTGGTTCACATATCAGAGGGGAAGGAGAACCTCCAGTTCCTTGGGATTTTGCTCATTAGCATAAGGCTCTACATTGCAAATCTCCCCAGAATTGCTGGTATTTACATACCGATTTGACATGCATTAGAATTTTGAGGGTCAGTGCTCTAAAATGTTAGCAGATTGAGCACATGAGCTGGAATCAAATGCATAATGTTAACATTGCTTTCCCATTCAATTATGAAGCATTTTGATCAAACGTTAAGTTGACACTTATCTGTCAATTCTTTTTCTTTTTATGATGGACAAATATCAAGAGCATTATCAGTGAATGCTGGCATTGGGAAGATCAATAAGAAATCAATTTTAATAAGGCCTCTGTGGAGGACCAAATTACATACTCAAATAAGAACAAATGAAATTTTATGCAAAATGAGGTCAGGTCAGATTTTAGGTCCTGTCTCTTTTCAGTTCTTTCTTAGATAAGATGCTGATATCACTCTGTTATTTGGAAAAGCAAAGCAGTTGATCAATAATGCCATCCATTGCATGATTTAGCCTAAGCTTCTAAATATATTACAATTCAACATTGCAATATATTTAATGCTATTCACAGATGTATTCTAACACAAATATATTTATTTATTGATAACAAATACCAAATATAAAAGAATCAAACAACTTCATTTGAATCTCAGAGCTGCTCCTAACTATGTGAGATCAGCAATCACATCAAAGCTTATTAATTCAAGAATTAAGACCTTTTAGAATTCTGCCCATGCATTTTTCACAGGGGTAGAAATCTTAAAACCTTCTGCCTCCGTGAGTATTTGGTGCATAAAAAGACTGCATAAGTTAAGAGACTTATGCATAAGTTAAGAGACTGTGGAATGCATGGTCTGCAGGAGGATATTCTTATTAATCCATCCAAGGCTCAGGAAACATCTCAGTTACAGGGAGCAAGGAGAAAAGAGCCCTATGATGGGGAGACAGTTTGTGAAATGCTTTTTCTGTGTAGAACATGACCACTGAACTCATGAATCATTGAAGTTGAATTTACCTATACAGAGCTTGCAGAAGACTGGTCCCTTTAACATTCAGCCATGTATGGTCAGGGTGGAGGGGGACATGCCTCATCAAGGAGAATTATTGGTAGTAGATGCCTGTGAAGTAAAATATCATTTT
Source organism: Ondatra zibethicus (assembly GCA_004026605.1). Taxonomy (NCBI): domain Eukaryota; kingdom Metazoa; phylum Chordata; class Mammalia; order Rodentia; family Cricetidae; genus Ondatra; species Ondatra zibethicus. Next base: position 153,686 of record PVIU01001909.1, on the reverse strand, counting down.
CTTTAGTGGTATGGCTGCTCATACATCTTTTGGTGGATAGGTGGATACCTTCATACAGGCCCGTGCTGGTGGCCCCACTCAAACTCTGTGCTCCCAAACAAAAACATAAACAAAATAAAAGACATACGAGTGGGAGAAATCCTTGTTAGAAGAAGGGAGAGCTGGTGGAGATGGGAGTAGGCGAACAGAGGATAGAGTACAGGGTGTGACAATGAGGGTTAGTAGCAATATTATGAAATTGTCAAAGAAAATGGTTGTTAAAAACAAGGGAAAATGAACAAGCAAAAATTCCACAGAGGTACAAGCTATACAATATTTATTAAAAACATATGCTTAAAATTATATGGCATATGCTTATAAGTATGTACTTTTTACATATAGTGTGGATAATAAAACATATGTATTGTATGTATAATAATGAATAAATTGTGTTACATGCATCCTGATTATATTATTTATAATTGGTATCACTATTATCCTTATTTGTGAATGTGTATGTTTGATTAATTTATTTTTCAACAACTAGTCCTCTTCTGAATTTAAACTGTTGGGCAATTAATGAAATAAAATGATTGATTACAACAACAAAAAGATGAAAATGAGAGATTTCAAGAATCCATGAGCAATAACCTAAGAGTTGAACAAGAAAGAAAAGGATGTCTTCAAGAGCTTTCTCTGCAATTCCTCTTTAACTATGTTATAGTTTTAATTCTTTCTCCTTTCTTGATTGAAACAAATGTCCCCTCTTCAGCCTCCTGGAAAGCAGAAAAAGGGCATTTTTCTCAGTTGAGACTCACTGTCCTGGAAATCACTGAGTATCACAAAAGAAAAGCCAATGCTGTTACCCATTAAATGGGTTTTTTTTATAGTTTTAATCAATCAATATATGTGTGTGGGAGGGGTTTTTATAGTTTTAATCAATATGTATGAGTGTGTGTGTGTGTGTACTTCTTACAAAATTGATGTCCCTTTACTTAGCAATAGTGAAGCCAGTATGTTTTCTCCTTCTCTGTGTTTTGGAGGTGATGATAAGGCTACTCTGAATTTAATTCTCAGAGAACGGGCCCATTTAATCAAGAGATAGTTATCGTTTGGATTAGTTGTAGTTAACAATAAAACTATTTTAGCTCACAGGTTTTCATTTCCTCTCAGTGCTTTACTGATGATTAACCTAGATAACATCCATTCAACATTCGATGACAAAAGATCCCATGTGACTGGATGTTGTCCAGGGAAACATGAAGAAAGATTGTGTGACATGCCTAGGAACCTACAGCTGGTAAAAGTCAGAATTTGTAAGGGAAATATAAGACTCTGAGTTCACTGCACAAATTAGCCCATTTTGTAGTGTATAGTATTACCTAGTTCATAAGTCCCCAAAGTGAAAGAACAAGATTTGAAGGATGTATAAAGGTACACAGTGAATTCTTGCAAGAGAAAGAATTTACATATGGGGTCCTTATCCTTTAAAATTCTTGATTTGAAAATGAGGACAAAACTAGTGAGAGAGATGAGTTTATATCATTTTTGTACTACTAGCTATGTAAGTACAGGCTTCAGCGATTCCTCACGACTGACATTCCTCGCTGTTGTTTGCCTTGCAAACATATGGAATTGGCAATTAGCAGTTTACAGTCCTGATGTTTCACTCAGCTGTCATGTGAGCTTTTTCTCAGCTTAGTACTATAAAAACCTGCCAAGCCTCTAACAAGCTCCTAGTGATGAAGCATGACACTCGGGCACAGCTGATGTGATGATCAGGTCTGATGTGCGTGCGTGCGTGCGTGCATGTGTGTGTGTGTGTCAGAGAAATAGATAGCCGATCTCTGGTCTGCTGCTGGACTTCTTGGAGTCCATAAGTTTAGTTTGTTTGTGTAACTTGGCAGAGCATCCTGGCCATGATAATGGTCCAGATTGCCTTAACAAGATGTTGAGTGCTGCACAAGTGATCCTCGTCTGGCTTTGGCCTCAGCTTCTAGGAGGTATTTGCATCTGCTACAGGAGTGCCTTTGTATACAAGATGGGCATGCCAGATAGGCTTTAGGGTGTTTGTCAGCCATATCTGATCATGTTAGGGTAGGGCCTGACCTCATCAAAGAGAACAGCCATGACATTTATTTAGAGTAGAAAGTTTACATCATAAGGCACCGACTGATCTTAAGATTGAGGTCAAGCACATGAACAAACAATTAACCAATCATATCTATATCACAAAGTTCCCATTAAATCCTCTGGATATAGAATCTCGGTGAGTTTTCAGATTGAAAATATTCTATGAATAGTTTCATGCATCAGGCCTAGAAGGATAAGATAGCTTGACTCCACAGAAAACATAATAAAAAATTCACGTTTGAAACTCTCCTGCTTTTTACCATGTTTCTCTGGCTGATTTTGATCTGCCTGCTTCCGCTGCAGCAAACGACACTGCACATGCTATCTCTCAGGGAGCTCTATGGTCTCTTCTGGTGAATTACTGAACCAGATTCATTTGAGAACTCCTTGAACTTGACTGAGAGCCAAATTAGCATAGGTTAAATGACTCTATCCTAAATTTTCTGGTAGTTTCTTGTGCTTATATGACCTTAACACTGGGGAGAAAGAGAAACGGGGAGAAGAGGTTGTTGGATCATCAGCTGTTGTTGATTCAATGTATCGGAACTGTATAAAAATGTTGAGTGTGTCAACTTGATCAACTTATTCCAACTCTGTGATGTCTGGCACACAACCACCATATCAAAGGGCAGTGATTTAGAAGGCATCCTCAGCCTAACTTATACACATTGGTAACTGTTTAATAAACATTATTTTATCATTTGAAAAATCCCAAAAGGTATGGAAGTAAGTGGGTACAAATAGCTATTCCTTGATATGATCATTTCAGACATAGGCCCTGGAGAAGGCTGAAAGAAAAGTGGAATAGAGGAGGAGTAGTTAGAACTCCCTTCCCATATCCACAGAGGAAATAGTTCAGTAAAAACCTACATCTTTATTGTAAGAAGAGTAGGTTGCTGTGGAATAATCATTTTGTACACTGTACAGATTTGTCATTTGAATTGGTTTAATAAAATGCTGATTGGCCAGTAGCCAGGTAGGAGGTATAGGTGGGACAACCAAGCAAAGATGATGGGAAAAAGAATGGCAAAGTCAGAGAGTCACTGGCAAATGCAGGAAGCAAGAAGAAAATGCCATACTGAGATAAGGTACTTAGCCATATGGCAAATTATAGGTTGCTATATGGGTTAACTTAAAATGTAAGAACTGGTTAGTAATAAGCCTGAACTATTGGTCAAGTATTTATAATTAATGTAAGCCTCAGCATGGTCATTTGGGAAGTGGCTGCCAGGTATTTGGGAACAGGCAGGTGCCAGAAGAACTTCTGTTTACAGTAGGTATTGAACTTAAGTTGACAGATTTTATGGCATAGACCCATACCCTGTGAGCCATCTTGCTCATCCTGCAAAATTACTTCTAATACACCTGTAGGGGAATATATAAGAAAGAAATTTCAGAAGTATAATAGAGTGAGACTTCAATAAACTAGCTAACGCACCAAAACTATGGCAGTGAATAGAATACACAGGGAAGATACAAAATCAGTAACTGGATTAACAGCACTTGGAGTGGCACTCTGGAAATATACCATGAATAGATAAACATCTGATCATTACAGAGTAATTAGAAAAATAAGGAGAATGGGATGGGCTCACCATTAAATTATTTTGGGAAAATTTGCTAGTTAGGAAAAACAACTACTTAAAGCTTTCTCGCATACCACTCATGAGAAAAATTTTAACCTGAGTTATTTAAAATTGTGAACCTAGTCCATAAAAATGAGAATTATGGGTTAGTACTTAGAAAATCTGGGTAAGTATGTATCTACCAATATCATTAGTTTAAATAGAATGTTTAGGAAACCTACATAATAAAATGTAATTAAGTCTCACCCTCCAGACAGCATTGCATGCTTTAAAATCAAATTAAAAAGGGAGTTGTTGGGAAAGGCATGTCTCATTTCAAAATTTCTTTTCATTTTTCTATTATGTTCATGTCTTAGGTATGAACTAGGTATTGCCTATTGATGCTATCTGAAATCTGAATTTTCAAATAATAGTATTAATCTTGCATCACCAAAAATTTTAATTTATTATTATATGTAATCAATCAATACCCAAAGAATTGAAAGTTATATTTTCCTAAACAAGAAATGGAATAGTTTAGAGACTCTTCAAAACAATTACATTCTGCAGATACCTGTACACATTCTATATGAATTGTACTCCCTTTCTCTCCTAACATTTCTTGAGACCATAATAGGATACCCTTTCTTGAAGGAAATGTTTAAGAACATTTGGATCTCACGTTGAAAGTGGGATGTTTTATTTTCCCCTCCATTTCACTCTCAATCCGAAACATATGGGATGTTTTATTTGCAAGCTACAAAAACAAATCAAACAGGCAATTCTGTGTTGGAAAGAATTTATTCTTCCTGTGGATCAAGAGTTGAGCTCTGTGCCCAAACTTCCAAGCCCATTACCTTCTCTCCACAGTCATCAAGGTTAATAGCTGCTTCTGTACCCTTCGTTATTGCTTCCTCTCTGAGTAGAGTCGTCAGGGCTGGCCGCATTTCCCCTCTGTTCATTACTCTCTTGTCTTCTTCTATTTCTTGGAAATGTGTTGTTTTACCTGATTATTGCCAGTTGCTCTATCAGCGTTGTGCCTGTGTGGATTTTCTGATGAAGTGCCTTATCACTTTCCTTGACTCAATTGGTTTGCTTCACTGCAGGTATTCTGTAGCCTTGGGTGCCTCAGTCTCAGGACTGTGGATATCAACAGAGCAGTCAAATGACGATGCCTGGATACCACTCCCAGGGCATCAATTCATCTCAAACAGAATAAAACGGTGCCGAAAGTTCTTAAATAGGTTGCTTGATCTTCTAAAAGTTTCATATTCCACTGTAGCAGAGCTTTCTTCACTACTGATTATGGTTGAATACAATGAATAGGGGCAGCTCTTTAGTGTTAGTCACAACATTCCTTATAGAAATTTCCGTCAGCATATTAAATCTGTTTAATAATTTTCAATCGATTTTACTATTTGCTATCTCTTTCACAGGTATGTTTCTTCATTTTCTGAAAATATTTGAATAATTAATAATTTGAAAATATTTGAATAATAATAATAATTAATAATTAGATAACAAATTTTTCCCAAGGCCATATCATTTCTACAGAAAATGTTGAGAACTCCTATCACAATGTTTTTTACTCCCTTGATAGCTTCAAACCAATACGGCATCTAAGACGTTGTCTGCTTAGGTAGAAAACAGTGATTTCAAACCACAAAACTATGAAGACTAAAGAAAGTATTTGTAAGATGAATAAATTTTATATTAGCAGTTTTTAGTCAAGGTTTTATCTTGTTTCTGAACTGCTTGATTACTGGTTGTTCTGAACAACAAAGAATCTCTAACAGAACATTGCCTTCAGAGTTGAGAAGGCACATAAATGACCAGACGTAAGGACAAATCTGTAGAAGTATTTCTACAGACTATCAACATAATCCTCAGTTATTTGCCAAATAATTATAAGGGGAAATAGTCACATGAAGGTATATATTTGAATCCCAGTGTACAGTCAACACAGAATGTGTCTGTCTGATGCTCACATTTCAAGGCTCTGGGACATTCCCAGATCTGTTGCCAAGCCTATCCATGCAAGCATCAGAGCATTAAAACAATGGGTCAGACTGTGGTTTAAGTCTCTGATTATTCATCTTGACTGAGTCACTAATCTTTCCTCTAGTATCCTCTCCTTGTACAGTCCTTATGGAAAATGCTGACTGATACATACATGTATATTTTTTTTTTCCAGCAGAAAAGTTTTATTTTTTGCCGAACAAAATTTTCAAATGGCAAATGAACAGAAATCCAAAAGTTGCAAATCCACAGCTGCAGTCTGTGGGGAGAGAAACACTGTACCCAGCCAATCTGCAAAATATACTGGAATGTAGAAAATCAATTGATTGGCAGATGTGGATATTTGCATCGGCCTTAATTGCTTGAAATCAGTGAGTTGGGAGGTGTCACTAGGCTTGGCAGCGGTTCAGGTTTAGTACAATCACTTCTTTGCTAGGAGGCTGGAACATGCTGAAATTTGTATCGTAGTTTTTAAAAAGGGAACAAAGATTTAGGGGATATGATGAGGAAATTGCCACTGGAAAAGCTGGACTGGGCTCAGTGTCAAGGGAGGAACAAGTTCAGAAAAGATAGAATTATCCCTATCAGATGCAACGGAGCTCAGGATAATAGGACAGTATGTTTGGAAAATGACAGGGTTAAAATGTTGAGTATTTACAATTGAGAATAGGCTACTCATAGAGAGGAAGTGATGCTACTAGGGAGTTACCCAAACATTGAGTATTTGATCTGGTAAATGTCATAGAAAATTGCTTCCAGTTTTCAGGAAACAGGAGTTATTGAAACCACAGGAAGCTACTTATTGTTGATTCCCATCTGCCCATAATACTAAAAGTATCATAACCAGGCCTAAAATAAGTTGCAACTCTACCCCTGATTGTCAGCCTCAGCTTTAATGAGGGCACTGATTTTTCTTTCCCATCTTCAAACCTTCATGCCCCCTCCCTCCCTCCCTCTCTCATGAATTTAAATGAAAATTGGCTGCAGAAAATCTGCTAGATCTTTTCTGAGGCTTTTACCTGCTGCAATTCAGAAATAAGGAGCAGGGGGAGAATTCTGACTGTCCACAAAGACTTATTTGGACAGTCACAGCCAATAATGTGCAAAGCTCTTAAACAAGGTAGTAGTGTTAACAATTGGACTGGAAATGGCCAGTCATTGGAAATGAATTGAAGCTCACAGTTTCTCTGGCTTTAAAAATGAGCTTTCTGTTTTATACACTCAAATACAGATTTAATTAGCATAATTATGTTTTTTGTTTGTTTTTGTTTTTCGAGACAGGGTTTCTCTGTAGCTTTGGAGCCTGCCCTGGAACTAGCTCTTGTAGACCAGACTAGCCTCGAACTCATAGAGATCCGCCTGCCTACGCCTCGCGAGTGCTGGGATTAATGGAGTGTGCCACCACCGCCCGGCAGCATAATTATGTTAATGAAGAGTTAGAGTTATAAAATCTTAAATTTCCCAAGATTACATACGTGCCAAATACTATGTTTAAGACTACAGTTCATGTTTTTATTTTTCTTTTGTTCCAAATCTGCCTTTCACCTTTGCCGTACTTACCACAAAAAAGCCAGGAAACTGTACACTGTACCGGGTAGGGGTAGTTTCAGTCAATGGGTCACGAACCTGGGATGAGAGACGATCAGCTTAGGAGTTGCCTTCATCAGATCGGTCAGTGGAAATGTACGTTGGGCATTTTTCCTGATTGCTGGTTCATGCGGGAGGTCTCAGCCTAGGTGGGTGGTATCAGGGCTGTTTCTGAAAGGTAGTTGAACAAGCCATTAAGAGTGAGCCGTAATTATTAAGTGAATTAGTGGTCCACCATGGTCTCTGCTTCAGTTCCTGCCTCCAGGTCCAGACTTGAGTTTCTGCTCTGGACTCCATTGATGGTTGATGCTGATGTGGAGGTGTAAACCAAGTAATCCCTCATCCTCGTTGGTTTATCACAGCAACAGAAAACAAATTAGGACACATTCTAAATAACTGTGGCCAATATACCAAGTAAAGCCTATTATCATAGAGATGCTTACAATGAGAATTAATGGACTTATTTTCTTTTACTGTCTTAAAATGGGAAAGATTTCAGCACTTTGAAAATTGTCTCTTCATGCTTCTAAAGTATGTTATCCTCTTTAAACTAAATCGATTTTTAATTTTTATAAAGGTTATAAATCTTTTTATAGATTTCTTCTACCCCCTTTTGTAGCATCTAAACCCTGACTGTAAGATATCTTGTCTCCATCTGTAAAACTCGGTAAAACAAGGCAAGTTTTTGATTAGTTTTCTGTTTTTTGCTATGATTAGGTACCATCTGATTTTGACTGTTATAGACTGTTATCTGATACTCAAAATTCCTCTAGCTCTGGTTTTCCAGATTCTCTGAGAGAAACGTCCTTAATTTATCATTTCAGTTAAGCTTAGAAATCACCATATCCTGCTTTTCAAATACCATTGACAATTTTATTCTGGCTCCTTTAATATCTGAACTAAATTCACAACTTGCACCTTTCTCTTAACTCCTCATTTTGTCTTCAATTTGTTAAGATTTTTCCTATGTTCTTCAGTAATGTTATATGTTTCCTCAAAACAGCTTTCTTTTTAAGTTTATTCATATATATAGCTGTGTGTTGTAATTTGTTTAGTACTCGTAGTAGAATTCATTTTCTATTACACATTACTGTGTCACAATGGGGGGTGGGATGGCTGGCATACTTTGACTTTAAAATTTTGTGAAACTCGAGCTGGCTCAGTAGGTAAAACGTTGGCTGCGCACGTGTACGACCTGAAGGCCTGAGTTTGCATCCCCAGAACCCACACAAATCCAGGTATAGTGTGTGCCTGTATTCACATTGTTCCTAAATTGAGATGAGAAAGAAGGGAAGAGAATCCCTGGAAAGTCATAGGCTAGCCAGCCAGAGCTACGCAGACTGTGTTTCAAACGAAGTGGAAACTAAGGGCTGACACTCAAGGATGTCTCCTGACATTCATATACTTGCTCTTGCATATTTACACAGAAATGTTTATTTTGGCCTTCTATTTATCTACCTAAACATTTCAACAAATTTTAATAGAATTTTATAATTATTTATTAATATGAATTAGTTATAATTTTCATCTCTTGTTTGAGACTTCCATTTTCAAAAGTTTGCCTGGACCTGATTTTAGTTTTATTACACATTGTAGCATCTCTTGAAGCACGAAAGTTTTTATTTTTGATCTGATGATATAAGCCTTATATTATTAGAATTGCTAATGTCATACAACTCTTGTATTCTTGGAGCCAACGCTATTTATTTGCAATGTATTATTTTTAATAACATGTTGAACTTGATTTGCTAGGATTCTATTTAGATTTCACATCTAAACTCAAAAGTGAGAGTTTTCTGTCCGTGTGTGTTGTGTGTGTGTGTGTGTGTGTGTGTGTGTGTGTGTGTGTTCTCTGCTAGTTAGGTGTCGGAACCAGGGTTATGTGAGGTTTGAAAGTAGAAGCTGAGATCCATAATACCTTATTATTTTGTGAGTCTACGGTTTCATCAGTTTAAAAGCACATTGTGATTTTACTTCATTATTATCTTCATGTATATGTATGCGTGTTTATGTATGCATTTTGAATGTACACATGTATGTGCAGTCGCTCATAGCCATGTGTCACATGAAGGCCACACAATACACATTGTGTGTCCTTCTCTGTCACTTTCTGTTTTATTTCCTTTAGCACAAATTTTCTCACTGAATCTGGAGATGGGCTGTCAAGCAAGACCCAGATATTGGTTTAAAGACTAGAATTCAAACTCCCAAAACCAGTGCAAGAAAGAGCATCGAGTACCTGCAATCCTTACCCTGCAGAAGGCTTAAGCACCAAGTGTGCTAACTGACTGAGCCAGCACCCCTGCTCCCCTAAGTATACTTTTAAATCTACTTATCTTCACCTGTGAAATTCCAGGGCATGTCTAGTTAGCCTCCTTGGTAAATTAGAAATTCCCATTTTTCTTCATGGAAGTCTTGTTAGGGCAGCTGTGGTTTCCCCACTTACTTTGGTATAACTTTCATCTATGGGTTGTGTTGTTTTTGCTTTTTCTCAGGTGATTGCTGCTTGGCCACACCCCTTCAAAGTACTTCCAAGGAGCTCAGTATTCTGTCAGCTGGGCCTAGAAAGACCATGTGATCTTTGTTATGTACATCAGTTGTAGAAGAAATATATTGATATACATAATATACAGAGTACTGTGTTTTCAGGTTTTTTATCTTTATATTTTTCTACATTTTATTCCTGAAGGAGATGTAGAAAGTCTAAGGATTGGTCTTTAGAATTAGAATTTTAGTTTACTTCAGATTTCTTCAATTTTTTCCAATTTAAAAACTTTTTTTATATAGACGTTTTATCTGCATGTGTATCTATGTGTCGCCCGCATGCCTGACCCACAAAGAGGCCAGAAGAGGGCATCAGATTCCATGGACTGGAATTACAAATAGTTTTGAGTGACTATGTGGGTATGCAGAAGCCATGTTGAGGCCTCTGGAAGAACCCAGTGCTTTTAAGCACTGAGCCATCTATCCAGCCATAAGTGTTCAGAATTTTTGTTTGGAGAAGAGTTTCCTTAGATATCTAATATAATGTCTACTGAATCAGAAAAACTCATACAACCAAGGAAACGAGAATGCATGTAGGAGGTTATCCAAAAGGCATATTTATATTTTAAATAATTCTTCTGCAAACTGATAACCAACCCAGATACTGCACTTGAAAAGTAGAGAAGACTTATTACTGAAGATATTTAGTATCAGTTTTTCATGATGCCACAGATATTTTTTCAAAGCAGAAAGTTATTATAAAGGCCCCCTGATGATTCTAAGTGCTCTAAAAGACACCAAGCATCTTCTTACCATACCAGAACCTTCCTGTGTTGATTGATGCTCTGATCTGAACCTCTACTGGCTTTCTGGCTTACTCAAAGTTCAAACTCTTAGCTTGTTATTGCCATCCAAAACACAGGTGGTGTGTTTCATTCTTGCTGTGCCTTGGGTTTCCCTCTTATCTGCTGGTGTTCTTTTTGCTGGTGTTTCTTTCTTTTCCTTCCTTCCTTCCTTCCTTCCTTCCTTCCTTCCTTCCTTCCTTCCTTCCTTCCTTCCTTCCTTCCTTCCTTCCTTCCCTCTTTCCTGTCCTCTTGCTCTCTCTTTCTCTCTTTCTTTTTTTTTCTTTTTGTGGTACTGGCAAGCTTTTATTATTCTTGTCTCGGTGCCATGCTATTTGACAACTGACTGGCTTGGATTATTCCCTGTACTATCAAGTATACAGTTAGTGCTTGTGTCACCTTGTGATCCAGGGCTATAGAATTACCCCTTTGGAGAGGCAATACTGACTACAATTTAAATCTCTTGTCTGTGTTCCTTACCCTTAGTCCATGGTTTACTTATGTTGCTTACCACTACATAAAAGACCTCATATTTCCTTCATGTATCTTTTTAATTCCTGGTCCTCTCATTACAATGTAAACTTCATTAAAGTGGGATTTGGAACATATTATTCATTCCTTTATACTTAGTTTCCAGAAAAAAAATATTTATTTCATAAGAGGTAGTCAAACATCAGATGATTTAGATAATAAATTTGAGTAACAAAATTGATAATAAAGTAATTTATTAGAGAATAAATTGTTAAATATTCTGGTGGTTATTAAAAGTCTTATCTAGAAGTAACATTGAGTTGGGGGCCTTACATTATGGATCCCTGTATTGGGCTCTCTCTCTTAGATGACATTTTGCTGTGTAGTAATGGCCAATACAAGTGACAAAGAACTCTGAAAACTGTGGTGCTGATTGCAGTAGCTCTCTGATGCTGATAAGGTAGAAAAGGCTATTATCTGGTTGCGGCACGATTTCCCGCCAGTGATTTATTACTTATTGATGTTCTGTTTACAGCAATACCCCTAGAGCTGACTTCAAACACCATGCCTGCCACTGTCCATTTGGTTTGGGTGTTAAATATTTTGAACTCTATGCCTGTTAAAGATTAAGAAACACCTTCATTACTGGAATTCTTTATAGAAAATAATAATAACCCTGTTGCTGCAGTTCCTCAAGTTCAGTCCTTCACTACTTTTTTCCTCTGAAAGTACTTTTAATCTTGATTGGGAGAAATGAAGTTTCTTAGAAATTCAATAGTTACATTAGAGCCCACAGTAATATCTCATGATTTCCTGCACTTTTTGCTTTCCCTGGAATAGCCATCCTTGTTTCCTACTTGGTGGACATTTTCTTAAAATTTACTTCACAGGTCAAAGTTACTTTGACTTGAGGTCTTCTTTTTCACACAATGTAAGGTGACTGTTACTGATCCTCTTATTTCCCCCCCCTTTCTCTTTATTCCCTGTGCATGTCATTATTGAAGTTATTTACTTATATTCTTACATATCTTTATGTGTATTAATTGTCTGCCTATTTTTCCCTTGACCAGAAACTGAACAATACTTGCACCCAGAATTTATAAAATATTCAAGAAACATCTCTTTAATTAAATAGATTAATACTCATAACCTGTATTATCTAACTAGATGAGCTACTAAGTTTTATATTAGGGGTTAGTCATAGAATAGACGATGCAAAGAATCAACAGGAAATGCATGAAGAATAATGAGGCGCACTGCATTTAGGGTCCTGGATTACTCTGCGTGTTTTTTCTTCACATTCGGCATCTGGAAGCTCTCTTCTTGTTGATTCTGTTTCCATATTGCCAACAAGATGTTGCCACATCCACCAGATGTGAAGCATTTATGCACCAAGGTAAAAGAGTTATTTTTGATTTTTTCTTTTCTGTCTTTTAAACATGCTCAAAAAAAAAAAAAAACCAATTCTAAAAGATAAAGTGTCTGGGGGAGGAGAGATGGGAGAAGTATGTGGTGCAAATCAGAAACTTACATAAGAATTAAATCTGTCCCCTAATGTGAATGTGGTAGCTAAACTAAAAAGTTTTATTGAGAAGGCTGCACTGAGCTATCGGTATTCTCTCAGTGGCATTAAGCAATTCAATTTGAATAGACAAAACAATTTAACTAAGCTTTTACTGACAGCAGGACTAATAGCATCTATAAGTGCCTTAAGGACATCTATACATTTTACTTAAAAATAGTAATTGTGAGCCAGATATTGTAAAGAGATGTTGTGATTCATTATGAACACACCCGTCTCTGTCCTCTGTTATGCAACACTAGTTAAGTAAGTTTCTCTACTTATCACAGGGATGGTGTGGTGGTAAATGAAGTCACAGTGATTGTGAAAGTTTAAAAGTGTCACGAACCACATGGTGGTGTGGCAGCCATCTAGCGGACAGGCATGGAGCGATTAACAACGTTTCTGTGTACTTGCAGGTAATTTAGAGTGGGTATGTGGACTACTTGCAACAATATAGTTGGGGAGGAGAGAGATATAGAGGCACACAATGCAAAGGTCAGATGACAAATGTTATTTCTTCATTTGCTATAACTTCTATAGATTCTTAAGATAAGGGAAAGGTTTGGGGAAGATTTTCAAACTGGTAGAAGACTTATGCAACCTATAATAGACTTGACTGATTTTTGATGATCTGAGCACAAAAGAAGATAAACGATTTTACTGTGAACCATTTGATCAAAACATGGTAAAGACTACATTGGCTCATATTTAAATATGGAAATATATTGTCTTATTAATGAATTTACAGTGCAAAGTCTGGTGTGATGGAACACACCTTTAAACTTCAATGCTTGCAGATGGACAGAGCCAGGTGGATTTTGGTAAATTCAAGGCCAGTTTGATCTACATAGCAAGATCTGGCCAGTCAGTGGTATATACTGAGAACCTGCCTCACATAAATGACTGACTGACTGAATAAATAAATAAATACATACACACCTACATACATAGATAAGTGCATAAATACATAAAGCCAAAAATTAAAAAAATAGTTTACTCTAAATGATGTAGGAAAGGAGAGAATATTTTTCTAGCCGGGTTTCTTGAAATGTGGCTTCCAAACAAGTAGTCATGAACCTCTTGAGAACTTCCAACTCCATTCCTACCCCCATCCTCTGTGTATGTCCCTGAAATTTCTATTTTAATAAGTATTGTTTTTGATTGAGAGCATGTTTTTAATCTGAGAATCACTACATGCCAATAAGGATATAGGAGATTGGCTAAGAAGTAAAATTAAAACTATGACCGATCTTTGGGTTTTGGACAGGAAAAGGCTAAATGGGGATCTTGGTGGACATCGGTTCTAAGATATCCAGTCACTTGAAAAGTTGTCTTAGCTCCTTCTCCATTCACATCTTTGCTATTCTTTGCGCAGGCTGCTCTCTACTATTGGGTAAATTGATCTCTGTCTCTGCTTAGCAGTGTCAGCTTATTTTTTAAAATTCCCTTCAAGTATTGGTTTCCTTTTCCCTAAGAATAGTTTTTGTGTGTGTGTCCCCCCCCCAACAATCTCTTCATTACTTATTTCAGTTTCTATTTTATTTTCAGGTTTGTGTGTCATCATGCCTGAGCTTTTTTTTTTCCATTTAAGTTACTTGAAAGCATTCATATACACACAATGTTGCTGAATTTAGTACAGTAATAACAAGGCTTAGGTACATATCTCAGGGATGGAACACTTGCCTAGCATGCATAAGGCAATGTGTTTTATCCCCAGCAATGCCAAAAATAAAATGTACCTACTGAGAACACACACAAAAATATATTAAGATAACCTGCCCACTATGTATAATGTTACTTGCATGTATATATTTTCAGGGCTGATCATTTGGTATTGGATAACCAATTGGTGTGTTTTTTCTGGGGGAAGATTGTTTCTCCTGCTCTGAGCATGCTTTAGTAGTCTGTAGTTCTTTGTCTAGGACTGGGGTCCCATGAGCTTTCCCCCTATCAGATTAGCATGTCTATTGGTGTTTTCTTTGTTGTCATGTGTAGACAGCCATGTTGGTGAGACTTCTTAGGTGTAGTGTCTGATGTTTCTAGGAGACATAATTTCACTGCAGGCTTCCTATTCCTCTGGTACTTACAACCTTTCTACCCTTTTTCCCTGTGACCATCCCTGAACCTTAGGTGCAGTCAATATATTATAAATATATCAGTTGAGAATGAGCTCCAAACTTTGCATTATATTATTTACACTTCTCTGTAATGGTCTTTGTCTGTTGCAAAGAGAAGCTTCCTCAGTGAGGGGTGAGGACTACACATCAGTTTCATCACTTAAAAAAGAGATCATGAATTTTCAAAAACGCAAGGAGTAGCACATGAGAGTATTAATGGGGAGGAAAAGGAAAAGGTATGATATGATTATATTATAATCTCAAAAATAAAAAGAATTACTTAAAATATGTTAATAATGGGTCGGTTAATTCAAAATAATGTTTTTTAATTTTTATTCTTAATTTTTGTATTGTCTTTCTATTGATTAATGTATGCTTTTAATGTGTGGATTGCATCATCTATCAAATTGATTGCATGGTATAGGACATGTTAATTCAAGTATAAACTAGAAAGCAGGCATATTATCAAATAAGCTCTTCTCCTCATATAGGAATGCTTTTTTGTCCTGTGTTTCATTCTCAGCAAGTCACTCTACTCGTCACTGTGCCTCCCCTGCTAATTCAGATGAAGATTTAAAATGAGGCCGACACTAATTTCCGTTGCATCTTCTTTTAGACAAATAGCCAGATGCTCCCTCAGTGGGAGAAACAGGCTGTCAGAGTCATCACAAAGAGTTGAAGACGCACCTAACAAAACACCTGCAAGAGCACAGGAGGATTAAGCCATTCCTGAACTGAGCCCCTGGGACTGAACTCAGCCCTTGCTCTAGCTATCATGGATGGGGTGTCTGTGTAGTGTACATTCAACACTCTGAGAAAACAGAGGTTTAGAAAGAAATGTCACAGTTAGGCCAGGGAATTCACTTGTTGGCAAAGCTTTTTTGCACTGCTCCAGGGAGAACAAGATAAAACTATACAAGGCTCAGAAATCCTACATAGAGCATATTAGAGAACACTAAAATGTCCTATTTGCTCAGGTATCACACTTTCAGACTCATGGAAAAATGAAGAAAAGGGTATGTATTCCTGGAGTATTGCTACTTTATTTGGACAGATTCAGATAATGAGATATATTAAGGGCTGGATGAAGACGTAAGTGGATCAATAAAGCAGTATGAGAAGAGAAGAGAAGAGAGAGAGAGAGAGAGAGAGAGAGAGAGAAACAGAGAGGGAGAGAGACAGAGAGATACTGGAAGATACAGAGACAGAGAGATATAGAGACAGAAAGACAGAGAAAGAAACAGATTGACAGCTAAGAAAATTTGAGAATGTTAAGCACTAAGTAGATAATGAAAGCACCAGACACACTAATGATAAAACCAACTCTTCATGGAAATCCCATTAGCAAGAACATTTCAAGGAGAGAAAAGGATCACAAGGCCATAAACTAGGAATGGTTTTGGCACTCCTAGAGCAAGACTATGAGGCCTGAGACCTGGAGAGCAGGGAATGTTAAGATGTATGAAAAGCTAAGTAATGTGTACAAGCATCTTTTAAGAAGGACATTTTAGGAAGCCATTTAAGGTTTTATATTAGGGGATTGGTTGAGGGTATAGGATTATCATGTTTTACAAACATTACTCTGGTTCATGATGACATGCTTTTCAACATTATCCATTTATAGCCTTGCCTTTGAACATCCAGGCTGTCATCCAAACCAGCAGACACAAAATGGTGACACGATTAAGAAAAGGCTGTCTTTATAGTACCCATTCTGGACCAATCTCTAGCTTTTATGTGCACATTATCATTGCCCCTGAACCATAATGGGCATAGAATTGGAAGCAGCCTTCCACCTGCACCATCATCCAAGCCACTTTATGAAGCCATCATCTGTATCAGTCCCAAGAGGCTCATTCTACTACTCACAACATTGGACTTTTCTCATCCACAAAAACCATCAAACCCAAAGACGTGGATATTCATAGTAAAATCATTTTGAATAATTCTCTTTTCATAAATAATCACTTTAAAAAATCCCTTTGCACTTTAAGCAAAACCAACTAAATCAAAATATACATAGTTCTATGGGCCACTGGATTGCTTTTTCTTCATTCTTTAATTGTATTATAACCCTTCCATGTCTTGGCAAAAGGCAAATATGACTGTTTTTCCAGACTGGTGTTATTTCAAGCAGAAAAAGGAGAACCATAAAGGTGGAAATAAATCTCAGAGGAATTTGGGGGTGTATTTTTAAAAACTAAGCCACCACAATATCAAATCTAATTCATGTAAAAATGTTCTCAGCTCTCCTCCTCCAAGGTTCATAGTTGGAGAGCATTCTTTTTCCTTAATTTTCCACATAATTAAGGATCATCTGATGTTTGCCAGAGAAGTTTTTGCACTTCTATTTCTTTGGCAAGGTCTTAGTGTTATTTAATGAGGAAATAATAATGATTTTAACAGATAAACTTGGGGCAACTGAGTATGTACATGCAGAAGAATAAGTTTAGAGTCCCCCATATTACATAATATGTATAAGTTAACTCAAAATGGATTGAAAGCTGAGCGGGTCATTTAGTGGTAGGTTACTTGTCTAGATAGGATATACAAGGCCCTTTATTTAACACCTGGCATACCACACACACAAAAACACAATACACACTCACCTACACATAACAAAAATACAAAATTGTGAATGTCAAGCCATAAGAGCAAAAGAATCTTAAAGTTACTAGAATCAAACAACTTCAAATCTTCTGAAGTTGGATTAGTCAATGATTTCCTAAATAAATTTACCTTTTTTCCATAGTATTCATTGTATCTTCCAGTACAGTAAACACTAGTCCATAGGTATGCAGGCTTGCTCTAGGTAGGCACCAGCTTGACTTCCCTGTGTTCAATGAGTTGTATAAGTGCTGTCGTAAGCAAGAGAGCCTTACTATCAATTTTTGGAAAGCTACCAATAGCCTTAGCAATAGTTTGGGTTGTGTGATTCTTCTGGGATCACTTTGGTCAAGAACTTGATCAGATATAACCCATTCTTTGCACTAGAAGTTTCAGTAGGTAACAAGACATGTCCAGTTTGGGCTCTTTCCCCACCACTATTTGGTGATTTTATTTAGATTGCCTTCATACAGGTATAATTTTAGGAAACTTTTACTGTATTAGGTTTTCTTATAACCCCCCAATGGCCCTTAGTTTTAGCTGTTCCTATTCCTTCTTTACCCTTCTTTTCTCATTCCTCCTTCCCATTTGATTAGCCCATTCCCTTCCTTGCAAATTCTTAACTCTCTATTGTATTTCATCTTTCTAGTGCGATACATCCCTGCCCCACAGTGACATACTCTCTACCTAACCTCTGTGAATATATAAATTATAGCTTGCTTATCAATGATTTAACAGCTAAAATCCAGATTTAAGTGAATATATGCTACATTTGTATTTCTGAGTCTGAGTTACCTCATTCCAGATGATTTTTTCCTAGTTTATTTATCTGTGAGCTTAATAATTCATTTTTAATGACTGGGTAATTGTCAGGGTTGAGCCTTGACATGTTCGTACATTCTAGGGTAGGGATATGTAGATTAGAATTGTTAAGCAGAAAAAAAAACCACAGATACAAAAGAAAGAAATAGACAGAGAAACAGAATAGTGTCAGAAGGGCAACCCAGGGAAAATTAATTTTCCCACGTTTATTTTCCATATCCTTTATATACCCTAATCCAAAAGAGGTCAAGCAGAGGGGAGAGAGGCAAAGAGTGCTTTACCATAATACAAAGAACAAGCAGAGCAGTTACCTCTTTAATAAATGAAACATCAAGTAGCTATATCCTAAGTTAATTATTCTGTTGTTTAGGCAGGACACGTAGTGACCCTACCTTAGGCCAAGCATCCTGTAGTTAGCCACATCCTGGGTCAAATCTCCTACCCTAAACTTGAAGGAGAAAGAATAGGCATAAACTCTCTGACCTATGATCAAGGTAAAACAGATTCACATCCATGGGCTCCAACATATTCCCCCTTTTAAAATTTATTTATTAAAGCTTCTGCTACAGAATAGGTGACTGTGCCTGACTTAGATTGTCTTCTTTCAATTTCTAGGCTTATCCATCATTAGTGCATGCAATCTGTCAATCACATTCTGTCTTAGACTGCCTGGAGGAAAAAAGACCTTACCTGTCATGGACTAAGAGCCTTTCTATATAAAAAAGGGTTAAGGGAGGATGCATAGGTAGATGCTGTCCACCTCTGAGCCAACTTTCCATTGAAAGAGTTCACAATGGTAAGGTAATTATAAACAAATAGATAATATTTGCCACATATAAACTCCTATGGTTACATCATCTCCTAATAAAGGAGTAGAGAGTGACCAAGAAGGGATGGCCTTTTTATATTATTCTGAGATATCTTTAGCAGTTTTAGTTGCATCAAAATCCAAATTTGTCCTATTAAACATACCAAGTCTAAGGACTCATTTGCATCATGTCAAATTTTTTCTCAGAGAAGCTCTAACCCTTTTATAACCAGTAACATCTCCATAGTTAACCAAAGCAGTTACAAGCATTAACAGGCCCATACCATAATTCTGGTAGGAAAATTAACAATAAACACACAATTCATCAAATCACAAAACTAATAGCTTTGTTCTAATCAAAATCAAGAAAAATTTCTGTGTTTTATTGATCTTGGCATTTCTGATTACTTTAAGATGAAATCTCAAAATATTTTCAATATGAATTTCCTTGATAACTAAGTACATTGAACATTTTAAGAAAGTGCTTTTCAACCATTTGAGCTTCCTCTTTTTAAAATTTTCTGTTTAGATCCTTATCACATTTTTTAAAATTGAGTTATTTGTTTTCTTGCTGGCAAGTTTTTTGAGTTCTTTATATATTTTTGATATTAGCCATCTATTGGATGTGTATCTGATAAAAGTCTTTTCCTATTCTGTTTCCATAGCGTGTTGCTTTGTTTGAATGATGGTGTCCTTTGGCATACAAAAGCTTTTCAGTTTTATGAGGTCCCATTTATTAATTGTTGATTTTAGTGCCTGTGCTAACGATGTTCTGTGCAGAAAGTCTTTTCCTCTGCCAATGAGTTCAACGCAATCCCCTAGTTTCTTTTCTGTAAGAATCAGTGTGTCTGGCCTTATGTTGATGCTTTTGATTCCTTTATAATTAAGATTTGCTGGATCCTGAGGTAGGTTAATTCCCAATTTCCTGAGAAACCACCACACTGATTTCCAAAGTGGTTGCAAAAGTTTGCATTTCCACCAGCAATGGATGAGTGTTCCCGTTACACCACATCCTCTCCAGCATAGGCTATCATTGGTGTTTTTGATTTTAACCATTCTGACAGGTGTAAGATGGTATCCCAAAGTTGTTTTGATTTGCATTTCCCTGATCGCTAAGGAAGCTGAGCATGACCTTAGGTATCTTTTGGCCATTCGAACTTCTTCTGTTGAGAATTCTCGGTTCAGATCATTACCCCATTTTTTAATTGGGTAATTTAGAGTTTTAATGTCTAGTTTCTTGAGTTCTTTGTATATTTTGGAGATCAGACCTTTGTCCGATGTGGGTTAGTGAAGATCTTCTCCCATTCAGTCGGATGCCTTTTTGTCTTAATGACAGTGTCCTTTGCTTTACAGAATCTTCTCAGTTTCAGGAGGTCCCATTTACTCATTATTGCTCTTATTGTCTGTGCCACTGGGGTTTTACATAGGAAGTGGTCTCCTGTGCCCATGTTTTGCAGGCTACTTCCCACTTTCTCTTCTATCAGGTTAAGTGTGGCCAGATTAATATTGAGGTCTTTAATTCATCTGGATTTGAGTTTTGTGCATGGAGATAAGTAAGGATCTATTTTCATTCTTCTATAGGTTGACATCCAGTTATGCCAGCACCATTTGTTAGTAATGCTTTCATTCTTCCAATGTATACTTTTAGCTTCTTTGTCAAATATGAGGTGTTCATAGGTTTGTGAATTAATATCCGGGTCTTCGATTCGATTCCATTGGTCAACGTCTCTGTTTTTATGCCAATACCAAGGTGTTTTTATTACTGTAGCTCTGTAATAGAGTTTGAAGTCAGGGATGGTAATGCCTCCTGAAGTTCCTTTATTGTATAGGATTGTTTTGGCTATCCTGGGCTTTTTGTTTTTCAATACCTCTCTTGGGAATATATCCAAGAGAATGCTCAATCATACTACAAAAGCATTTGTGCAACTATGTTCATAGCAGCATTATTTGTAATAGCCAGAACCTGGAAACAACCGAGGTGCCCCTCAATGGAAGAATGGATCAAGAAAATGTGGAATATATACACATTAGAGTACTATGCAGCAGTAAAAAAAAATGACATCTTGAATCTTGCATGCAAATGGATGGAAATAGAAAATGCTATCCTGAGTGAGGTAACCCAAACCCAAAAAGACGATTATGGTATGTATTCACTCATTAGTGGACCCTAGCCATAAAACAAAGGACACTAAGCTTATAGCTCACAAGCCCAGAGAAGCCAAATAGCAAGGGGAACCCAAAGAAAATCATGTATAGTTCCTCTTGGAAATTGGAGGCGAACAGGATTGCCGGGCAAAAGGTGGGAATACAGGGGTGGGGATAGAGGTGGGGTAGGAGGTGGGGGAGAGGAGGGGGGAAGGAGAAGGGAGAAGGGAAGGACTGTGGAGAGCTTGGGGGAGTGGGAGGGTGGCGATGGAGGAAAGGTGGATATTGGAGAAGGGAATAAGATATCTACATCATTGGAGTCATTTTAGGACTGGCAAGATACTTGGCTCTAGAGGAGATCCCAGGTGTCCACAGGGATGTCCCCAGCTAGGTACTTGGGCACAGAGGAGAGGGTGCCAGAACTAGCATTGTCCCATAGTCACACTGATGAATATCTTGATCACATCCATAGAAATTTTGTCCGATGGATGGAGATAGAGACAGAGACCCACATGCACACCAGAGCAATGGATTGAGCTCCCAAGGTCCAGTCAAAGAAAAGAAGGTGGGAGAAGATGAGCAAGGAAGTCAGGACCGCGAGGGGTTGGTCCACCCACTGAGACATTGTGCCTGATCTAATGGGAGCTCACCAAATCCAGCTGGACCGGGACTGAATGAGCATGTGATCAAGCTGGACTCTCTAAATGTGGTTGCCAATGAGGGCAGAATGAGAAGCCATCAACAATGACATATCTCCTCTGCATGTATTATCTTTTTGGGAACCTAGTCGATTTGGATGCACACCTTCCTAGGATGGGATGGAGGGGGGAAGGCCTTGGACTTCCCACAGGGCTGGGCACCATGCCCTCTTTTAAGGAAGCAGTGGGAGGCGGGGGGGAGCAGGATGGGAGAAGGGGAGGAAATGTAACTCTTTTTTTTAATGGAAAAATAAAATAATATGGGGAAAAATATAAAAAAGTAAAAAAAATAATTAAGATTTGTCCAGGATTATAAATATTGATCTATTTATATTTTCCTATATGCAGCTATCCAGTTTGAATAGCACTATTTGTTGAAGACACTGTCTTTTTTGCCAGTGTGTACTTTTAGCTAAAATCAGGTGTCTGTAGGTGTATAGATTTAACTCTCAGTCTTCTATTCTATTCCATTGACCAATCTTTCTGTTTTTGTGCTAGTACCATGCTGCTTTTATTTCTATAGCTCTGTAGTGCAATTTGATATTGGAGATGGGGATACCCCCAACAGTTCTCTGTCATTCATGAGTGGTTTAGTTATCCTTGCTTTTTGTTTGCCTGCTTGTTTTCATTTCTAGACTTTTATGATGGAGAAATGGTGCAGCGGGAAGGAATACAATTATTCAAACAGTTGCTGAAAGTCTTAGCTAGATGTGGTTTTTATCAGTCTAGGTAGAAAAGAGCAGACGAAGAGGAAGGCAGGGTTTATACTGACACTGTTGGAGTATAAACTAGGATGAATGTGGTGAAAAATCAGAGAATTGGGAGGAATATAGAGTGAGATGCTTGGGAAGGGGAGAAGAGGAGAGGGTGCCATGGAAGTGTGCTAGACAGGAAGAACTTACAAGCATCTCACCCACCCCTCCTTTTCTTTTTGCTTTCTCAAACCTTTCTTCAGATACCAAAAGTTCATATTAGGGATCCCTCAGAGTGCAAATTCTGACCATTTTTCTTTTACACCTTTGGGAATAAGGATGGTAAAAGAAAATAAAATGAACCTTCAGAAGGAAGGTAGTTATCGAATAGTTCAGCATTTTGTCTCTTTCTTTTCTTTCTTTCTCCCCATTCACTGTGTAGCTTAGGCTGCACTCAAAATCATTATCCTCCTGTTTCAGCATTTCAGGTGCTTGGCTTTTAAGCATGTGTCTCACTTTTAAATTCTCTTTTACTGTGCAAATATTGCACTTCACCTAAAACCTGGGAGTTATTTTCTTTCCCAATGCTATTGAGCATTCTGTGCCAACAATTGTAAGGAAGAAAGGTAAGTTCTCTCCACCCTGTTACCCCCTTGCCCTCTCCCTCCTCAGCTTTTACTATGGTCTCATGCTGATTATATGGAGTTGTTCTCTATTTCTTAAGACATAAGCTCCTGTTTTCTGAACCAGAACCAGAAATACTTTTCTCTTTTACTTCTCATCAACTTACTGAGCAGGTATTTTGTCAAGACTATGTGTTGATTGTTCTAGTTACAGCACAGTCAGGCTCACAGCAAAAAGATTCTGCTGTTTCTGATAATTGCTTTAGAAAGTATAGGAAAAGAATTTTACTAATAAGATACCTGTCAGGTAATATTCATAATCTCAGTCTTGGGGAGGTTTTCATAATATTTTTGCCTTTGTGTCACATGCTGAAGCAAACACAAAGCACACCCTAATAAAACCAAAATGTGCAATGACATATTCTTCTACCCACTGCAAGTACTAATCTTAGTCATTAAAAATCAGCATCCAATTACACACATAAATGGTTCAACCCTGTCTAGTGACTAGCTATCAGTAAAAATCTCAAACTATTACTACCTCACAAATAAAGGTGAATCAGTTCTCTTGTGGTTTTTGAAGTGCAGAGGATCTATACAGGAACTGTACACATCTATTTGGGCACACAAAAGCACAGAAAAAAATATCCCATATTACTTTACTTATGATGCTTCTTAAATATTAGAAGGATTGAAGACTAAAGTTTTAATTGCTATAGTTATTAATGAAGATAGAAGACAGATGTCAGCTCACTAACTATTGTTACAATGATGCAACAAAGTTTCAAATGACTAAAAGCCATTCCCTAGGTATGGTCAGGTGGTATACCTTTGTAATTTCAGGAATAAAGATGTGGAGGCAGGAGGATTCTGAATTCAGAGCAGACTGAATGTGTAGCACATTCTAGAACAGCTTGAAATATATAGTGAAAATTTGTACTTAATATGCAGTTCATTATATAATGAATCAAAAGCCAAAATAAACAAATCCTACTACTTGGTAATCTGACCAGGGTTGAAGACGGGTCTCCAGTGTTATTAGTGTTCATCTGTTTTCAGTATTCACAGAAGTGAATCCTATTTATGTGCCAAATGAAATTCTAAATCAATTCTTCAGTTTGCTGCTAAAGTGTACAATAGTCAAGACATTATTTGATTAAGCACTTAATTTTGTGAAGCTGAGCTCTTGAAGAAAAGGAACTTAATTATATCAGAACCACAATACTAAACAATGATTTTTAATTTATAGTCTATTGCCTGAAAAGACAGAAGACGCTATTCACAGAGCAAACATGAGTGAAAAATTTAAAATTAAAAACAAAAGGAATTCTACAGAGCATAGGAATGATATTCTTAGTCACATCTTAGGTCAATATCAGTATTTTACCTTTGATTTTATTTTATTATTTTTGGGGGGGGTTCGAGACAGGGTTTCTCTGTAGCTTTGAAGCCTGTTCTGGAACTAGCTCTTGTAGACCAGGCTGGCCTTGAACTCACAGAAATCCACCTGCCTCTGCCTCCCAAGTCCTGGGATTAAAGGCATGTGCCACCACCAACCGGCACCTTTGATTTTAAAAAAAGTCAAAAGAATAAAAGGGACTAAAAAAGTACCAATGATGATGATAGTGACATCAACACATGCTATTTAGGCTACATAGCAGTATATCACAGGTGAGTTACAGATTATTATCTGAAATTTTAGAAACAGACTTTTGTCATGTTTTCAGAATGATTTCACTTGGTAAATGACATTATTGCATTCTTTTAATTCCTTAATTTTAAAAAAAGACAAGGAAAATACTTTTACCTATAGAAACCATCAATGATAAAAGGGAAAAATTAAAAAATAATCTGCATGAAAAGAGATGGAATTACAAAATCTTTCATAAATATCTCCAGAAAGATTAACAATGTTATACCTAAGAATTTATAATTTTTGTTATACTTTGACTTATGTTTAGAAACACATCAATTTATGTTAACTATTATGAGTGCAAAACACATTAATGTAGGAAAATATTACTGTGAAATCTGAGTATGTACAAGCTTCTGTTTTATCAAGTGTTTCCAGTAACATGCTGAACTCTTAATAAGACAGAGTGCATGTTCAAGGATCTCCAAATGGGGCAAGAAATGATAGCTTATGAAACTAGTCTTTGAAAAAGTACAAATCCTCACATAAAAATCTGACATGCAATGAACAATAGAAAGCCAGTAAAAGCAAGCCTTTTAACACCTGCGTGCATTGTCACCCAACACACTCCAGAAACCATTTAACTTTAGGAAAATCTCTTTTTGTACAGATCCCCTTTCTACTGGGTCAGAATGGGCCTGACACTATGTGTAATGAGTAGCATTGACACAGAATGAAGATGCTGTGCTCTAGCTGTGGTGGATAGAAAGAATGTGGCCCCATAGGTCCAAAGGGAGTGGCACAATTACAAGGTGTGGCTTTGTGGAAGTAGGTGTGGCCTTGTTGAAGGCAGTGGTCCCTGGAGGTGAGCTTTGAGATCTCAGATGCTCAAGCCATGCCCAGTGTGGCATTTCATGTCTCCTGCCTGCAAGGCATGATATAGAATGTTTAGTTTCTTTTCCAGTACCATGGCTGCAAGTAAACCATGATGCCCATGCTCAAACTATGTGACGATACTCACTTTTTTCTGAAATGTAAACATTTAAACTATTTTAATAAAGTCACATACCCCTGGGAAGTCCAAATTGAAGAGATGGTTGAATAATTATGTGGCAGACTCATTACTCATGGATCTTTGCTGAGATAATTCACCTACTTGTCTGAATTATTTCTCCTTGATTTCCGAGGAGTTGGGGCAAAGGATATCAGATGTGGCCTTTGAAAGCTGCACATTTATTTTGGCCACAAAAACACTGCATTTAGCACAAGCATTCTTTGTTGAAGCTTCTGGAATTCCTCATGCTGGCTTTGCCCACATGTCTGTTTGTGCTAGCCAGATTTGCATGGAGCAAGATCAGTATGGCGTTTTTGTCAGTGTTGCAGCCACAGCCTGAATGGAGGCAGTGTCACCTTTTTATCACTCTGTTTCCTCCCAAGGATATTACTTATCTTGCCTCAAAACCAATTATTAATTGTTCTTACTTTCCCCTTCTGCATGTTTTACAAAAGTTTGCATGTTTTCCTTTCTTTTCATATTTTCAAAGGTTCTGATACCCTATGAAGCTCTTGAGCTATTCCTATTTCCAGAAATAGCAAGGCATCCTTCTGAGATGCTATTATAGCCCATTTTAATATAGCATGTGTTTATTTAAACTAACTGCCAAATAGCTCCTTGGTGGCGGTTTCTGCTTGGAGCCAAAGGTTGAATAGGCCACGGAGAATAATTCTAAGAGTGAAGGAAGTTGGCCTGTGCCAAGTCTAAAGCCCTCTTGGGAAGGGAGTGCTAGCAAACACAGCCTTCATCTTTCAGGAATAAGGGTCCTGTCATCATTTCTCATCATCAGGCCATTCAACTTGTCAAATTAGAATACATTGTTAGGTTTCCATAGGAAACCCAATCTCAATGTGCCATTTCTCCTTGATGGACTGGAAGGAATGCATATTGTCAAATCTCTTAATGCTTAAGATGACAGATGACCTCATCCGAACCGAGGAACACCAGTTATAACATGAAAGCAAATTTCTTTTTCTATCAACATACTCTGTGAAAATAATTTACCATTGATCTTTGAATGATGGAGAAAACAAATTTTTAACACTGCAGAAAGAAGCAAAACACAATTCACAGTATAAGTTCTATTTTTGAATGCACACAGCTGGAAAACTTGGAAGAAAATAAATTTTATACACACTAGCAATTGAAGACCTGAATATATTATAATCTATACATTAAAGGATTGTTTCTCAGTGAAACTAATGAAGCTACATTTTTATTCTTGTTTTCCCCTGTTTGTAACAACAAATATACAGGATAGTTGACGTGTGTTTGTGTAAGTACCTTCTCAGAGCTCCAGCCTCCTGACAGTCAGTCATCTTGGGGAAGCCACCTGCCTTCAGCAGTGGCCAGAGTTGGATCTTCTCTTCCCTGCCCCCTTACTGATTTGCATGCTCTCTCTGGTGTCCCCAGCAACAGGTGTCTCATTAGCACCTAAGCAGTGCCAGCTTCTCAGGAAGGCTGTGAACTGATTAAACACATGCTCCATTTTTATCTCTTTATGAGTCATTACTTAAAGGTTTTACCACCAGATTGCCACACTTAATTACGTGGAGCCATAATTAAATATGAGCATTCTTATGCCTGCTCTTTAAAATTGTAGTTTTAACTTCAATAGCATGTTTTTCTGTTTGCTAATTTAAAGATCTTTAAAAGAGGATGTTTTGTGAAGAAGCAGAGTGGCTGAGGGTCAGTCTTCTTCCTTACATTAATATTTTTAATCCAGTGTTGAAAAACAAAACAAGAGTCCTATACTGCAGTTTAAGGCTTGGAAATAATCAACAAAATTAATAAATAATTAAATTTGAGTATGCTAAGTTTGCTTTTATGGGATGTAAGAAACTGCAGTACTGCTTGCCTTACAAATTGTAAATCAGACTGGGGTGCAAGAAACCTGAGGTAAAAGTACCTCTGTGTTCTGAAGACATGAGAATTGAATGTGATACTATAAACAAGATTATCAATTTTATAAGCATTATAAAAAATAAGGGTTCACTCTTTTTTAAATCTTGAAGTATTTGTGGTGTGCTGTTATGCCAAAATTGCATAGTTTAAATAACTTCATACTTCATTTTGTTGCTGTTTTGATTTTTTTCTGCTCTCCTTTACATTCCCACCCAGTTATCACCCAAAAATGCTGGAGCCCCTTTCATGTCCCTTACTTGGCAACTTATTGTTTCATTCTCTGTTTTTTCTTTGGTCTTCTCCAGGGATCTTTTGAGAGTCTTTACATTCTATGGACTGTTCATTATAAACAACAATGCCCTTCCTTTGATCTCCATGAGGAAAAAGCATCTATTAATTTTTTCCTACCACTTGCAATGTCAGATTGTGCATGCTATAAAAGCTTTGCAAATTTCCTATGAGAGATTCTGAGCAATGAAATGAGAGACTTATGAACAAAGAGGGTGTAGCCTGTCTCATTAATGCTGTCTAAATTCTAAGGATTCTATTAGAATAACATTCTGGAATCTCCTCCTTCCTTCTAATTATTACTCCTATCTTCCAAGTTCTTGGAAGTTTCAAGGTCTGAAACTCAATCCTCCTTTGTGGAAATTTTTTTCTCTTACTCTAGAAGTGTTTTGAAACACTCTTAGTTTCTTCAAGGTTACCCAGAATTAAGAAATGTCTTAATGACCTGTAGATGCCCCTGGGTAAGTCTAGCAACCTGATTTAAATCAAGAAACTGATACAGAGGTGGAAAGGAAGAATTAACTCTACAAAGTTGTCTTCTGACCTCTTACATCCTATGGCACAAGCCCCTTTCCCCCACACCTCATGTACATAAACATACACAATAATAAATAAGCTAAATAAATTATAAAAGATCTTAGATATCAACTGCCCAGAGTTAATGGTTTCTGATTCATCCTTATAGAAAACTAGAGAGGATGCTGTGGGATGAGGCCGAGAATGTGTTGTAGACCATAACCAGGATCCAAGTGGATTCTCGCAGAACATTTTTTTAGTATTCCTATAAATGAAAATTATGATTCTCTTGGGTCCTTTACTTGTTGACAGTCTTTCATAATTTGGAAGTTTTTGAGTTATACATATGAAAGAAAAATAACAAACAAATTAACCCAAACACAAAGAATCTTACGAACAACTAGATTTACTTCAATACAAAATCAGCAGACTTTCACTCAGTCATGGCTTGGTAGAAAAGCCTGTATAACGTCACCAGTACTTTCACTTATCCTCCTTTTTGCAGTCTTCATGGATGTAGCTCAACTCAGGCTGTAAGCTAAAACTGAGGAAGAAGTTTCGAAGAAAAATTGTAGCAGAAGGAGATAAGCAGGCAACAAAGAATTTATTCCAGATTATCTTAACAGGGCAGAGGGATTTCAGTTGACTCTTCTACAATAAAAGGCAGAGAAGATTTTAAGTGCTGAGAAAAACAAGAAGGAAGAAATGGAGAACGTCCGTTGAAAGCCTGGTCAATGAGATTAGACCATCTATGATGCTAATAAGCATTTGAAGAAAGTAAGATCTTACCTTCCCAGAGGGCCTAGAACATAGGAGTACTCTCTTTCTTGGATCAAATGACTGAATTTTGAAAGAATGGCAAGAGGGTGTTCTTCAAGGTTCGCAGAAGGAAAGCAAAATAACATAAAATTGGAAGTTACCCAAAGTTGGTAGTCTGACTAAAGGGAGCTCAGGAAGCAAAGACCTCTACACATAAGGCAATCCCAAGGCTGCGTCTGTCAAAATCCATCCCAAAATGGGTTTTTGAAAGACTGACATTGAAAACATAACCAATTGCTAATCATTAGCCATTTCTAAATATATACTGAAGTTAAATAGTTTCTCAAAGAAGGCTCTGGCCATGAAGTCCTACTATCTTATTGATTATGGTTCCTTTGTTTTTAATTTTGCCTCAGGTTCTACCTTACTCCAGAACCAGGTTTTAATAGTGGACATTTGGGCTTTAGTGCACACATAAAATATATGGCATGATAAATCAACTAGCAAACTAAATCAAATTAATTTTATTGGGATGGGATTGCATCACTAGTTTAGACAACCATCTTTATCCTGGAAAGGATTTTCTTTTTAAAAATTATTTAAAGAATGAAAATAAACTATCTTTTTTTGATTTTACATACCAATCCCAGTTCCCACTCCTTCTCCTCTTCCCAACCCCTCCAACTGCCCTTCCCCACTCCACCCCCCATCTATTCCTCAGAGAGAGTAAGGTACATTGCTTTGGGGAAGGTTCAAGACCCTATGCACTATACTTACGCAGAGCAAGGTATCCCTCCAAAGAGAAGGGTTCTAAAAAGCCAGTACAAGCAGTAGAGATAAATCCTGGTGCCACTGCCAGTGGCCCCACAGTCTGCCCCATCCATACAGTTGTCACCCACATTCAGAGAGACTAGTTTGGACCTATGCTGGTTCCTTCCCCATCTGGATGGAGCTGGTGAGCTCCTATTAGCTCAGGTAAACTGTTTCAGTAGGTGAACCCATCATGGTCTTGAACTCTTTGCTCATATTCTCACTCTTCCCACTCTTCAGCTGAACTTTGGGAGCACAGTTCAGTGCTCCCATGCAGGTCTCTTCTTCTGTTTCCATCAGTTGATGGATGAAGGTCCTATGGTAATATTTAAGATATTTATCAATCTGACTACAGGGCAAGGCCAGGTCTGTTACCCTCTCCTCTATGGTTTAGGGTCTTAGCTGGGGTCATCCTTGTGTAGTCCTGGGAATTTCTCTAGAGCCAGGATTCTTGTTAGCCCTGTAATGGCTCGCTCAATCAAAATATCTTTTTCCTTGCTCTCATCTCTGTCCTTCCTCCATCTCAACTATCCCATTCCCTCAAGTTCTCCTTCCTGCTTTTCTCCCTTCGTCTTCCCCTTCTGCCCTCCATACTTCCCCCACTTCCATGATCCTGATTTTTCAGGTGATCTTGTCTATTTCCTTTTTCCAGATGGATCTATGTATGTTTTTCTAAGGGTTCACCTTGTTACTTAGCTTCTCTAGGATCATGAACTAGAGGCTCGTTATCCTTTGCTTTACTTATGTTTGAGTACATACCATGTTCATCTTTCTGGGTCTGGGTTACCTCACTCAGGATGTTTTCTTCTAGTTTCATCCATTTGCATGCAAATTTCCATCCGTTTGGCTACTCTGCTTATTGGTCCTGATGCATTGTGATCATTCGCCATTAAAATTTAATTATTTTCTGTTCTAATTTTAGATACAACCTTGGAACACTGACAGCCCAACTTCTCAGGATTCCCTTCACTTCAAGGTTCTCATCCTCTAAGTATATTAGAATGTCTTGTCCCTTGGAAGTCACCTTACTCTGTGGGTCATTCCTTCACTCCAAATGGGCAGAAGCTTCATTCACGAGTTTACACGTGTGCTGCTTCCTAATTCCTTAAAAGGAGAATCTTAATACGTGATACATAAATACATAATACTTAATACATAAATTCTGGGATATTCTACTAACTAAGAAATAGCAGGCAATACTTAGTTTTTTCATATCATTAAATGTGAAGAGCATAGAAATTAGTACTTCTATATATTACCCTGCTGTGGTATTTTTAATGCCCCCCACATCTTTTACATGGGAAATGTATCTAGCCATCCATTAAATTATTGTGTTGTATATTTTCTCATGAAAGGATGTGAGTGCGATGGTATGGGTGGTGACAAACTTCTTTCATTGTTTATATGAATGTGGTCAGACATTTTATTTTGCATTTAAGTGGAGGACATTTTGTTTTGAAGCCTGTTTATATGAATTTATTTTATTTTTGCCATATAAACTAATTATCTTGACCAAAAAAATAAAGATGGGGGTTGATATGATGTAATTCTTATGGTATCCAAGTGTTTCTGGAGATGTTTGTTTTCAGGTTTCAAGGAGAACAGAGTGATATAATCCAGAAAAAGAAAAATAATTAGAAAATGGTGACTGTACAGAAAAGTTGGGCTAAGTTTACAAATGAAAGGTAAAATTGGGCAATAATATGATATTAATGGAATGTTTGGCATGTTCTTTTAACAATATTGAGAAACTATTTAAAAGTAGTTTAGTAGCAAAATAAGAGGCATAAGTATTAGATAGCAGGTAAAGACAACAAATAAGAAAAATAGCATTTTCTGCTTAGCCGGAAAATGACATTTCACAAGATTTTGAAAATAATAGACTGTATTATGTTCTGTTCACTTCTGTCTGTATTATGCCCATCTTTTCCCAGAACACTGATTGGTAAAGAACTAGATATATTTTAATTCATCTATTCTATTAATATTTAAAAGTAGATTTAATAATTTTCAAATTTTAAAACCTTTTCTTAGGCTTTAATTTAAAACATAGAGCTATCTCAGACAAAACTTTTTCAAAATGTACATTTTACCACTTGCTAATTTCTTTAAGGAAAAACTCATTCATTATAGCCTTGAACTTAATGCTTTGGATTTTCGTCTTTCTATTGATGACTACAGTGTATGTTGCTTTTCTTATTGTTGCCATCAAATACCTGACAGAAGTGACTGAAGGGAGTGAGTAATTATTTTGGTTTATGGATTTGTATCTATTACAGTACAGTGGGCATGGTAACAGAACGGCTTCTGTTCATGGTGGTGGGACTTGCTAGCGGGCCATATGTTGGTGACAGTCAGGAAGCATACCTCTGGGAGAAGAAGCAGAACAGGCATATACCTCTCACAGCTCAACAGTCATTACCTTCCTCAGTCAAGTAAAATGTTCAGAACCAGCTACCCAAACAGTGCTGCCATTTGGGTCCAACATTTCAAACGTGTTAGCCTGCGGGGAACGTTTTACATTCAAACCATAATACAATCTCTGCTCACATTTGGAAGTCATTTCAGAGAAATTCTTTGAAGAAGCAGCATAAGAATTAAAATTCTCACATTTATCCATAAAATTTTTATATGAAAGAAGGCATTCAGTGAAATTCAAATTGTTCTGCTCAAAGAACTATGAAACATTTCAAATGTTAGGGGACATTTTATTTTCAATTCTTAAATATGAAAAACATGACTTGGGAAGATAGCAGATCATTTCAAATAGTACCTTTACCTTCTTTAAGCACTTTACAATTTATTTGGAAAATAAAATAAATGCAGAAAAATATTGCCATGAATGTGTAGGCACTATATTACTTTCTATTACTCTTTGGTGTTTAAGAATCAGAAAAAGAGGCGGGTAGCAAACTGTTGGTTATTTTCTTTGATTATTTCTACAAACATTAATCAGTCTTACATAGCTGAGTAAGGCATGAGGTCAATGAGGAGAATTTCTTATGGAAATGTGAAATAGAACAAACATTTTCTCTAGGGAATATTTTGTTAATGTTATGCAACCTTTATTTCCAGGTATTTCTAATTATGTTTTATCACAGTAGTTTCCCCAACATTTTTCTCAATATCATTCTGAACTCTTAAATACTACTGAGTGAACTAAACACATTTTAAAACTATGGTCTTTACAGATCTATAATTGCTATGTTAGAAATTAAAATGGTGCATTCAGGAAAATACACGAAAATAAAATTTCATTTCCTCTAGCCTTCAGATATTACCACATGTCAGTACATCTTGCGTATCCCTGCTGTGCAGACTGGGGAACATGGTGGTGAAAAAACAAAGGCACAGAGTGATTATGGAAAGACTTTGATCTTGTATATCTCCTGGAAGGACCTTGAGGCCGAAGGTTTATTCACGTTTTTCTATCCAGTAACATAGACAGAAAATAAGAGTGTGCTTCAAACTGCTTGCTGAGGATATTATTGGAAAATTGTTTGGGGAAAGAAAAATTTGGAAAAAAATTATGTTCACCAATATAGGAATGGATAAATTTTGGTTTCTTCCAAAATGGAATTTTATGCAGCACATAAATGTGTGCACACACACACACATGTGAGTGTGCATGCACATGCACACAGTAACTCTACATTTCATTATAAGGAATTTAGAAGTTTCAAAGTTATATAAAAGAGAAAAAAGTAAGAGCTGGGCTTGCAGCACACCCTGTAATCTCGGCCCTTGGAAGGCAAGGCAGGAGGATACTAAGTTTAAGGACAGTGTTAGCTACATGATTAAATTCTGTCTCAAAACCAAAGTAAAACTAAAAATCCACAATAACTTTTCATTCATATAAAAGTTTTAAAGCATAAGAAAAATACTGCATATAATATACATTTATAAATGTGTGCATATATATTGCATATACATGTATATTTGTATTACAAGTATAAGTCTGTAATATAACACAAAGAAAGGACAGATACTAAATTATGTCTACAGGTTTGCGTCTTTCATGTTTGAGAGGAACACTCAAATGGAGAATTCCAAAATTTAAACTTACATGTAAAAATATTTTTATCTTAAAAATTTTAAAGGGAAAATAAGCTATGAATTTATAATTTGGTATTATGTGTTCTAAGTCAAAAGTTAAAATAAAACATTGCTTTATACTTTTAAAAAATTTTGTAGTGAGCAAAGTTATATGTGCTATTTTTACATGTATTGTTACAGCACCATTTTATATAGATATATAAAGCTTAAAAAATAGAAAATGTTTTAAATTTTTTAAAGTTATAGTTCAGATGTCATACACTGACAAAGACCTCATTTTTCTTGCTTAAGAAAGTCCACTGGCAATTTGAATTGGTTTTAGTGGAGACAAATGCAGCAAATCAGGTTTACCATGTTATGGACTTGATATTAAGAACATTTATCTTAAAATGAAACCTTTTGTCTGTTTACCCAACAAACTGATAATCTGGAAGAAACCTGATTAGCTCTATCCAGAGTTAAATTCAATTTTAACAGAGACAATCTTTGTTTCTCACTGAGAAGACAGAATTTTCTCTACTTTATACTTTGTTCAGTCATTCTTCTACAAATTCAGTTGCAAATGTAATCGTTTTAATGCAATTGAGCTCAAAATCAATGGCAAGAAGGACCAGAACCTATACTGCAGTCTGTCTCACATCTCTCTGTATTTTTGCTTGTTTTTCATTAATCTGAGCAACACAGACATTAGTCAAACTATTTCAGACTTGCCTCAAAAGCAGGTATTGAGGCAGGAGGTAGCAGAAATTACACATTTCAAACTTAAAAGTAAAAATGGAGATGGAAGGAAAGCAAACAGATAGATATGCAAGGTTTTCTAAAAGCTAGTTATTTTTACTTATGAATGCAGCCAGCCAGTCCTCACTTGGGCATGAAAACCAATCTTTCTATTTGTCAGAAACACTGAGCAAAGTTGGAAGCATCTTTCATACATTGATTTTCAGAACTCGGTCCACCTTTGACAGACTAATTGCTTGTTCAGTGAAGAGAAATCCCAATGACAGATAATGATCCCCTTTGGTTAAACAATTCTTCTTCTGGTGA
Source organism: Ondatra zibethicus (assembly GCA_004026605.1). Classification (NCBI taxonomy): domain Eukaryota; kingdom Metazoa; phylum Chordata; class Mammalia; order Rodentia; family Cricetidae; genus Ondatra; species Ondatra zibethicus. The sequence goes on along the minus strand of PVIU01001909.1, from coordinate 118,465 downwards.
TGTCATCGGTACTGCTGTTGGAAGGAGCTTCTGAAAAAATGGTTTCCGCTTAAAAGGCACTTTCTCTCTGATGGAAGCATTGATTTGTCCCCATGTCCCTATTAAAACTAGTAAAATAAATATACATTAAAAAACCTTTAAGGGAAGCTTATGTTTTCTCTACATACGCAGTCAGTCAGTTTCAAAACTTTGATGGCTTTACGTTTATCCCCAACATTAACTCTGCATCCTTAGACATCAGTATGCGAGGAGCTCATCAGAACCAAACTTTTTTCCCCAGAGTTTATTTTCTTTCTATCTTGGGGTCTACTCTTTCTGAAGGATTATACAATGAAGAACAATAGAGTCTAAGGCATCTAATATTTTTAATAAGAGAGTTGTGGGGCCAAGAATCCTTGTATATAATATAAAGAAAATGTACCTTTTATTGTGAATAAGTCTATGGCTTATTTTAATAATCAATTGAGCTCTGATTTGAGAAGAGATCAAAGGGGGATGGATCACCTATTATATGAGCTACATTCCTAGTAGCTGGGACAATATATCCAACAAAAGCAACTTAAAGAATAAAAAGTTTAGTTTGGAAAAAAAAAGTTTAGGCTAGTGTAAAGGCACAGTCAATCATTGAGGGCCTGGTGACCATGAAATAGCTGATCATATTGTTGTAGTCAGGAAGCAGAGGGATAAATGTTACTGCTTAGCCTGATTTCCCCTTCTTCTTCAGTCCAGGACTTCATCCCACAGAATGGAAGCCCTCACGTTTAGGGTCTTCCTTCCTTATGCAACACAATCTAGAAACTTCCTTGAATCATGTTCAGAAGTTTGTTCACTAGGTTGAACTCCATTTTGTCAAGTATAATTGGTGTGAACCAGCACACACACTAAGAGTCAGTTATCACTGTCACATTGAAAGCATCTACCAGGCATGTGCCTCTTAGAGGCTGAATGACAATCTATTCACTACTGTGATCAGCATCTGTTGAACATTATTAATGAAGTTATAGTAGATTAAAACAAATGATAGAGGGTAGATACGTTTGTTTTCTTCATGTGGCTGAAAAAGATAATAATAAGGATGAAGAAATGCCATGTGTACTGTCCCAAACAGGAGAGCTAGAACCGCTGGCTGAACATCAGAAATAAGTGATTTTTACAACAGCGTAATTAGGAAGTTCCTTCCAGTCTAAAGTTAATTATGTTGATGAGGATATGAGCCATTGCTCTGCAATTTATTTATGAAATTTAAGAAAGATGTTTCACAGATTTGATAACTTTCAAGCATTCAAAAAATTTTTAAGAGGCCCTTTTTCATCTTTGAGTTTTGACTTCTGGTTTGCTCCATGTATGTAGCACTGTAGGGAATCCTTCAATGAGATCTCCACATCTGTTTGCTTAAAGAAGCTTTGAGGGAGATATGAAGAATAAAGACACAGATATACATTCTCAGAGAGCCAATGCAAACCATGATGTCATGGTGATTCAAGCTTAAATTTTATCAAAAATGATACTATAATTTTGACTTATTCCATTTAGCATTTAGAAGGAAATTATGTGATGCAGTTATCAATTTCAATTAATTTGAGAAATTCAGTTGCTTTATTCAGTTACACAAGAGAAAAAGCAGAACAGGGTTTCTGGAAGAGAATTCTTGAAAAATGATGTTTTATTAGTATCTGGAACTCTGTTTCAGGGATAAGATCACCCATTGTGGTTTTCTGGTATTTCTTCATAGTACATATTGCCAACCATTTTTCTTTCCATTATTTTATACCCTATGTCATTTATTGAACAAGTATTTGCATGTATATGTTAAATGGTAAAGACATAACACTAAGTTTGTTTAAATTAACATTTTAAATAATAACAGACATTGGCAAGTCTAAAACCTCCAGAAATTCAAGCCTGGAGGTCCTAGAAAGATAATATGGTTCATATTCAGAGGACATCAGGCTGTTAAGTCAGTCAATGAAAATTTAATGTTGAGTTTCAAGTTTGGAACATGGCTGTCTAGAGACTAGAGATTAAAGATACCATGATTCAAGTTCAAGCCCTGTCTAGTGCATCATTTTTTCTTTATGGAAGAAAGTCACTCTTAGGCTTCAAAGAAATCTGTGCTATCCAAGCACAATATGTAAGGAAATATTCTTTACCCAATGACCATGACAAGCATTTAAAGATTGATTGCATCCCCAAATATACAAATACTTATAGAATTATTCATAATAGTTTTTGAACTAATAAATATCTGGGCATTGTAGCATACTGAAATAATTATAAATTGCCACATAAAATTAACTCCTTCCAATTTAAGGCATGAAGATGAGTAAGTAGGGAAAGTAATTGAGAAGAAACAAAGAGCTAGGAAGTTTTATGTAAGCTGGCAGCTTTAACCCTAAAATCTAGAGTTATAAAGAAAAAAAAACAAATGAATTACATATCACTGGTATACTAGATGATTTTCTGTGAAACTACTGTTGAGAAGGCTCTAATACAGACCCTTTTGTGATACCATTTTCCAAGTGAATAACGATGTTACTAGAAATTTTTAAGAAGTAAAGTTGCAGGATATGTGTCATGTTGAATTATAATCATTATAGGTGATTTCTGGTTCCACTAATGACAGAACATTCTCTTTGAAAGGGATCTTAAGTCTAGACAAGACACTGAAACACAAAGAGATAGGAAAGCATAGCAGAAGCCACTAGGAATAATGGAATTTGACTGCTAGAAAAAGAAAAAGAGAGCACATTCACATAGAAATGGCGAACCCAAGGGAGCTCTCTCTAGAGCACGGAGTGCAGATTGTCAAGAACTCTAGAAGAAGGCTAGAGTTTTATTGTTTGGATGTAAAACAGAGTGGAAACTCGAGGGTGCCAGAAGAACTCGGAATTGGGGAAAAGGCAATCTCAAATAACAACTCAAATAAAAACAAAAGGGAGACCCCATTTAAAATCATCCCACAGTTTTGTCTCAGTGTTAAACCAGACATACAAACAAGGCCTCCGTAAGATCCTGTTAAGGACATGAATGCAGACTAAGGAGAGCCCTTCTGAACTTCCTTTAAAACATCTTATCACACGTGAAGTCCTTACTTAAAGCTCCAAATGAAGTTTAAATCTGCAAAGGATCCCTTCAATTAAGAGCAAAAATAGCACATACCTGTCCAGGAAAACATAAAGCAAAATTCAGTGAGTAACCAATAATTTAACTTTTGGCTATAATAATAAAAATAGATTCTCTTTAAAGAAGCATAAAAGTAAATTTCGATAAGTGTATCACCTTTAATATCTAGTATGAAATTCAGGTTATAGACTTCTAAAGAAACAGAGAATTCTAATCTTTAGTTTCATGAAAAGGAAACAAAAAAACAAATAAAAACAAATGAATAAAAACAATCATTGCTACAGAAATCTTAAAGATCAGTGTTTGGCATTAGCAGATGTGAAGTTAAGTAGCTTGCGTCAATATGAGTAAGACATTTAAAGAAGGGATGGCTACAACTGATGGAAAGATGGAAAGTTTATAAAGAAATGGAGACTATTAAGAGAAACAAATGTAAACTTTAAAGCATGATTACAGTATTTACATTGAAAATACCTTTTACCCATTTAACAGACAGTAACATTATAGACAGATCACCAAAAAAGTTAGTTGCTTGAATAATAGACAAGTTAATGACCTTTCAGTAGATTAAACAATCTCTAACTGGGATTCCTAAATCAAAAGAGATAAAGAATTATATGTGGAGACTATTTAAGATAATGAAGGAAAAACATTCCAAAATTCAATAAAAAAAGCTACTATTAGAAACAAGGAGATTGTTGGATATGAGAAACATATTATAAATGATTACATTTATATTAAGATAAAATAAAAGTGACTATCAAAAATACTATGCTAAGAAATTAAAAAGGTTAGCTTAAATAGACAATATGCCTTATTTATTAATTTAAAAATTAATTTATTAATATATATTTTAGCATTTTAAATTTATTCTTTGTGTCTTTTACATCATGTATCTTGATCCTGTTCATTTCCCATCCCTTTGTATCTGCCCTGCGTTCTCACAACCTCCTTACCAAAATAAAAGAAATAAAAATTAAGAGAAAAAACTGACCATGGAAGCTATAATGTAACACAGTGTTTCACATAATAAACCCTTTGATGTATCTTTCCTTGCACGTGTCCTTTGCTAAAAGTCATTTTTCTGATTTGAAGCTTTTTGTATCTGCCACACAATCCTTGCTGGGCCCTTACTGTGACTTCTTTTGTATATCCTGTTGTTGCCCTGTGCTGAAGAGATTCTGGAGCTTTGGGTCTGCAGGACTGGCCCCTTCACATGCTCCAGCATATCACAGATGGGGTGTATGTTGGGGTGGGCCAACTCATAACCCTGTTTCTAGGCTTGGGTAATTGCAGGTTTGGTCAGTCCACCCACTTCTCAATCCACCACCCCACCGCCATCCTCACCACCAGGGTGAGCTCTCCATCATTGCCCTGGCTAGTTCACCCTTGCAGCAATGAGCAAGGTATGGCCAGTTCTCTTGCTTTCACACCCTCAGGCTTGACTCTCCCATATCTACACCTTCAAGACTAGCTTTGCATTGTTGTCCAGCTGTGGTACATTGGCTGCTCCCCCAAGTGCTGCAGCTGGTGAGAGGGACAGGGACAGCTCTCCTGCTCTTAAGACCTCAGGACTAGCTCTCCCACCTGCCGCAGGTGGTAAGGGGCGGTGGTGCCCACACCACCATTTACAGATGAAAGATGGGGCCAGATTGCCCACGTTCATATTTTCCAGGCAGGTTCACCCACACTCCCGCCATACACTCCTACCCCTGTCAATAAGGTCAGCTACTGTGCTGCCCAGGCAAGGTGAAGGGTCCACATTCCTGAATGCTGCAGTTGTAAGGGGCAGGGAGAAGGGGGAGGGCATCATTCCTGTTCCCTTACAACCACGTGGCAGATGAAGGGTTGTAGCCAGCTATCCCGCTCCCTCAAGGCCAGCTAACCCATGTCTCTGCCAAAAGGGTGTGCTCTACTGTGATGCCCAGATGAGGAGCAGGGCTGCCTTTCCTGAGTGTTGCAGCTGGTAAAGGGGAGGGTTAGTTCCGGTGCCAGCTGGAGGCTGTAAGGGTAAGGGGGAGGCATCTTTCTTTACCCCCACCACACATCACAGATGAAATGGGCAATACCAGTCATGCCGCCTCTCATGCCTTCAGGGCTAGCTTACCTGCACCCCTATCTACAGGGTTAACTCTAGTGTGCTGCCCAGATGAGGTACAGGGTCCATTCTCTCAAGTTCTGCAGATAGTGAGGGTTTGGGTCAGGTCCATCACCTACTGCAATTTTGAGGCGTGAGGAAAGGAGGGCACCTTTCCCCATGCCACCACATGGCAGATGAGAGGAGTGTGACCTATTCTATCATTCTCATGCCCTTAGGGCCAGCTCCCCATGTCCCTACAAGCAGGGTAGACTGTATTGGGCTGCCCAAGTAAGGTGCAGGACCCTCTCTCCTGAGTGCTTCAGCCTGTGAGGGGCAGGCTCTATTGTTGTAGCCAGTGAGGTGGGGAGGGGGCAACTCTGTACAGTCCTATCCTCTCAGCCTTTGGTGGTAGCAGGAGTCAAGGACATCAACATAGACTGTAGTAGATGCAACAAGACTATGACCCCAGACATGGGCTCCAGCAGCAGCCCAGGCTCAGACATTACCATGGCACTAGTTGGCAACCAAGGCACCAACTTCTTCAGATATGCCTCTGTCCACAGAAAATTGACCATTCTCTCTCTCTCTCTCTCTCTCTCTCTCTCTCTCTCTCTCTCTCTCTCTCTCTCTTTCATAGTATATATTTGCTCACAAAATAATGTACATCTGCCCAGCTCTGCAAGGCTTAAATGATACTGTGTTTTCTCCTCATAGCATGAAACACTTTGCCCCAGGACTGCTTGTATGTCTCTTTGCCCTGCTCAGTATATCATGGTGCTAGGTAGGACCATGCTTCCTATTTGGAGCCTGGGGCAGCCCCCCAAAAAATGCCTTTTAAAACCCTAGTAAACACATTCTCAGACCCAGATAAGTTCATTGTTGAATACAATCAAGCATTTAAGAAGGAAATAATGGCTGGGCAACGGTGGCACACGCCTTTAATCCTAGCACTCAGGAGGCAGAGGCAGGTGGATCCTTGTGAGTTCAAGGCCAGCCTGGTCTATGAGAGCTAGTTCCAGGACAGGCTTGATAGCTACAGCGAAACCTGTCTCGAAAAAACAAAAATAAAATAAAATAAAAAATGAAGAAGGAAATAGTGTCCATCTATATTAGATGTGGTTCTCTAAAGGAACAGAACTGATAGACTTGAAAGTACACACATGCATGCACACACACACACACACACACAAACATACACATGCCCTCACACACACATGTATGTACTTACTATGATGTACATTATATATACGTATGTACTTATTATATAAATGTATGTACTTACTATATATATGTACATTATATATATAGTATCTTAGTCACTGTTCTATTGTTAGGAGGAGACACCATAACAAAGGCAACTCATCAAAGAAAGCATTTAATTGTGGCCTTTCCTACAGCTTGAGAAGTTAGTCCATTGTCTTCATGGTGGGGAGCATGGCAGCACAAAGGCGGACATGATGCTGGAAAAGTATCTGAAAGTTCTGCATTATCATCCATAGGCAGAGAGAGGGAGAGAGACACACACACTCAATCAGGTGTGAACTTTTCACACTTCAAAGTCTACTTCCAGTAACACAATTCCTCCAAGGAGGCCACACCTACTCAAAAAAAAAGGCCATATAATCACAAATAGTGCCATTCCCTGATGACTAGGCCGTATATTATATGAGCCTATGGGAGCCATTCTTATTCAAACCACTACACAGTGAAAGAGACTTTGTTAGATTGGCTTAGAGGATAAAGTCTGAATCATCAACAATGGCTGTCTCACACTGAAGAACCTGGAAATTCAGTAGTCATTTAATATACAAGGGTAAACTTTCAGTGCACCCAAAGTAATGTTGGAGGCCTGGAAGATCCTTGTATGGCTACTGGTCTTTAATCTACATTGGATTCCAAAGAATTTGGTTTCAATATTGGTGAAGGAATGTTATAGTAATTGTATAAATAAATTTGCGAGCAAAAGTGAGACCAAGTAGGCAAAAGAATAATGTTTCCTTATGCCATGTCTTTTTACCTGGGCTATCACCAGAGTGTGGCGCTCTGTATTTATGGTGGGTCTCCCTGCTTCATATAATCTAATGAAGAGTGTCCCTTGCAGAACAGCTTTATTTTAGTTGATTCCACAGCCAAGATTAGCTAGCCATCACACCATCTTAAAACATTATTTCTTAAAAGTGAAAAAATAGTTTTTGACATGTTTCATTAAATTAAAATAACCTGGATGAAGAACTTTGAAGAACATTAAAAGATAATAGAAATTATAGATAACATCTTTGTGCACAGAGATCCTTTGAAACACTAAGGCACGCCTTATGCTCAGGAGTAGTTGGATAACGCAAATCAGAGCATATGTTTCTCTGTGTGTATGTCTCCCTCAGCCCCCCCCTTTGTGTGTGTATATTTTGATTTTTTTTTTAAGAAAAAGTACATGAAATTAGGTGGCTTAAGGAGTTAGGGGACAATCTAGGAGGAGTTGTAGGAGAGTAAAATATGATCAAAATAAAGTGTACAAATGTTCAAAGAATAAATAAAAACATAAAAATAACAAATTGCTTGTGAGGCTGTGGGTCATGGAAAAAGCACATGTCTAATACATGAGACCCTAGGTTTGATCTCTAGTACTGAAAAGAAGAATTAGCCAATTGAATTGAGGATTGCCAAAAAAGACATATCAGACATCCTCAAAAATCTCTTCCTTGTTTGTGTAAGGCAAGGGATAGACTCAAAGAAATTCTAGAAGATGTGATGCAAATATTAGGAATCTTGATTAGTATGATTGTATTTACTGATAATTTTTACATGGTATACTTGAAATCATTATATAACTCTTAAGTACAAATTTGATTCAGTGTTAGTGGTTTATGAGTAAATTTGAAAGCTATAACAATTTGGAGATCATTTTAGTAGTCCTGGCAAAAGGTCATCATAATTCAGTGTTGGATGCTATAAGCAGAGCAGGATGGCAACTAGATTCAGAGGATACAGTTTGGAGGTAAACCTGGCAGGAACTGTCGATGTGTTTGGCCACAGATGTAAGAGATAAAGTGGATTCAAGGATATTTTATGGTTGTAGAAAAGGTGAATAGGCAAGTGTCATTACTCATTCAGAAACTGTGGAGGCAGTCTTGCAGAGTGGGTGGGTGGGATGGACCCATACCTCTATTTGCTTCTCTAACATTTCCAAACCCTTTTGTAATTCTGGTACAATCAGAGATAACAAGAAAGCACTTGCTTGCTTTGCTCAAGTATTCTATATAGAGTCCAGTGCTTGGTATTTTCATTTGGTGTTGCTAGTCAGAAGACTGCATTTAAAGCTACTGAACTTCAATAAGGAAGTCAACAACTATACATTGCATAGTAGAGGTATGAGTTTCTTTTCCTTCTCTGTGATTGGATTAGACTTCTCTGAATCTAGTGATGGTATTATCATTCTTCTCATTTTTATGGTGAATGTTTAAAAGAGTACATTTTAGTTAAATGTATATTTAGTTAAAAATTAAATTAAATTTAGATTCCCACCATTATTTTTTATCTTTCAGCCCCTCCTAGATGCTTTCCTTTCATCCCCATGCATACTCCACACCCTCTCAAACTGAAATCCTATTTTGCTTAGATTAACTTTGGTACACACACACACACACACACACACACACACACACACACACACACACACATACACACACACACACACGACACAACACATGTATGGAGATATATGTACAAATATATAATACAACCTTCTGAGTTCTTTTTTGCATATTGTGTGTATATAGTTTCAGGGTTGGCCATTTAGTATTGGATAACTGTTGGAACACAGTCCAGGAATTGAGGCTTGTGAGAACATTCCAAGAAAACAAGACAAAAGTATATTGACAGTTTCTTTAAAACTGTTTTCGTATTCCTGAAAGGTATAACAAATAGGAATGAGTTTAGTTCAGATTACTCATTATTGCATGTGTTATCATGTTAAACATTTAAACTATCATTTACATGTTTCTATGAAAAAGCATGCTTTTGCCAAGTGCAGCTTGTTCTTGTGATCACATACAGCTTGAACTAATGAGAACTTTATTTTTTGAAATTTTTGTAATCTTTCTTAACCCTTGGAGTATAAATGGTCTGATGTGCTTAATAAAAGTGGTTATTTCATGACACTTTAGACCAGTGGTTCTCAGCCTTCCTTATGGCCTGATTCTTTAATACAGTTCCTCATGTAGTAGTGACCCCCCCAACCATAAATTGTCTTTATTGCTGTTTCATAACTGTATTTTTGCTACTGTTGAGAATCACTGCTTTAGACTCACTTACATATCCACTGTATTCTCCCAGGCCCCACCACCTCTAGAGTGGTGACAAAGAACCAATAATGGGTTCATCCCTGGGAGAGATCAATTCTCCCTCTTTTAGAAATCATGAGCTGCCTATAATAGTTTGTCTAGGGCTGAGACCTTGTGGAATTAGCCCCCTTTAATTTAATTTAATTTAATGATATTGCTATTGTTCCAGTCTGATTTATGCAACTATTTCTAAGAGAGATTGTTCACAATAGACTTCCTGGTATTCTGGCTCTTACTATGTGTCCCTCTTCCACGATATTTCCTGAGCCATCAGTGCAGGAACTGTGACGTAGATATACCCATTGGGACTGAGCTCCCTATGATTGGTTGAGCTCTGCATTGTGTATTGAAGAGACCCCCGGTAAGGGGAGACCCTCCAGCAGACGCTCCCCACCAAGAGAAGACTCCAGTCGACTTTGGCTGCACAAGCAAGAGGCGTTTATTAGTTGGTTACACAGGCCTGCAGATGCTGCAGCAATCGGGTTGCTGAGCATGCCGGGCTCAGAGAACAAAGTAGTTTATAAAGGATTTTGGGGCAGGCAGCTTTAGGGTACCCAGCAACAATTATTTCATTGGTTAATACATATAGAGCATAGGGTTATTTTGGGGCACAGTGATTTGTTTCACTTTGGATTTCACAAAAGCAGACATGACGAGGACACTGTGTTTGGCAGGGTCTTACTACCCTTCTTTATCACTCCTATTTTGGCTATCCCGGGTGGGTTAGCTGGTGAGTCGTGGGTCATGGTGCCCATCTGTTGCTCCCCTTTATCTTTTGGTCCTTGACTGACTAGGAGGGTACCTAACTTTGACTTTATTTCTTTTCTTTTTTAATTCTTTCACTCATGTCAAAGAATCATCAGGTTGAGAATTTTAATTCTTTCAGTATAATTGTGAATTTCTGTGGTGGGCTCCATTTGCTGTATAAAGATGATTCTTTGATGAGCAGTGCTAGCTAAACTTATATATGGGAATAAGGGTAAGATTTAGATTGGAGTTTGGAATTATGTCGTTAGAATTGTGGCAATTAGTAGATTGTTTCCAAAGGTTCATGATATCACTAGCCCCTGGATGTAATTTACCTCCTGTTTAGTGGAACTTAAGTCCAATTAGATAGCTGTTGATTACAACCAACATACAAGGGCCATTTATTGTACTGTTATGGCTATTTTCTCATGTTGGTCATTGCTCTGGTTAACAGATGTCACAGGTGGGTAGGCCTCCTACTTGCTGGTCTCCTTTGAAAGCTCAAGTACTGTTTTTTGGTGTTGACCAAAATTTCTCTCTGGCCCGGTCCCATAGCCTTTCAGTCCCAAAGAAATACACAGAGGTCTACATTAACTATAAACTGGTTGGCCTATTAGCTCAGGCTTCTTTTAACTAATTCTTACATCTTACATTAACCCATAATTCTTGTCTGTGTTAGCCACGTGGCTTGGTGCCTTACATCAGTGAGGCATTCTCATCTTGCTTCCTCTCTGTCTGGGTGACAACTGCAGACTGACCTTTCCTCTTTCCAGCATTCTCCTGTTCTCATTGCCTTGCCTCTACTTCCTGCCTTGCTGCCCCGCCTATACTTCCTGCCTGGCTACTGGCCAATTAGCATTTTATTAAAAATAGTGACAGGATAAAAGGCCATTGTCCCATACCATAAATGTTTATTCAGCGTACTGACAATAAATGAAAAAGCAAAAAAACAAAAACAAAAACAAAAACCCAAGTATTTTGCGGTATTAATTTTAACTAGGAAAAGCAGAGATTCTAAAAGCAAAATAATTAACTGATAAACTAGCAATAAATATGAGGAAGTATGGCAGTAATTATCAACATTTACAGATTATTAGAAGAAGAAAATTAATTATATCTCAGTTCAACACATTATGTGAGATTTGTGATGTGATCATGGTGTGGTATCTTGGACAAACTGATTAGAGCTGATTATTTTACAGCCTCAAAAATGAGATGAACTGGGCAATGTTGGTGCATGCCTTTAATCCCCGCACTCAGGAGGCAGAGGCAGCGGGTCTCTGTGAGTTTGAGGTCAGCCTGGGCTACAAGAGCTAGTTCCAGGACGGGCTCTAAAATTACAGCAAAACCCTGTCTCTAAAAACCAATAAATAAATAAATAAATATAAAAATGAGATGAAAACAATGCACATAGTGCTGTGGATATTTGTACTGGAAGCAATGAACACCTACACACAGCTATGGGAAATGCAAATGCTGACTTTTACACATGCATTTATTGTGTTCTTTGTGAGCACATGGATTAGCAAATGCCACGTTTCTATCACAGTAATTGTATCGTATTCTTACTAGGCATTAGCTAAAAGTGATTTTTAGGGATTCTTAAATTTTAATTTACATTATTGTATGAAAAAATAATACATCTTAGATAAAAGAGTTTTATTTCTATCAAAACCCTGTGAGGAGAAGTCTCCAAAGAGGGCTCTATGAAATGCCATAAAAGTCTTATTTGTTAGACTCATCCTACTTTGTATGTTTAAAAGAAATTTTTGGAAGAAATTCCAATATCTTAACCCAAATCGCAGACACATTGCATTCTCCTTGGTCTGTGTCATGAGTGTTTTTGACTGGCTTTCTCCATTGTAGGTACAAAGATAGTGGGTCCTATTTCAAGAGAGCCCCACCAAGCCTTGCGCCCTGTTTCTGTCAAGGCCTAAGACTGGTAAAGCGTGAAAACAGTGATGCCTGACCACAGAGAGAAGTCAGCCAGGGCTGCCTCAGCCAGGACTCTGGACACTCATCTGCGATGGCACATCAAGTAACTTCCCAGTCCAGGTGGTAGGCAGCTCTGGATTGGTACACCTGCGGCAGACTATGCTGCACTAGAGTATCATGAGAATGGGGTGTCATGGCATGTACTCTGAACACAGATGCCAAAGCAGCTGCTATAAACTGACCAGCCACACTGCATGGCCTAGCCCAAAGCTTTATGAGATATAGTTAGCTCCTTTAGAGCCTGTACCATTCTTTATTCTTTATACAGTTCTTAGAGTAACACACAGCTAGGCCGAGTGGAAATGCTGTTCATCCATGTCTATGAATCTGAACGTGTATGCTTGTTCTATACTTTTTTGCTTCCCTACCCTGTGTAATATGCTTTGTCTCCTTATCCTCTTCAGCTTTTCCTTTAAAAAAAAGTCCGAAAAATTACTGCATATTTATTAAAATATTTTGAAGTTTATATAATCTGAGTTATAAAATATACAATCTGCCATTTGGTATATATTAAATATTCAAAATGATTCAGTCCCATTCTGTTTTCTCTTGCTTTGGCTGAAACGAAATCTGCTTATAGAAATGTTCAAGTTAATTAAATATTTGTTTTTATGAGCTAGAGTAAAGTGCTTGCTGCATAAAGATATGTATAGGAGTTTTGATCCCCAGAACCCATGTAAATTGTTGGGTTGCATGTGGCCTTCTTGTAATTCTAGATCTAGAAAGTAGCTAAAGGGACCATCATAGAAAGCTGTCTGTTAGTGAGACCAGCTATAGCAGCAGGCTCTAGGTTTGATTTAGCTCGCCTGCCTCAAGAAGTAAGATAGAAAAGCAGTAGAAGATGACTCTATACATCAGGCTGTACATGGAAGTGTACATCTGCCTTCATATGTTTACTCAGAGACATGTGACCAAAAAGAAATGTATGCACACCACACACACACAAATGGAAAATAGTCACATAGTTGAAACTAAAAATAAGATATAAATATAAAATCTTTTTAAACATACAACATGTAAATATCTAATAAAGAATTACTCTGAGCTAAATAAAATTCCTTACATTTATATTTGCATGTAGATCAACAAATATGAAACACAATTAAAAATTTAGTTCTTCAATCTATTTTCCTTCTTTGAAGTATTCAGAAGTCACATGTTGGACAGTGCAGGTCTATACATATCAGATTTGAAGGAAAGCTGGATAAGTGCAGAAAGAAAAATATTGATTCATTTATTCTTGCTATTTGTTTAGAAAAGTGAGATAGGGGCCAGCTGCTGGGGCATATGTCTTTAATCCTAACACTCAGGAAGCAAAGAAAGGCAGATCTCCGTGAATTCCATTCTGTACTGGTCTACAGAGCAAGTTGTAGTACAAACATGGACACATGTGAAATTCTTTCTCCAAAAGAAAAGAAGAAATGGTTAATTGAAAACCATGTTGAATATGGTACCTTGAAAATAAAATTATCATTCTGTAGAAATATGAGCAATGTTAAGGGTTTGGGGACTGGAGAAAGGTTCAACTGTAGGTGTGAAATTATTATGATACCAGGAGTTCTGCAGAAAATGTCTAGTGTCTTAGGGCTCTGCAAATCCCGGTTTCTGGCCTCCATTTTTGGAGGCCCCGCCCCTGTGCCCCTTGCATCTTGACATCTTTCCAAGGAGGGTCAAGGTAGCCTGCCAAACCTTTACACCTCCCCAGAGGAGGTCAGGACCACTTCCCCAGTCTATTTAAACTGCTCCCCGGAAAGTCAACCAGTGGTCTTCCCTCTTTCACCCCGGTGGTCGGTGGTCACGTTAGCAGCTTCCTGGTTCCCCTGGGGCCACCCGAGAGCACAGGAGTCCTATTAAACCTGGAAATGTTTTAATTCGGCTTGTTTTGATTCGGCATGATTGGGGTTTTTGCGTCCACGGAGAGCTCATGTTAGAAAATATTTCTGACAGGCTCCTTTTGCTGTGATAAAACATCAAGACCATCAGCAGCCTTAGGAGAAAGGAGTTTATTTCAGTTTCTCTTTCATCACCTAAGGAAGGCAGGCAGGAACCTGGAGGCAGGCAGAAATTGAAGCAGAAGGTATGGAAGTGTGCTGCTTATTTGCTTGCTCCTTATGGCTTTCTCAACTTTTTTTTTTTTAAAAATATATATAGAAACCTGGACCACCTTCCTACTGAGAGGTGGCACTTTGCATAACGAGCTGGACCGTCCTACACAGTCATTCATCAAGAGGAGATTTACCTATTTTCTGGTATTTCTTTAGAACAAAGAATCTTATAGATTTCTCAGTAATATACTCCCTATCTAAATGAAGCATTTGAGAGTTCCCTTATTTGTTATATCAACATTTACTCTGGGGTGACAGAGGTGGGGGTTTCACTAGTATGTTAAAATCTTACAAAGGAAAGAAATTTTCAGCCAAACGTATTTATACCAGAAGATTCAACTAACTCCTTTAAGTAGTATTTTTTATTTTTACTTTAAACACATATTGCACTTGCCAAAGTGTGATTTTCCATTGCTTAGTGACAAGACCTCATGTAATTATTTTTTGATAAATGTTACTACTTATCTTTACTATAGGTTGAAAGAGTCAAATAAGTATGGCACCCACCTTCATAATCAGTGCATGAATCATTAGTTTAAATCTGAATTTTTGGGTGGAATGGAATCAAGTTTGAAAATAAAAATCATGGGAAACCTTTGCAAAGTGAAGAATGGCAGTTAGTGTAATCCTTTGTCGGTGAATTTACTCTCTCCAAAATTCAGAAACAATTCAGCTGTTACTTGAAATAAAATTGTTTACCACTCAAAATTAAACATGAATGATTTATTTAGACAAAGATGACTAAGAGTGAATAAAAACTATTATTTTTTTAATTTTTAAAACAATCTTATTTTACATACTAATCCCAGTTCCCTCTCCCTCCCATCCTTCTGCTCCCTCCAACTTCTCCCTACCCCACTCCCCATCAACTTATCAGAGAAGGTGAGGCCTCCCATGGGGAGTCAAAAAAGTCTGTCACATCACTTGAGGCATGACCAAGGCCCAACCCCTGTAGCTAGGTTGAGCAAGGTATCCCTCCACAGGGAATGGGCTCCAAAACACAAGTTCACACACTAGGGATAAATACTGGTTCCACTGCTAGTGGCCCCATAAACTGCTCAAGTCACACAACTGTCACCCACATTAAGAGGGCCAAGTTCAGTCTTATGCAAGTTCCCCAGCTTTCAGTCCAGAGTCAGTGAGCTCCCTCTTGCTCAGGTCAGCTGTTTCTGTGGGTTTCCCCATCATGGTATTTGTCCCTTTACTCATAATATCGCTCGTCTCTCTCTAGGACTGGACTCTGGGAACTCCACCGAGTGCTCGGTTGTGGATTTCTGCATCTTATATGTGTCAGAATGGCTAAGGTAAAAAACACTGATGACAACTTATGCTGGAGAAGAAGTGGAGTAAGGGGAACATGCCTCCATTGCTGGTGGGAGTGTAAGTTTGTACAGCCTCTTTGGAAATTGGTATGGTGTTTCTCAGAAAATTGGGAAACAATCTACCTCAAGACCAAGCCATAACACTCTTGTGCATACACCCAAAAGATACACACTCATACAAGGACATTTGCTCTACTATGTTCATAGCAGCATTATTCACAATAGCCAGAAAATGGAAACAACCTAGAAATTACTTTTGTAGACAGCTTTCGTCTAGTGGCACTTTAGAATAAATAATACTTCAGGACTGGAGAAATGGAATTAGCTTTTAGGAGCAAGTTATAGAACTTAGTGATTACAGTTCATCAGAGTTGATGCATAACTTTGACAAATTTTTTGAAGATTAATTGTTAGAGAAAAGTAACCTAAGTGTCCACATGAACTTGAGAGTGTCTGGAGCAGGCCTGACAATGACACTATTGGAAAGCTGATTTGAAAGACTAAAGTCAATTGAGAAGATCACTGCAGTGTTGGTGTTATGTTCTATTAATTTTGAGGGTGGGAGGATCTATATCTTGACACTTTTGAATGCTTTTTACTGTGGTTTAGTAAAATAAGAAATACTTTATTTTATTGGCAGCTAGGATTCAGCTTTAATTGCTATAAGTATTAAAATCCAGAGAAAGGAAATGTGGTACAATATTTAGTGAATATATGAATCAGCCAGTGAATCAGATAAACTATAGAACTTAAAACGCATCTTTGTAAATAAAGAAATTCAGCTACTTTTACATAATCAGAAAATTAGATCATAACACACATTATAATTTTTCTCAGTCTTTACACAGTCTTTTCTTTTAGTATATTGCTATTTTGGGTAATTTGCAGGTTTTAGACATTTTTATTCATTATTTCCTAATGTATTTTTAGCCTTTTCCTATTTGCCATGTTTCTTCCAACACCTTCCACAACTTCTCCACTCCTTCTCAATTTATTCTTTTCTTCTTTAATTTTAATTATGCATATAATTTTAATATATAGTTATATCTAATATAAATATTAAGCTAATAAATTTTATGAATATAAATTTATAAATTCAATTTGCTCAGTCCATTTAATGTTGCTCACATGTACATGTGTTAGGGTTAACTGTTTGGGATTAGATAATTCGTTAGGGAGCTCGTCCCTGGAAAAGACTCTCTTATTAGCCATCAATGGACTGTAGCTCTTCATCTAGGGCATTTGTGTTGTTTATTACGGTTTATTATGTTATGATCAACTTCTTTGTGCGTGTAGTTTCATACTCTCAGGTTCAGTTCACTTCTGTGTGTTGTGTTGCTTCCCTTTCCCTCTTTTCTTCTGCCACATTGCTCTCTTGCCATTGTATGTCCTGTATCTGAAGGATTTTGTTTTTTTTTTTTTTTCCAGAAAAGAAATTTGTTCTTTTTTATATTTTAATTTACAAAGCATTCTTCTGAAAATACCCGCAGACACAACAAAACCTATAGCATATAGTAACATGTCATAATGTGAACTATAGACTAATGTAAACTATAAAAGTATTAGAGAGTATTAAAAGGAGGTTCTTATTCCCTACAAATCTTTTTCTCAAGTTTAAGTTACAAACATAATGTTGTTCACATAGTTGGAGCAACATATTCTTTATAAACAAAATAATAAACTTAAAATATTCATTCTGTATTCTTACCACAGGTCACTTGATATTCTTTTTTTTTTCCATACATTGTTTTGTTTTATTTTTTCCATTCAAGAACATAATTAAAGATAAAAAAAAATTTTTTTCCTTTCTTCCCCTTCTCCCGGTCCCCTCCCACTACCCCCCACCCCTCCTCCCTCCCCCTTCTTCCTTGAAAGAGGGCATGGTGCCCTGCCCTGTTGGAAGTCCAAGTTTTTGAAATTTAATTCAAACTTGCACCATGTAAATATTCTCTGTGGAAACTAGTAGAAGTATTGTGAGTGATTTTTGTACTTAAGTATACAGATGAGATTTATTGTATGGTATTGCCTCATGAAGTTTTACATACTGAGAATACCCATGACCTGCCACTAGCAAACCAGAGATATAAGAAATTAAATATTGTACTCTAAAAGCGTGAGAGACAGAAAACCATTGGTGTACATCCCTATCTGGATTTGGAGGTCAGAGAAACAAAAGCTCTAATGTCCACATTCTCAGGTCTGCTGCCAGATCGAGAGCAAATCCAACCTTTTCTACTCCTATGTTATTTTAGCTTTCAAAGGCCTGAATAATGTCCACTCACACTGGGAAAAGCAGTCTGACTTAGTCTGCTGACTGAATACTAAGCCCATCCAAAAACCGTTTCAAAGAAACAATATAAAATGAGATGTCTGGGTTTCCTTCAGCCTAGTCAAGTTGGTATATACTAGGGACCCTCAGATAACACAGGATGCTTTTGTCACAAGATAAGCTAAATGCTATGCTTCTCCTAAATGTCATAATTCCCAAAGGCATAGTGTGTCTGGGGTGGGGAATTAACCACTGATTCAGATACCATCAAGCTTCAGATCTGAAAACATTCCAAGGATAGCAACTTTTGTCCACACCACAGTCACTTAGAGTGGCAAATGACTATCATTAGCTACTTCTACTGAGACTATCAGGTCATGAGAGATGGCATCTAATTGACAACATAATATCAAAGCAGAATTTAGGAATTCATATTTAAACAAATTAAGGAACACAAAATAAATGTCAAATGAAAGGCATGCAAATAAAGAAACCTGTCATGGGTTAGTAGGAATTGCTGAAAAGCAGTGATAATGTTATTATCAGATGTCAACAGATATAAACGCCATGCATACAGGTGAGAGGAAATGGGTTGACAGCAAAAATATTCAAGTGTGTAAATGTCATTTGGTAATGATCCTTTTGGACATCTTTATCTAAGATGAAGGATAAAATCAGTACACTGCATTTTTTATTAAATTTAAAATTAGCATAAATACACTTATCCTTGTGTTGGAACTCATCTGTGTCACTTTTTTTTTTCTCAAGCGGTCTAACCTTCCTAATGAGCAAGAGGAAATTGTAGTCTGTTGTTTATATGTTCTTAATAGTGAAACATACCTAGCAATGCCTGAAAATGAGAGAGAGGGAGGAAGAGGGAGAGGGAGAAGAAGTGGGAGAAGGAGAGGATGATATTTGAACATGTTGTTTATAAAGCAATCACCACTCCTGTACCGGGTATTGGGTCTTCATTCTCCTTACACTGAAAATTCCAATTCTAGGTCACCTATCTGTCTCTAGTCTCAGGGTTGGGAGCCCAGATAGAAGCCAAAGATCAAGGGGACTCTTTGAGGATATAATACATCTTCCTCCCAGAGCAAATGGACAAGGAAAAGAGGGTTGTCTTCTGAGAACATAAGCCAGGAGACTCTCCATCAGGTTGGGTTTGCCTCTGAGCTTCAGCAGCACTTCAACCTTAATCTTTCATGCTTTTCTTGAATATTGGCTCTATAGACCTGTGAGAGTGTGAAAATAATTGATCCCCATAAGCTCTTAGGGAGTGGTATTATTAGGAGGTGTGGCTTTGTTGCAATAGATATGACCTTGTTGGAGGAAGTGTGTCACTGTGGGGTGGGCTTTGAAGGCTCATTTATGCTCAATCCATGACCAATGTCTCAGATCACTGTCTGTTGTCTTTGGATCAAAATGTAGAAATTTCAGCTCCAGCACCACATCTGCCTCAGATTGCTGTATTCCCAGCTGCCTTGCTTTCCTGATGACAATAATGGATTTAACCTCTAAACTATAAGAAAGCTACCCTATTTAAATATTTCCCTTTATGGAAGTTGCCATGGTCATGGTGTCTTTTTAAAGCAGTAGAAACCATAAGACAATAGTCAAGACTGACTACCCTAACAACAGACTTTTGTGGGATTTATGTAGGTGCTTCAGTAGTTAATTAATGTTCTATGTCTCCTAAAGCTGAATACCTCCCAAGACTCTAACAAGTTTGGGAAAATTATACCAAATTTAAGAAAGAATTTAAGCAACCAATTAAAAATTTTAAGATGTAAAGAAAAACTGCAATAAGTCTATTGGGAGAAATTATCCTGATATATATTTCATCAAATGTATAAATTACTGTATAAAATGAAAACAAATTTGCAAGCAACAAAAACTTGAAAGGAATTAAAGTGAATAATTTAAAAGATTAATGGTAGTCTATGGAGATAGCTCAAGATAGTTCACTTGTTAAAGAACTTGCCAAGAAGGAACAAGATTCTGAGTTCAAACCCCAAAATTCAAAGACCAGATTCATTGGTGTTCATCTCCAACCTGACTCTTCCTTCTCTGAGATGGGAGGTGAGACAGGGGAATCCCCAGAAACTTATGGGTCAAGTGTTTAGGCATACAGAATATCAAAAACAAGAGACTATGTTCCTATCATGGTCAAAGGTTACAACAGATACCGAAGGTTGTCCTATGACTTCTACATAGTGCCACTGTATTCATACACATACCACAAAACACACAACACATCATACACATACATAGATGAAAACAAGTTTGTAGAACTCAAAAAAAACACAGAAACATGGTAAAGTTAGTTAAAGTTTCTGCACTCAACAAAATGACTCCCTCACTGATAGATTTTTAGATATAAACAAGCTAATCTTCGAGATGGCTTAATTCCCCACGCACAATTCATCTCGAAACTCTAAAAGACTTATTTCCACACTGTCTTAGTTAGGGTTACAATTACTGTGAAGAAACACTATGACCATGGCAACTCTTATAAAGGAACCATCAATTGTGGTGGCTTATTTATAGTTCAGAGGTTCAGTACGTTGTGAAGGGGAGCAGGGTAGCATGCAGGCAGACATGGTGCTGGAGATGACTCTGCTACATCTTGCAGGCAACAGAAAGTCAACTGACACATTGGGCAGCATCCTCAGTATATGAAACCTCAAAGCCCACCCCCACAGTAACACACTTCCTCCAACAAGGCCACACCTACTTCAACAAAGCCACACCTCCTAATACTGTCACTCCGCGTGAGATTATGGAGCTATGGGGGACAATTACATTCAAAATATCACATACAGAAATGTACATTTTTATGAAAAATAGACTTTATATGTTTAGAACCAAAGAATATCCTCCTGACTTTTCTATTTCTAAATTCTGTAAAAATAAAACTTATATAGCCTATAATTTTATTCTGGGTCACTGTAACAATTTGCTCATCAAACAGCTCCTTTTCACTAAGGTTTGCCTGTCATAATTTGGCATAGCCCCATTTTGTTAGGACTATGCTACTCAGTTGACAGTATTTCTGGGATCCACACAGAAAACTAGTGGGATTTTAAGCTGAATTTGTGGCATCTCAAGAGAACTGTTAAGATATTTGCAAGGAAGAGAAGCAGAAGCAAATGAATCTGAAGAGGTATTGGTACCTGAAGTAAAAGAGAAAAGGGTGCATGTTTTTCAAAGAAAGAGTTTATGTAAACCTTTTCCACACCAATAACAACCACATAAGAAACTTAAGGGTGGAGAAGGTGTTTTTGGAATTACTCTTCATTCACCCCATCCGTCAGCTCTCGTCTACAACATTCCTGGATTACTCTACGCATTCATATGCAACATTGAGTGTCTGTATGCTGTTCTGGGTTTCCAAGATCTTTCATTGTACAGGAGGAAGTCAGACAGTGGGGAGAAGGATGGGATGGACAGCTCAGTACCTCATCCAGAGCTCTGAGAAAAGTTGAGGGGTCGAGCCTTACAGTATAGGAAAATGTTCCTCTAGATAGGGTCCCTGGAGACATTCTCCCTGGAGTGACAGTAATCTGACAGAGTTCTGGTGTTGCTGTTGTTTTAAAAGAGTTTGTGCAGGTATGGAGCAGTGAAGTGTATGTAAACTCAACACACGGGTTCCTTTTCCATTCACTATGAACAAATACAAAACAAGAGGTGACTTAGGCAAGAAGGGTTTATTTTAGCTCGGTTTAGGAAGTATGATGGCTGGGGCGCTAACCTTCGTGTGAGAGCTTGAGACGAGTTGCACTGAGGATGTAGAAAGAAATGAATGCTGGTACCCAGCTGGCTTTGTTCCTTCCCTCCTTCTATTCAATCTGGGAAGCCCGCCTATGGAATGCTGCTCCCATCTTCCAGGTGGATCCTCTCGACTCAGTTAATCTTCTCTGGAAATGCATTATAGGCATACTCAAACCTGAGACCCTGTATTGTTTTATTCGTTTCTTAATCCAATCAAGTTGCCAGTCAAAAGGAATCCTCATACTAAGGAAAAAAAAACTTCTCTGGATACAAGATGGCAACTGCTGGAGGACTTGAACAGCAGGTATTTAAAATATACATTTTTATTGTTTAATTATATATAATACTTAATACATCTAATTGTAGTGAGAGTCCACAAGAGTCTGGCAGAGGTTCAAAAAGAACCTATTTAGATGTATAACAGGGATGAACACTCAGTGATACAGGACAGGTTAGAAACCACAGCAGTTGTTCTGCCCAAGGGGAAAGAGCATCAGCAGCAAGCCACCTACTCCATTCCTACCATCCAAACCATCCAAACCAGCACAAGAGTGAGAGAGAGTTACCGCCTCCCTCCTCTCTTATAAAAAATTATATCTACAGACAAGGAGCCATACCCTGAGGCTGACACCCCAAATCTTTTGGCTGGATGAATTCCTACAACATATAATTTAATACATACTAATAATTCTTTGATAACACCATACAATGTATTTTGAAATTATCCCTACCCCCAATTCCTCCCATACATACTTCTTCCTCCCTTCCCACCTCCACTTTCTGTCCTCTTTGATTTTCACTTTGTTAATTTTCAGCTAAATACTTTTAGTGTTAAAATTTTTTAAATCAGAATATGCTATTTTTACGTTTATTTGTTTATTTTGTGTCTGTGTACACACTTGGAGGAAAACCCAGCAGTTAGTTTTTTTCTCCTTCTACAGTGTGCATTCTGGGGATCAAACTCAGGTTATTGAATGTGTTGGTGGTACCTGTGCTCCATTTATGAGTATTGTTCTTTTCATCCCTACTTACAGTTTTGTATCAATATCCTGAAAATGCCATGACATGTTAAGAGTTTAAACATGGCTCAAAACAGAGACCACTACTGATGTTTCTATTATGTTGAACTTACTCATCTAGTATGTAAAGTTAACATCTGACCTAAGTTTCATGGGTAACTACATTCATTTGTGGTTTTCATTTGATTGTTGAATGGTGGATGTTCAAGATTCCAGAGGGATTCTCCGTGGTTCATACCTCCTTTGATTGGCCGACCTTGTAGCTGTTGACCACTTTGGGCCAACAGCTTTCCCTATTTGCACTCTGCTCAGCCCTGTGGACTGTTATAGCCAAACAGGTAAATCCAAAGGTTCAAGCACCCTCTGAAACAGCTGACCTGAGCTAATGGGAGTTCACCAACTCTGGCCAGACAGGGAAGGAACCAACATAGGACCAAGCTAGACCCTCTGAATGTGGGTGACAGTTGTATGGCTGGAGCAGACTGTGGGGTCACTGGTAGTGGCAGCAGTGGCACCATGGTTTGTCCCTGCTGCTTGTACTGGCTTTTTGGAACCCATTCTCTCTGGATGGATACCTTGCTCAGTTTAGATATAGTAGGGAGGTCTTTGGTCCTTCATTGGAGCTATGTGCCTTACCCTCTCTGGGGAGTGGATGGGGGGGTTGGGGTCAGGAAGGTGGAGGAAATGGGAGGAGAGGAGGGGGAACAGGAATTGCTATGTAAAATGAAAAAAGATAATTTGTTTTCTATTTTTAAAAAATGAAATAAAAAGTGGGGAAAAAAACCCTTTTTTGTGATTGGCCATGCCAGCAATGTCTTTTCTGTAGTATGAAAACAAGACACAGATAACATGGAGAATGAACAAAATAGCGAGTGGAGTGAACGACCTCTGTCATCCCAGACAAGAACATACTTCACCAGAAAATAGTCTGATTGATATTTACATTAAAGGGAACCTTGCCAAGATCATAAGAGAAATCTTGGTGGCTCTGCAGACATTTGGGGGACAAAGGCATATTGTTCAGTAATTTGAAGTGTTCATTAGCTGATGATACTTTGATTCTATGAACTATGCAAACTAGGTGTTTATTTATTCATATCATGATGTACATGCCAGTATGTGCTAAAACACGTAAGAAAGCAGAGTGCCAAGTAATCTTGGTACTTTATAAACCTTAAGAAAGAATGATTGTAATGTAGTTGCAAAAGTTACCTCTATTTTCTTGATTTTCACTTGTCCAATTCCAAAGAGCAAAGTTACTTGTTTATCTGGGACATGCATGTTGAGAGCCTTTTTCACTAATGCTTAACTTTAGCCTAAGGGTAAAAGTATTTTTCTAAGCATCTAGGAAAATACTTGAAGGCAATACTCCTGATGGAAAATATCATTGTATAATAGAAGATAACCAATTGGTACATGATGAAGATTTTTGTGAGTTATCCAAAATACAGTGGAAACTGCCTATGTCTTGTTAATAATCAAATAGAGCCATGTCTAGATACAAAAAAAGGAAGGGGGAAAGTTGCAGTCACGGTCACACTATAAATATTAAAGACCCTAATTGAGGAGAGCTTAGTTTTATGGAATGTGTTTTTCACCAGCTCTGTAATTGGATTTGGTTTTATTTCAAGCAGTTCGTTAAAGTTCAGTAACATTGTTCTTAATTATTGAATGTGTTTCATGTAGAACAGTGGTTCTCAACCTGTGGGTCACGACCCTTTTGAGGTTGAATAACCTTTATGCAGGGGTTGCCAGAGACCATTGAAAACCACAGATATTTACATAATGATTCAGAACCATAGCAAAATTAGAGTTATGAAGTAGCAATGAAAATAATTTTATTGTTGGGGGTCACCACAACATGAGGAACTGTATTAAAGTGTTGCAGCATTAGGAAGGTTGAGAACCACTGATGTAAAACAATTTAAATTACTCTTGTTTCTAGCATGTGGAAAAGAATGGTAACTTCTTTGTTTCGTAGATGAAGGAATGATGAAAAGTTTTTAAATTTCTTGCAAATTTCATCCGTGAATACTTTATATTGTCCCCCCTCTCTCCTTAAACTTTTCCTGTGCCTCCAATTCTTCCCCAGATTCATGTCCTCTCATTCTTCATTGCTGTTACATACATGCATACATACACATTTATAAATGCCAAACACCGAAGTCATTTAATGTCACTAATATGTATTGAGAGTTGGCCTCTTGGCAACCTATCAGGGGCTCATCCTTAGAGAAGACTGATTCTCCCTCTCTCAGTAACTATTAGCTGCCAGTAGCTCTTCATCTAGGGCTAGAGACTTGTGAGAATTTTCTCAGCCATGTTAGATGTCTATTGGTGTTGTCATCATGAAATTCTGGTTTAGAAAATCATATTGTTGAGATATCTTGAGTGCAGCTTCCCTGTCATTAACAGAAGACACTCTCCCAGAAGACATCATGGACTTCTGGCTTTTACAACCTTTCTACCCCAGCTTCTGTAATGGTTCCTGAGACTTGTGTCGGAAATATATCAACTGGGGTTAGGCATCCAATAGTCAGTTTTTCTCTTATTTCGACAGCTATGAGTTTCTGCAATGACCTCCATCTGCTGCATAAAGAAGCTTTTTTGATGGGGGCTGAGAGCTTTGCTTTTCTGTGTGTATAAGGATAAGTATTCAGAGCAGTTAGAAATCACACTGTGTAGGTGAATGGCAGGAGTAGGTAGGTTCTCTTCCAAGGTTATGGCTTCCCCAACCATGAGGAGTGGGACAGGATTATAGTACCTGGCATGAATTGTCAGTTCCCCCAAGTCTTCTGTCTAAACTGTGTAGTGTCTTCAGCAATAGAGTCTTAGCTTTTTTCTTTCCTGGTTTCTTGTACTCTAGGTTATATACTTAACTCTAAAGTATTATAGCTAGGATCCCCAAATAAAAGAGAACATTTAATTTTTCTGGGTCTATTCTACTTCACTAGTCTATTTTCTAATTTTATCCATTTAGCAGAAAATTTCATGATTTTATTTTATTTTTGTTTACTGCCTATTAGTATTCCATTGTATATAGTTAGCATAATCATATCTATTTGTCTTCTGAAGTATATTTTCTTGCATATATATATATATATCCAATACAAGACATATTGATCTAAATGTCAGCAGAGATCATTCATAGAAACAAAGCAAGTGAAAAATGTGTTCACATTCTAATTTCCAGAGCCTAATATTACTTCATTTGGCAAAAGAAACTTTGTAGACTTAATTAAGATGTGGATAATGAGTTTTGCTGATTGCACAGGTTCTTGGAACAGTACCATCAAGTCTTCACAGAAGTAGTGGAGTGCATACGATAACCAGATGACTACTTGTGGGTGAACTCTCTCTATGTCATTAGTTTTTCTGATGGGAAATTTTGAGTGGCCTTCAGAAGCTGGAAGTGGGAAAGAGTAATTCCCAAGCAACACAGGGAGAACACAGCCCCAGCAACATCTTATATTTTACTCAGTGAAACCCATTGCTGATTTCAGACCTCTACAAATGTGAAGACAATAAACTTCTGTGGTATTGAGCTACTGAATTGGTGGTAATTTCTTACAGATGGAACAGGGAACTAGGAAACTAAGAACAAGCAGATATACTGAAAGTGGGAATATGAGTTAGAGGTTGCTTTCGTTAAAGACAAAAAAAGAAAAAATAAGTTGTAAAATTGACCTGAAGTTAACAGTGGCAGTGAAAATGGAAAAAAAATAGATGGGAAATATGAGGAAACCAGAAGCATCAGAAATGCAATAAAAAGGAAAAATTGGAGTAAAATAAAATGGGTCGCAGGTTTTGGAAGCAAGGAGCCTTTCTCCAGTGGAAACGCTTCTCGAATACACGTACATGACAGCTTACAATGCATTAGGAAAGGAACAGGGGCTAAGGACCCTCTTTGATCATGAACTTGTGAAGGACTTAAACTCTCAGAGAGCTGCCCACTCTTGGCTTAGATTTCTTGCCTTTGGCTTTATTCTGCACACCCCATGTAAAGCACCAGCTGCTGACTGAATCAACATTGCCGTATTATGAAAATTACGGAGAACTTTTTTCTTTCTTTTTTTTGCGTTACTTGGCAACACTTTTCTGTCCAGGTGTTTGAGAAACTCAGACCATAATTATGCCAAAGCAAGAGTAGATGAGAAAAGTTCAGTCAAGGAAGCCAGATTGCTTTTTGTCAAGAGAGTCTGTCAAGAGAGAGCCTGGTGTGGAGGAGAGAACGTGAGCTTGGTAGAAAATGCTGAATTTGCATACTGATTCCAATATTTAGTTCTGAGACATGGCACAAACAACCTTCAAGCTTCCAAGATTTCATTTTCTTGTCATTGTTCACTGTAAGTAAATTCACATCTAGTTATTGGGATTGCCACATGGTATAAATGAACCAATAGCTACAGTTGTTTGGTACAGAGTGGATGCTTGCTAACTTCAATATACAAAAGAGGAAGCTTAAAGGAAGTGGGTGAATCAAATATGTCATATATTTTAAGGGTATGGTGTTTTCTATTTTCAGAAATCAAAATAACTTTACTGATTAAAGATGTATTCTACCAGAACACATGCAATAGACTAAAACATGTCCCAAAGTAGTACCATGAAAAGCATCTTTAAAACTTTGAAAAACTGGATCAAGTTTCGCTAATCTACAGATAGTAAAAATAACATTCCCCATTCTAGATTGTCTTCTCTTTTTCCTACTGGTTTATTGTATTAGTATATTGTGTTATTTTACTGAAGTTTTATAGAACAGTTAATTTGCAGTAGATGTTAATGGGAATTACAGATAGGGAAGTATATGTATGTTAACAGGGAGAAAGAAACAAAGAAAGAGGGATGAGGTTGGAGAAAGAAGGGAGAAAGCAGAAATAAAAAAGGAAAACAATGAAATAGGGATGGAGGTTTGGAAAGTAAGAAACAAAATATTCATGCACACACACACACACACAGAGGGGAGGGAGAGAGAGAATGATGATGCATAATTTTATTTATTCCTCTTCTTTGCTATGCTTGAAATTAAGACAACACGTGAGGTCTTAGTGTATCCTCTCCTTTATTCATACGGTAGCTATTAAGATTCCACTGGACGCTGAGGGTGTTGAGTTCCTCCTGGATTTCTATAAAAGTTGTAAGATTAAAATACAACCCCCAACACACAAGTCACTTTAGGTCATGGTGTTTATCACTGAAAAAGAAAGCAAGCTAGAACGTTTTTTCTTTGTCCAAACACACACATACACAGAGATACACACACACACACACATACACCTTTCCCATATAAAAGAAAAATTCCATCTTAGTTTTCTTAATGACAGTCATCATGATTAGTATGAGATAGACTCTCAAATCAGTTTCAATTTGCAATTAGCTGATAATTAAGACTGTTGAGCATGTTTTCAGATATTTATTGGCAATTGTTATTTCTTCTCTTGAAAACTGTCTACTCAATTCATTATGCCATTTACTGATTAGATGACTTCAGCTTTTGTGTGTTTGTATTCAACTTTTGTCATTCTTTATATATATAGATAAATAAATATATATATCTATATATAGATATATAGATTACAAAAAAAAAAAAAAGAAAGTGACAAAGCACATAAACCCTGATGTTCATAGAATTTGTAACAAAGTGGAGAAATACAGGATAAAATTTGTTAGTTCTTAGTGTTAATGAAGCTGCTGTTACTAATACTGCCTATGGGTGTCAAAATTTAGTTGTGACTATCTACCTAGCTTTGACCCATTGTCAACGCTCCCTAGGACAGAGGGATAGAATCAATACCTATTGCAAGGCTATTTATTAGGTTTGCTTGTATGATGTGGACTCGGAAGTTCAAGAATGGCTGTTTGTACACCTGAGAAGCTGAGGACCATGTAGGTGCTCAGTTCAAATTGGAAAGAAGGAATAGAGAAAAAATGGAGAGAAAATGATCAAAGATATTGGAAACCCCAAACAAAACCACAAAAAGTTTGAAATTAAAAGGTCCTCTGGTAACCAACCCAAGGTCACAGGAAGATGTGTCACTGTGCTGAAATGTGCCATGCTTCCAGTAAGCAAAGAGAGAAGGAGAATGACAAGTGTCATAGAGTCAAGAATTGCATTCCCATACAGTTTCCATAGCAACTCCACAAGGGATATGTCCACAGATTCAGGAAAGTAGATTTCCTCCCTAAATTCATTCTTAGTATTACACCAAGAGAATATAATTAAAACCATTTTTGTGATAAATTCAAAATTATACCATGACTGAAATTCCATGGGACATAGGGAAGTTAATGCAGGAGACACATGGATATAAGAGGTAGGGTGCCAGAGGAAGGGAAGCAGGAGGGTCCTTATCTCACTCCTTTTGAATGAGGAAAATCATAAAAGTTCAGCTAGCCGATACAGTCGAACCCTGAAGGAGACTTTTACACAAGTCAGGCAAAGTTTAATGGCAAGTCACAAACAGTTAAAATATTAGGGAAAGCAAACAAAAACAACAAATGTAACTATTCAGATGTTTTATTAACTGCCTTGGTATGTTCTGCAGAACATGTACATAATTACATAAATATCATTACTCTAAGTGAGTTATTCAAATTCTGATATAGTCAATCTGATGTGGGTATCATGGAGACTAAGGAGGCTGATGTGAGGTAATATGTCTAAATTTCCTGTTCTGTAGTGATATTTTGCTCATAATCTAAGACAAATAAAGCTTGTCTGAGGATCAGAGTGTGGAGCGAGCCACTAGTTAGCCATAGCAGCTAGGTGGTGGTGGCAGACACCTTTAATCCCAGCACTGGGGAGGCAGAGGCATTTGGATCTCTGTGAGTTCAAGGCCACCCTGGGCTTCACTAGATTGATCCAGTCTCAAAGAGAAACAGAGCTGGGTGGTGGTAGCTCACACCTATAATCCCAGTACTTGGGAGTCACACTCATTTAATCCCAGCACTAGGGAAATAGAGACAGGAGTGATATAAATGAGTGGAGAGAAGAATATAAGGCAGGAACGGACAGGAGCTCAGTTGCAGTCTGAGGTTCAAAGAGACAGCAGCAGTCTGAAAATTCCTAGAGATAGGATCTCCGTTTTGGTCTGAGCATTGGTAGAGATTGGCTCTCTAGTGGTTGGCTGTTTTGTTTCTCTGATCCTTCAGCTTTTACCCCCTAATATCTGACTCTGGGTTTTTATTATTAAGACCAATTAGAATTCATTCAACACTGCTCCTTAGTAGAGCCTATAGTTAATGACCCAAAAGCCACAGTATAACTATTTTATTAAAATACATGCAGGTCGGGTCTAACAAAAATGAAGACTGTATTTTCAAAGAGGAAATTGACTTGCTGATACAAAATTTGAAATGACAGCTTTAGTTCATGTTAATTAATTAATTATTCTTCTTTTTCCATTTATATTGATTCTTTGGGCATGTCACATTATGCACCCCAATCCCACCAATCTCTCTATCCCTTTGTATCTGCCCCTTACTCTTGCAGTGTCCCCCCAAAGAAGAACTCAAAAAGAATTAAAAGTCATAAAAATAAGCAATACTAAAAAAAAATAACAGAACAAAAAGAAAGGATGGAAGGAAGGAAAGAAGGAAGGAAAAAGAAAGAAAGAAAAAGGAAAGAAGTAAAAGAAAAAACCTCTGTATTTCCCAGCTTTCCGTTGCCTCTCCATTCATCTTTACAGCACTGGGCAATGCTGCACATCATTCAGTGTGTACCATTTTGTCCAGCCAGCTTTACTTGCAAATGTTCGTTGTATAATAATGAACTGTTGGCCAGGTTCAAGGCCTCTGGCTTCTGGTACACCATCAATACTGACATTCACTGAAACTCTTCTTGGATATCCTTCTGTTGCCCCTGACATGAAGATCCTGCAGCTATGGTTCTGCAGGATCAGTCCCTTCATATACCCCAGCAGGACATAAATGGGTAGATATTGGGATGTGTCAGCTCCAAGCCATAGGTGTGTGCCTGGATGCCAGCTGATTTAGTCAGTCCATGTCGCTGGGACTTTTCCTCTCAGATGAGGGCAGAGCCAGCATTCCCAGGCCTGCGGTAAGGGGTGGGATGAGCTTTTCCAAATGTGGGGCTAGTTCTTCTATGAGGGGTGGAGCCTGTTTTCCTGTGCTGGGGTCACCCATGTCTGTTATTACAGGGCTGGGGATGTTCAGGGTCAGCTTTCCTATAATGAGGGTGGGGAGGTTAGATTACTCCAGACCAGTGAGAGGTGGGACCAACTCAGTAGGGCCTTCATAGCAATTCAACACCTGGTTCAACATTTGGTTTGCACGGACCCCTACAGTAACACGGGATGTTACAACATCCACACAACCCCATTTACAGCAGGACAATGGACAGATCTGATCATTGGCAGCAGATTGGGCCTGGATGTCACCATGGCCTCAGGAGGCAATGCAGGCTTCTCAGATCCTGATGGGCCCATCAACAGCATGGTTCCAGGATTCCAATCAGGCCCTATGTGGTGGTTCAGATCCCAGGTAGTCACGCAGTCTGCAATGGCAACAGGAGCCATGGAGCTCAACACAGAGATCCCTGTGGCAGTGTCATGGATCCAGAACTGGCCCCTACCCACAGATTGATAAAGACATCAATACGGCCCTGTTGTCAGCTCAGGTCACCCAATCTACATGGCCCTGGTGACAGTATGATTCTTTGGCATCAAGACAGCTTCAAGTGTCCGCCTGGACCCTGGGTATCTGCATTACCTTCAGTGGTAACCAGAGTCTCAGACATCCATGTAGACCCGGGCTGTGGTGGGGCCATGGACTCAGACATAGCCTTTGACAGCAATTCCATTCTGGATGGCACCATGGCCACAGGTGACAGTGAAGGCCACTGAGGTTGGGATGGTCTTGACACCAATATGTCCCTCAGATTTCAAGATGGCCACAGGTGATAGCACAGCAGCCTAGGGCCTCTTGTGGCCTTTTATGGCAACGTAGGCATGGATACAACTACAGAGTCAGGTTGTGGTAAAATCATGGACTCAGACATAGTCCTTGGCAGCATTATGGGCCTGAATTTCACCATGGCTTGAAGTGGCTGAACTGACCACTGAAATCAGCATTGCTCCAGCAGCAAGGTGGCCATTGGACAATGGGGGCCATGATCTCAGGCATCTGCCTGGTTTTTGATGATATCAGCAGCCATGAATATCAACATAGACCATGGCTACAGCAGGATCACAGATCCAGACATGGCCCCAGGCTACAACTCATCCTGGGTGTCACCGTGTCCCTAGGATGCTGTGCAGGGTACTCAGATCTGCATGGCCACAGTGGCCATATGACCTTTGGACAACAACATGGCCACAGGTTTCTGTCTAGACTCTGCGTTTTTGTATTCCCTTCAATGGTAACAGGACCCATGGACATCAACTTAGTCCTTGGCTGCAGTAAGGCCATGGATCCTAATATAGCCTTTGTCTTCAGCCTGGACCTAGATGTCTCTATGGCCCTGGGTGGCAGCAGATCATCCCAATCTGTATGGTCCTGATGGCAGCGTGACCCTTGGGTACCAACATGGCCTCAGGTGTCAGCCCATACACTGGGCATCTGTACAGCCTTTAGTAGTAATAGAAGGCACTGACATCAACACAGACCATGGCTTCAATGGACCACGTGTTCAGACCTGGTCCTTTGCTGCAGCTTGGGTCCAGTAGATAGACATCATGGTCACGAGTGATAGTGCAGGCTACCCAGATTGTCATGGTCTTGGCCACAGCACATCCCTAGGGACCTACCATAACCACAGGTGTTGACCCAGAACCTGGGCCTCTGTGTGGCTCATAGTGGCAATATGGGCCATGGAAATCATCAAGGTCCTTAGAAGCTGCCTGGGCCCAGGTGCTACTGTGGCCCCAGGGACAGTATAGGCCACTGAGATTGATATCACCCCAACTGCAAGATGTCCCTCAGGCTCCAACAGGACCCCAAGTGAGGCCCAGACCCCGATTATTCACATGACCCCCAATGGTAACAGGTGCCATGGATATGAACATGTAGTAGGACCATGGACCCAGACATGGCTTGTGGCCACAGCTCAAGCCTGGTGATTCCATTGCCCCAGGCAGCAACCTGGACCATTCAAATCAGAATGGTCCCTGTCATTGTGTGATCCTTGAACACCTAGTCAACACATGGTCACATTGGTAGCACAACCCAGGCATCCTCACGGCCCTCATTGGTAACAAGGGCCATGGACATAAACTGTGGCTATGGTAGGGCCACTGACCCAGACATGGCCTTGGCAGCAGGCCAGGACTGGGTGACACCACATCCCCTGTGGCACGCAGGCCTCACTCATCAGCCTGTTCTTCATGACCTTCACCTCTTCAGATCCATCTCTCTTTATAGGACGTGAATCCCTCTCTGCCTCTCTCTCCCTCCCTCCCATAACCCACCAAATATTTGCTCACCACAATTGTGCCTGACCACCAGGGGGCAGAGCCATGGTTTTTCTCCACTTATTCAGAGCAACCTGCTCTGGGTGAGCCTGTGTGAGTCATTAATTTATTTTTAAAAAATAAAGTTTGTGAAAGTAAATAAATTTAATGTTTTAAATTTGTTTATTTGGGGTGTGTGTGCGTGGTATTTGGTGTGTATGTGTATGTGTGGTATTTGATGTGTATTTGTGTGTGTGTGTGTGAAAGAGAGAGAGAGAGAGAGAGAGAGAGAGAGAGAGAGAGAGAATCTCTGTGTGTTTTTGGTATGTCTATGCCTTTATGTGATGTGTGTGTGTGTATGTGTGTGTGTGTGCGTGTGTGTGGCCCAAGAACACAACATGAGAGGGCTAGTGAGATGGCTTAGCTCTTAATGACTAGGCTCACATCCAAAATAACAGAGAATAACATGAGGGAGTCAGTGCCCTTCCGCCATGTAGAATCCAGGGATAGAAGCAGGCTGAGAGACTTGTACCAGGCCTTTGCCTGCTGAACCACCTTGTTGCCTCTTGATGGTGGGAGCAGAGAGTTAGCACCAGAAAGCTGCCCTCTGGTCCCCAAGTGTGCACAGCTACTCATGTATATACAAGTGCACAGAAAATTAGTAACAGTA
Source organism: Ondatra zibethicus (assembly GCA_004026605.1). NCBI lineage: Eukaryota > Metazoa > Chordata > Mammalia > Rodentia > Cricetidae > Ondatra > Ondatra zibethicus. The sequence goes on along the minus strand of PVIU01001909.1, from coordinate 84,612 downwards.
TAGTGAGAAGTTAAACACAAAAATATAAGTTATATGTACAAAAATTGAAATCTAGCAGAACAGCTGGGAAACAGGAATGAAAGGGGGTACTATGGAATGCTACGCACATTTGGGGTAGAAGGAGAGGGTGCTTGATGTGGATGGAGATGAAGGCTGCCTCAAGCCTGCGTTTGTCACAGGAATGTTTATCTAAGTGATTTCAAGTAATATTTGAATTTAGAAAAATTGGTACTTTTCTTTTAAAGATGAAAATCATGGGGTTAGTGAAGCAATTAAAACAGACAGATGACTTGCCTTTGTGTGTCTTTTTATCATTTCCAAACAGTGTACAATAAAATATATCATGTGTGAGATCAACATTGGAAAAGGGACTGTATTTAGTTTGAATATATGCAAGTTCTTCAGAGAGGACTTTGCCCATTCTCACGTTGGGAAGAGATGAATATAGATACTTCTGTTATTAATTGCTTTAAATATATTCACCACTTATAAAACATTTTCTTCTTTCATAAGAGGAAAATGTCACTTTTTATGTTTGAGAAATTCTCAAACATTAGAGAATATCACAAATGTTCGTTTTTGGTGGTGGAGAAGAATTTTTTTGTAGATATGAGAATGAGTATAGCCAGTGGCATCTGGAAGACTCCAAATTGAATCAAGCCATTTGTGGGTATGAGAGAAGAGAAGAGAGGGGGAACAGGAGAGAGCACAAACAGACAAAGAGAACCGAGAGAGAGAGAGAAGAACCAAGAGAGTGCATGGCTGAAAATGGCAAGATTTTTTATTCAAGAAATCAGAAGCTGGGGCAAAGGGGAGAGTGGACCCCCTGGATTGGATAGGTTCAGGGTGGGGGGCAGGGAGGAGAGTGTATGCCAGCCAGGATTACTATGTGATGGGTAATTGGAGAAGCCAGCATGTGCTTTGGTTTGCTAATAGGTTCCTCAGTTAGCCTTTTGTCCTGATTTTCATTTTAGCCTGACAAATACCATACCTGGCTTTCAAGGAGTTTGGTGTGTGGGTGTAGCAGAGAGTATTATACTACACACATGTTTTAGTTAGGTTTTTTTTTTATGCTGTGAAGAGACACCATGACCACGGCAACTCTTACAACGAAAATATTGAATTGATTTGGTGGCTTACAGATTCAGAGGTTCAGTCTATTATCAGCATGTTAGGGAGGATGGCAGCATGCATGCAGACCTGGTGCTGTCTGCATCTTGACCAGAGGCAGCAGGAAGTTGACTGACTGCCAAACTGAGTGAAGCTTGAGAAAAGAGACATCAAAGCCCACCCCACAGTGACACACTTTCCCCCAACAAGACCACACCCACTCCAACAAGTCCACACCTCCTGATAGTGTCACTTCCTTTTGTGGCCATTTTCTTTCAAATCACCACATTCTACTCCCTGACCTCAAAACTTGTAGCCATATTATAATGTAGATATGCCATGTTCCCCGTCATGATGATAACGAACTGAAACTCTGCACTATAAGTAACCCACCCTATTTAAATGGGTTCTTTTTAAGTATTGTGGTCATCATGTGTCTTCACACAATAGAAAACCCTAACTATAACAACACATAACTGGTATTTGCAGAGGGTGTTGCTCGTGGCTAAAGAGATAGAGGTGTGGCCATTTTAGACTAGTTCCCTGAAGAAGGAAGCAAGCTCACTCCTCCTGGGAAGGATAACACAGGACTGCTGGCAAGCCGCTGCGATGGTTTTCTTAATTCTCAGAGCAGGAACCACTGATGCTCCTTCCCTGTAATTTCAGTTATCACATGTGACTGAGACTCATGCTGAGTCCCAGCAGCCTCTGTTCACCTTCCCATATTACATCATACTTTATACCTGGAGTCCTAGATGCACCAATCTATATTCTTTATGGCTAAAATTCAGACTTCATGTCCCCAGTGACCTACTTCAAGGAGCTTGACTTATTTAGAAATTTGAAACTATGTTTTGGTTGTCTTTTCTTATTACCAAGACAAATAACATGGAAAATTTAGATACTTACAGGGATGTGTGTGGAAGAATAAAAATAAAGCTTATCTACTTGCTGGAGTAGCCACTATTCATATTAGCATTTATTATTTCTGTTCTTTTTCACTTATGGTTTTGTGTAAGTATTTATGCACAAATTATATATTATAATGTCTTAAAATTCTATTATATAAATAACATTATATCATAAATATTCTAATATTTTTCCTTAAGTTCAAGTAATTTATTTTGTCTTATTGTATTTGCATGCCTCTATATAATGGGTAAAATTAAGCCTGTGAGTGCAAATAAAATTTAGATTATTGATTTAATAATGTATTCTTATGTGTGATTTTCCCTATATTACAACTGGGTTGGGACACCCTGCAGTCCACTTAATTAGGAAATTAAACTTCATTTATATATATTTTTCTACCTAAATTACAGCACAAATTAGAGCTGAGAATTGCCTATGAAGTAATTCTAATAGCTTTTTAAAATTATTTATTTTAATTTTTATTTATGTGCATGTGAGAGTGTGTGTGCGTGTGTGCGCACACGTACCTGTGTATGCCATGTGTGTGCAGGTGAGCATTGAGGTTACAAGCAGATGTTGGATCTCTGGGAGTTACAGGTAGGTATGAGCAGCCTGGTATGGCTTCTAGAAACTGAACTTGTATCTTCTGAAAGAGCAGCAGTTGTTCCTAATGACCCTAACATCTCCTTGATTTTAAAAATCATGTGTGCCATGTTAGACATTTTCTACTAGAATGGCAAACCCCAACTCACAGTGAGCAAAGTTGTACAGACAAGGCTTTTGAAAGGCTTTGTACTAGAAAGGTTCTCTAGAGTTACAGAACCAATAGAAGCCACATGCATATTATAAAAGTAGATATATTAAATTTCCTTACATAATAAGAACTAGAAAGTACAGTAATGGATGTCTGCATGCCAATGAAGCAGGGAAACTCAATACACGAATCTGGCTACTTCAGCAGTCCATGCTAGTGCTGAAGGTCAGAAAGCACCCATGAGGGTGGCTGGAAATCTGCCTTGTTGGAAGGGTGAAGTCTGAATTTAATGGAGAATAGAAGCAATAGCAACAGATGTGCTTGATAAGGAGAAATAAGGAAAGAAGATGACTTCTGCTTTAACCTCAGACCTCTCTATGTGAACAACACCTCCTGCTCAAAGTTGCCACCCATTTGATGTGTGCATCTTAGTGTCAAAGTCTTCCCTCAAAAGACTTTCACAGACACACACAGCAGTGTGTCTCCTGGGTCATATAAAATAGTATTAAGGCTGATGATTAACATCAACCACTGCAGATATCAAGAAAGGTCTTCAATCCCATTATTGTTGTACCAAGTCCCTTACTAGATATTTACAGATTAGTAGACAGCATGATATTAAGCTCTAAGTTAATGGAAAAAGTTATTTATGTAGTTAAAGATTGAGAATTTTGCATTAGCCATAGCTGTCCTTTGGGAGGCTACCTAACCTTTATGATGAAATTCTATTTGAAGTTAAACTGGGGTGGCCTTGAATTCCGGTTTCCCCATCCCAGCTGGTAACCTGAAAGTGTCCCTTAGTCTTCTTAACCCAAGTGTATCCTTATATCTTTCTGTGTTGAAACTTAACCCCCATGGTGAGGTCATAAGAAGGTAGAAACTTAATAGTACTGTCTCATTTAGAGGTAAGGCATTTGACAGATGATCTGGATTAGAGAGACCACTAAGACAGAGTTCTCATGATTGAATTCTGATGACTTATTTAAAAAATGGATTGATTAGGGTCTTTGTACGTGGGGATAGATATGGATTTTGATTATTCTACATGTTGACATCCAGTTATGCCAGCATCATTTGTAGAAGATGATTTCTTTTTCCATTGTATAGTTTTAGCATTTTTTGTCAAAAGTCAAGTGTTCATAGGTGTGTGGGTTAATATCCAGTTCTTCAGTTCGATTCCATTGGTCAACCTCTCTGTTTTTATGCCAAAATCTAGCTAAGCAATAGAAGAGAGGAGTGCCTGAGGTGACATTGTCCTGTAGCCAGACTGATGAATATCTCAAATATCACCCTAGAACCTTCATCTAGCAACTGATGGAAACAGAGGCAGAGACCCACATCAGAGCACTGGACTGAGCTCCCAAAGTCCAGTTGAAGAGTGGGAGGAGTGAGAATATGAGCAAAGAGGTCAAGAACATGATGGGTACATGCACTGAAACAGTTTACCTGAGCTAATAGGTGCTCACCAACTCTAGCCGGACAGGGAAGGAAACAGCATAGATCCAAACTAGTCCCTCTGAATGTGGGTGACAATTGTGTAGTAGACTGCAGGGCTTCTGGCAGTGGCACCAGGATTTATCCCTTCTGCTTGTACGGGCTTTTTTGGAAGCTATTCTCTTTGGATGGATACTTTGCTCAGCCTAGATATAGTAAGGAGGGCCTTGGACCTTCCCCAAAGCAATGTGCCTTACCCGCTCTGTAGAGTGGATGGGGGTGGAATGGGAGGTTAGGTGGAGGGAAGGGGAAGAGGGCAGGGAGTGAGAACTGGGATTGATATGTGATTGTTTTCTTTTTAAAATACATAAAGAAGAAAATTGGATTGAGACTGCAATACATCTGTACATATGCACACACGTTCATGCATATATGTTGCAACTCATGCAGAAATGCTCCTTGTGTGTCCCCTACTATGCAATATTCTATATATACAGGAAAGTTTGTAGCCAAGTACTCCATCGCTAGGTATAGTTACTCAACTTTTTCCCTTAGAAAGTATGAGCAAAAATGCTTTTTGTAATTTGCCCAGTCTGCAATTTTGTGATTATTAGAAAACTAAAATGAACTAATACATACTTTTGAATCAGAATCGTGGTCATTATCTCATAGATTGTTAATGAATTAAAAGTAAAATGACTATGGAAACAAACTAGCACTGACTTCCACACTATAAACACTAAGAAGGAGCTATTGTCAATGAGAATTGATTGGAATATATGGAGAAAATTATATCAGAAGCAGTAAATAAACACAAAAAAGTATTAACTAGGGTGCCGTTAGGAATACCAATATCATCTTAAAATAAGAATTATTTTTCTTAAAGAGAATGGGAGTTATAATCATTGAAGAGTTTGGCCCTAACAACAATCTATGTTGCTAAGTAGTAAAATTTGTGTCTTATTTATCATGTAGGACATTATCACATTAATATCAGCATGCTTATGTGCAAATAGTAGGTATTTATGCATGTGTGGAATTCTACCTGCCCTACAATTTTGTATAAACTATAACTAAATGCTCCATAACCCTTTGGAAGGCAGAGACTGAACTTTCCCTATATTTGGATACTCAGAATTTAAAAAAAATATTTCTATTATCCAGTAAGTACTGATAATTATTAATGAATTCATTATTGAACATATGCCAGGCTTTTATATCTGTCTTTTATTTGACATGTATTCAGTAGATGAGGAATTCTAAAAGAATAATCAGCACTGTGCTTTTATCAAATGCAAAATAATGTTAAAGCACCATTTCTGCCAGATGTGCCGTTTCAAACAGAAGTGTTTGGCAGTAACTGACTGATAACTTTAGATAAAAGCAAGGAAATATGTTAATTATTTTAGCTCAAATATTTTCTAGTGGTGAGATGGAACCCATCTTTGACAGCAGTGGAGTGTGACTCAAGAATGTTTACCTTGTATTGTCATCTTGCTTTGAGATACAAAATCAAATGGGTTCCTTACTAAAAAAGTTCAAATATATAACTAAAGCAACAACATTGGTTTGGACCCCTGGACAAATATTGGTATGATGATCTATTTTTGATGTAATCCTCACCACTGGAAGCAAGATTTCACTGTTTGTTTTATTGAATATTTATTAATTCATTCATCGCACTTGTGCCCAGAATATAACTTGTATTTTAAGAGCTAACAAATGAATAAGTTGAGCATATGCTTATGTTTTAACTCTTGAAAAGTGTAAAAGAAGAAAAAAAACAAAAAAACAAAGAAAAGAAAAAAAGAGAAAAAACTAAAAAGAAATAAGCAAAACAAAAAGAAAATTGATCTACTTTTTACAGAAGCAGGTACAGTTTTTGCCATGAATTGGAGAAATATAATAAATCAAGAAATTGTTATAGAAAATAATTAAGTATTTTAGTGATTAAAATATACCCCATCACATATGTTCTTATTATCTCTAAATGGATAACTCTGAAATTTTGCTTAGAGCTAAAGACATGACATTCTGGGTTTTAAAGATACAACAGTCTTTCTCTTAAAATCACAGGTATAGATTTAATTCAGGGAGCTAAAGTTAAGAATTTAAAAAATATGGTAGTAGCTTTAGGTTTCTAAATATATATATGTCATGCTAACAATTTGCATTAATGTGTGAAAATAATAAGTATTTTTGATGACTGAATAATTAAAATGGATACGGTTCATTTAGTATTGTAATCCTCGGCAAGGTTGGTGATTTGTCCTAAAAGTGACAGTGATAACATTTATATGCACACTTGTCTGATGCTTAAGCTAGTTTTAGTTTATTTAGTTTTAGTGTTTATTTGCTTGTCTTTTTTTCTCTGTTTCTCTTTTACACCATGTAGTTGATAGAGAAAGTGTGTTGAAATCCGCAAATACTGTTTTGCATGTCTTTTTCTCTCTTAGAGGAAATAAGACTGTAACACGAGTCAGAACAGGATATAACAAAGATGCCATGCCTGAAGGCGTGACAGCCAACAACCCAAGTGTTATCTACTTCTATTTTCCCAAAATACCACGTCTTGTGCTGCTACAGCACTAGAGAGATTTAAAAAAATGGATAGATTAAATGGAAGAGAAAGAAGGAAAGAGGAAGAAAGGAGGGAAGGAAGTCAACAAGAATGAAGATAGAATTAACACTTACATATAATATTAAATAGTTACAATTCAAAAGGAAAGTTTGCTTGTTAGTAACTTATCCTTTGAATGTCTTCTAGGACTCTAAATATGTTATGGACACAAGATATAGATCTACTAAGAAGTCAGTACAGGACACACACACACACACACACACACACGGGAGGGATAAGAAATTTTGACAAAAATTAAGAAAATTATTATTTCTGAGTAAACTAGGAAATAATTGTTTCTAACAATGTGCCATGCTTAAATCTTTTTTAAAAATTAATTGATTTAAATTCATATTTTTAGCTTTCTAAATGGATAAGCACATTACCCAGCATCCTCAAAATGTACACATCTGGACTCTGCACTAAGGTAGAGCAGGACTTATACACTCTAAAAGCCAGACACCCACCAACTCAGGAATCCACTGTGCTGAGAATTGTGCTCCTATCCACAAGAATCACATTTGAATTCTCACTCTTAATTTATGTTCAGAAATAGAGTTTATTGCAACTGTACCTTTGAATATTATTTTCTATACTCAAAGATTACAACCAGAGGGCACATATCCAGTGGTAAAATAACCTGAGAGAATTTCAATATGAGAAGACTTTCATATTTGAACAACAGATTATCTAGAAAGATTTGCTAATTAGGGCAAAATTTAGAGCTGAGATAGAGACCAGGATCTGAAAGCTACCATTTCATTTAAAATAAGATAATTGTTTATGAATTCAAATCAGAACAAGTCAACCCAAAAGTTGATTTGTCAGGAAGAAAATAGCATGATCTTGTCTCAAGTATTTAAAACTCCAAGGACTGAGGGATGAATTGGACATGGTATGATAATTTTATTTAGGAAAGTTTGTAAAATGTCAAGGCAAGTCTGGTCTCATTAAGTGTTCCTTGTGTCATTCTCTAGCTGATAATTTTCTTCCTTAAATTCATCACTGTGATTATGGATCTGCTTTTCTCTGAGATTCTAAATTTTGGTCACTTGACCTCTGTTGACTAAGATATTTGGAAACGGAAGCTACTGCTTTTAAAAAGTCACTTATAATTGTATGCATTTTGTGACTTGAAGATTTAACCTTACTCTAATTCTGAATGCTTTGAGATGGGTTTACTGCCATGAAGCTAACATGAGGTTTCACCTTTAAAATGTTCTTATTGAAAATGAGGTGAATCAGAATTAAAACAAACAAACAAACAATATAAGGCCAATCTACAGTTAAAGGTGTCTGCCCGAACTCTGTCTACCTTGCTATGTTTGACCACTTTTAACAAACCTGGCCATTACTTAAAGCCCTGGTAGGCATAAGATAGCCCATGCTAGATAAAAGAAATACCATTAAGTTGGGATGTACTGTGTATTTCTTGAAGGTTTTCTGAGAAATTCATCACTGGTCATTTCAAACTCCATTCAAGCTGGTTATTACTAGGTAAATATAACACTTATTCTTTAATAAAACCAAGATAGTTTGTAGAAACATTCATGAAATAGTCAATAGAAGGGGGGAGCATCTGTTACTACTTTCAGTGTTTTTATTATATGTAGCAAGGATATATGTCAGAGATCTCCAGATGAACAGAAATGTGTGTGTGTTCATATACGTGTGGATTGATTCTTGATAATTGTACTCTTGATTATAGGACTTTAGAGGATGGGAAGTTATAATGTCTGCTATCTGCAATCTGGAGACCCAGGAACGTCATAGTTAATTTCAAATTGAGTTTGAAGGGTTGTATAGCAGGTGTGACCCTTAGTCTAAGAACAGGAGAGACTAAACCCTGAGCTGAAGAGACAACATTCAAATTTTCACTGCCTTTCTGTTTTATCCAGGCTACTATTTCTCAGTGAAATGGATAGTGCTTAGAGGCATTGGGAGGAGGAGGAGGAAGGGGAGGAGGAGGAGGAGCAGGAAGAGGAGGAGGAGGAAGAGGAAGGGGAGGAAGAGGAGACAGTTTAGAAGCCAGGAGTCTATGGTATTTGTTATAACCACCCACACTACCTAAAATAGCCCCCCTAAGAAAAGGAATACTATTTTTCTTCTTTCTGGAATCATATTTGCAAAAAATAACAAAAGCACACTCTTAACAGGAGAAGTCAACAGAAGAGGATTTGAATTGCATCCTTAGAGAAATATGGATTTTAAAAAATGCCCACTCTTTGTAAAGAAGGTGCCTATAAAAACCCACAGTTCCCAATGCACATAGCAATGGCAATAAATCCACAAATTAGAGAATTGGTCAATAGGAGAGCGGGGGGGCCCAGTGTTTACTTAAATAGTGCACATAAATCAACGGTCTATGTTCAGTGAGGACTCGGGGCCTACTGCAAAAGGGAATGGCGATTTATAAGCCTTCCCACATCTCTGAATCTGTAAAAGACCTTGATTAAGTGTGAGTGAATGGGAGTCAGAGCGCTAATGAAATACAAACAAAGGAACTCTTTTTCTTCTGTTTTAGGTAGGTGTGGTGGCACTGACAAGCTCAAATCCCACCCAGAATCCCCACTCTCTCCTTGTGGAGGACTCAAGAGATGAAAAGATGGCTTTGTTGACGAGTCAGTCCCTCCCCGCTTCCTTAGAGTTTGGTACAAAAAGGAAATGAGGGACGGTGTGTAAACACTTAGGTTCCTGTGAGCTTCTAGGCCAGGAGTTAATGCATTTCCAACGTTTAAATAGATTTGCTTTCCATATTTCTAATGTACGTTGCAGTGCCTATAAAAATCCCATCTCCTTAGCTCCCTGTCTCCCTCACATTACCTGCCTGTAGTATATTTTAACTCCATACATGATTTAGGGAACATTTCTCATCAACACCATTTTCTGTCTAGGGAGTTTTGTCGTGTGGATTGAGAGTCACATTTATTCCACAAAAGTATCTGAGGGGGAATGAATAAAACCATAGATTTTTTTCTCTTCCTCATTCCTTGCTCAAGGTATTGAATAATAATGATATATTGCTCAATTGGTTTTAATAATACTACATAAAATTCTTCCATACTAAATTTCAGAATTTATGAATACCTCTAATTTTTAATGTGTAAAAAGTATTTTTTTTATAATTTGGCTAGTTTGCTATTTTCTTTTTCACACTTCTAATTTTCCTGTTATCAGAATAGTAATTAAAATCTTATACAAATTCTTATCCAAATATAAATGACAAAAGGGCAAAAACAAGAATGAAAAATGTGCATAGATAGACCCCTTCTCTGTATGCTATGGAAAATTGCGAATTTCCATAATAAAATCAACTTTTTGTATATTCATCCACAGAGATTAAAACTGGATAAAATAAAATGCAGTCAGGCAACCTTTCTATTGTATTAATAACTTGGCGAAAACTAACACAAAACAAAGGCTTAACTTTTAATGTACTAACTTAGGTCTCTTTTTCTCTCTTTGCAAGCATCATAGTCAAGATTGAGGTTGACAGTACTTCCCTGACAGGAAAATTAAAGCATAGAAAACAGCCACATTTTTTCTTCAGTTCTTAAAAGACCATTTTAACCCAGAAATTATTCACTTTCTACTCAAATACAGTGCTAATGGCTTAGAGATTCTTAGATTAAGAATGGTTAGAAAAAATATTACTCCCAGCTCTCAGCTTTGTGTGTCAAGGGACACAGGGAAATACATCTCCCTAAAATAAGCAAATGTGCTTTCATCTTTTCTCCATATGCCTTCTCTTGTAACATTTGCTTTAGACTAAAGAATGCTGTGTCACCAAATCGCTTACATCTTAAAAAACTGCAATAGTCTCTTTGGATCCACAAAGCACTGTGAAGTGGAAAATGCATACTTCTCACTCTGATGCTACAGCTTAAGAAAGAACATGGCTCAGCCTGTTGGAGGAGAGATAGGTGTCTGTTGAGGATATCTTCTGTTTTCCATTAATATTCATGGCCCCATGAGGTCCTCAGCCTCATGATTTTAAATGCCATTTATATGATGACAATTCTTAAATCAATAACTCCAACTCAGACCTTTTTCTTGATCCTAGGATCATACATCAAGCTGCATGCATGTTCACATCTTTACAGAATATTCTGATCTGTGAGATCTGCTTGCATCCTCTCCCCAATGTGTTCTCAACAAAACAGTTAATGTGCTTCTCTTAAGACATGTGGAATCACGGTATACATTTCCCTAAACATACTAAAACCCTCCCACAGAATTTGGAAAAATACCAAGAAAGTTTGATCAGTTCTTTACAAGATCCATGCAAATGAATCTCAACATTTCCTCTTCAACTGTGCTGTCTCTTTGCCACGTTTGCAGAAGACGAAATAAGAAACTATTGCTCAGTTCATTGTTTGATATACATTAGATAGCTAGTGAATTTCTTGCCTGAGTGGATAACTAAAGGAAGAATCATAGAATATCAGAAAATCCATTAGTATATTTAGACATTCATATATATATGGAAGAAGTGTACTTATAAACTATTGTGATCATCTGCCATGGATACTGGGAATTGCATTTGGGACTTCTGGAAAGCATTAAGTGCTCTTAACTGCTGAAATATCTCTCTATTCCCAAAATAGACTATTAAGCAGGGATTAATATATTAAAGTATATATTAATATATACATATAGAAGGACACATTTTACCATATGCATAATTTAAAACAATAAAATAAATATAAAAATTTTATGCTATAGTGTGTAGACTAATTTTTGAGGAACTTTCACGAGTATCTAGTGATTACTATCAGTGGTTCTGTAGACTAACCCTTCAGGAACATCAAGTTGTCTACTACATATTTGCTTGGCTCAGGACTAATAATTTATATGCCTTCTATTTGTGCTAGCTACATGTATTTTGTTAAGTGCCAGCTTATGGGCCTACTATCAAACTGTATAAAGAGGGTAGATATCAGGAACTTACAGCTTATTGAGGACACCAAAATGAGTTCTGTTGTCCCTTGATTTGACTTGAATACCACCATTTGCACCAGGGAGAGAAAGTTTGCAGTGTCTCTGAAAAACTATTAAAAATATCATTAGATATTCAAATATTGGGCTTAACTTTGTAGCATTCTGCTGTGAGTGAATAACAACTTCTCACTGTCATGTCAAGCAGGCACCTGCTGTAGATTCTCAAAGTAGTTTACAAAGCAAGAGCAAAGAGAGACCTAGAAGACCATCTTTCCACTTCCACAGCATTGCGCATCTTATAAAACCTCACACATTGCATTTTGTGATATCTAATGGGAATAAGAGTATTATCTGAACTTACAGCTGAGTCTGGAAAAGCTTAAGGATTTACATTTAATGACTCAATTGAAGAGGGGAAAATCATCATCATTATTATCATAATAAATCATCATTATTTAGATGCATTGGGTGCTTATCATGGGACAGATGCCATCTCAAGTTTTTTGTATGTAGATGCACTATCTCTCTCAAATCATTCCAAGAAAGTCAGTACTTTCTTTCCTATTTCCAATGAGGAAATATTTGACTGGTAAGAACAGAAATTTGTACAAGACTTCAAAGTCAGCAATAACATTACCGGAATTGGAATACAAACAGTCTAGTGCAAAAATCTGATCTTTGACTAGTCATTTAGTGCCAGGATGAACCATAGAAAAATCTAGATCGTCACACCTTGCACTGTTTTACTTTCATTGCAAACTGTGTATGGTACAAAGTCACTTGTTGACCTAAATATAGATCCCCATGAACACTAATGGAAAAAGAGAAGGCTATAGTCCTTGGAATAAAAGCCTGGATTCTTTCCAAACTATGAATTGCTAGAGATCCATTCTACCAAGACTTGCATTCTGACTGGGGGGAGTTTTCCATCGCTGATTAAATAAAATGACTCTACAGAAGCTCAATGACTAGAGTAATGTTTGTCATGTCTAAGGCTCTTGTGCTGGCTAGAGAAATAACTCAGTCTGTGTACTGCTTCTGAGCAAGCTTGGTGACATAAGGTCAAGCCTAAAAACAATGATCAAAGAACAAGGGAAGGGGATGATGATACATATTTGTAGCTTCAGTACTTGGGAAGTGAAAATAGGTAAATCTTTAGAGTTCAGTGACCAGCTAGCCTGGCTTAATCAGTAATCCCACAGTGCCAGTGAAATACCCTGTCTAAAAAAATATTTAAATGGATAGCCTTTGAAATGATAGTGGTTGACTATTGGCTTCCATATACAAGTGTATATGTGTAAATGTGTACCCATGCATTTACACACACACACACACACACACACACACACACACACACACACACACACATACACGCACACACACCACACCAAAGATAAGTACAATAGAAACCTGTCAAGAACCCTATACATATCTATATACAGAATGATTTCTTCAATATCTTGATAAAAGACTGATTTTGCCCAAACATCCCTAAATTTCTTGATTTGATCAAGTTGAATGTGATAAAGCACAAAGAAGCTGAGTATTATTGCCAAATCAAAGCTGACAGTTTCTGATTATTCCTTTAGGAAGGGATCATGTACTCTGGTTGACTCCTCCATTGGAGTAAGCATAAGTGGAAACAGAGTTCCTTTTAATGACATATCTAAGAACTAGTACTTATATCTGTTAGATCCAAGAAACATCCATCAGCGTATCTTTTCTATTTGAAGAGTAGAGTCAGTTTGTCTTTGGTATAGTTCCTTCTAAATCTCCATTGGAGAAATAACAATCTACTTTTGATTTTGTTCCTTTAACTTAATTAAAGTATATGAACATTTTTTAAAGATAATAATATTCAAAGTATTCTTCAAACTGGGTCACACTCACTGTGAAAATTACTTTTTGGTTCATCTTCATTTTCTGGATTCTATTCCCTAAATGTTTGCTCTCCTTTCTCTCTCCACTTCTGTTCATCAAATGGCAATGAGATAATCCTATGAATATTCTATGAAAAAAAATCTTCCTCTGCTCACAAATGTGTTCTATTTCCATCTCATTCTTCAAATTCGGAATATTATATATACAAGTTCTATAAATCTTTCCTACAGCATTCAATAAGTATTTGTTGGAATAAGTAAATAAATGCATATGAATGAACATCTCACATTCTTTCAGGTATTGAGTTCATTTCTAGGAAAATGTCCTTCTTAACCACAGTGGTGGATGTGTGTAGCAAAGGAGATCATGCTTTCTGTGGACAGGCGCTCTCTCCTCTTCCTCCAAAGATACCAGTCATTGAACTTAGTAAGACCAAAGAAGTTTCCGTTCAAGATAGACTATTTTTTAGGATACGGGGGAATCTGTTTTATAAGAAGGACTTTTCCTTTGTGTCTGATGTAATCACAGCAGTATTTTCTTCAAGGTAAGCATGTGGTACAGCCCTGCAGGATAACTCACAGGGATGGGATTCCCATTTAGGACGCATAGCCATACCAGGCTGGTCTCAAACTCACAGAAATCTGCCCACCTCTGCCTTCCGAGTGCTGGAATTAAAGGCATGCACTACCTCTCTCAGAAGTTTCAATCATACCTTTATTTCACATAACACTTAGCAATTTATCAGCTACCATTTAAATTTTTCTGTGGTTATTAGCAAATGCTGTGGGTTTCTATTCCTAACCTCCAAACTGTGGGGTTTTTTTTCTTTTTTGTGTGTGTGCTTTGTTTCCCTTTTTTTAAAATTGATTTTTATTGAGCTCTACATTTTCTCTTCTCCTCTCCCTCTTTTTCCCCTCCCTCTTCAACCCTCCCCCAAGGTTCCCATGCTTTACTCAGGAGGTCTTGTCTTGTTCACAGTTTTTGGTTTGCTTCTTCATTTTTTAGGGTAGAAGTTTGCCCTATGACCTCAGTTCATTTGATTTTTCAGTTCCTTTTTTTGGTGTGTACATGAGGCTCTTACAGGTTGTATAAGCTCATTAAAAATCATACTTGATCTCCTGAGTAAATTGGGAGCATGGGGACCTTGGAAGAGGGTTGAAGGGGAGAGGAGAGTCAGGGAGGGGAGCAGAGAAAAATGTAGAGCTCAATAAAATAAAAAAAAATCATACTTGAAATTTGAAAACATGTTAGCATATGAGAATTTAAAACAGCATTTTAAACAAAATGTTATACTGTGAGTACAGAAAGTATAAATGAACTAGGCCAAAATCTAACTTTGTAATGGGAAGAATTTGATGTGGAACAAGGAGAGTGTAGGCTGGCATGTAGCATAAATAAACATATTGAATTGAATCCAAATGGTTATTTTCCAGTAGCCATTTGGCACTCCAAGCCCATGGTAGTGTTGAACCTTCCAAATCACAGATATATTAAAGAATCTGAAGAAAGCTAACACTTGGATAACTTACTGATGTTCATGTCTTGACATCATATACAACTCAGTGAGCAATGGTCCATGTGTAGAAAAACCTTGTATGTTTCTCTAAAGACCTGGAACTTCTTCTTTCCCAGTTTTCTACACACTGAAGACAGGACACAGTTTATGTAGTAAGAGGCGTGGGCCACATTCCCCCTGATCTACAGAATGAGTTCCAGGACAAAGAAACACAAAAACCCTGTCTCAAAAAGCCAAAAAATTAAAAAATAAAAAAATAGAGTTTAAAATAAAACTCCATAAAGATAAAAAACACACAAAAATCTGGATACTCTATGTTATTATGCTCTCTTTAAATTGTTTAAATACAAAAAAAAACCACTAAAAGATATTTATTTATAAATACTACTAAATTAACCCAAGGAAGGTATTTTAAAAATACCTTGACTTCAAAATTAAAGTCAAAATATATGTTACTATGGAGAAGAGATTTTACTTTTGTTTCCACAGAAAATGAGAGACTGTGGATTCATTCTGAGTTAAAAAAAATCAGGTTTGATCAAGAAAGACCACCTGAGAAATCTCTGGTAGGAACAGATGGCCCAGATGTCTGAGTTCTACATCCAAAACAGATTCAAGACTACTAACTGAGATGATCAAGACTCACAGAATACTCCAGTCAGAACTTGATCATAATTCTAAATTTTCTTTAGGTCTCCATAAGATTATCAGTGCACCCAACCAGCCAAAAGTAGCCTAAAATACTATGCCCACATTCCCAAAAAATGGACTGGATATTTTCCTTTGTTTAAAAAAAAAAAGAGGGGGAACTGGTGAGGGATAATTGTCTGTATTCTGTCAATCATCTTTTAAATAAACACTGATTGGCCAGGCAAGAAGTATAGGTGGGTCAACCAGACAGGAAGTAGAGGCAGGATGAGGAGAACAGGAGAATTCTGAGAAGAAGGATGCTCTTCCCAAGACTCTTGCCCAGACCACCAAAGAAGCAGGATGTAACCATCCCCACTTAAAAAAGGTACCAAGCCATGTGGCTAACATAGATAAGAATAATGGGTTAATATAAGTTATAAGAGCTAATACGAAGCCTGAGCTAATGGGCCAATCAGTTTATCATTAATATAGACCTCTGTGTGATTTTCTTTGGGACTTGCTGGCTGTGGGACTGGGCAGGACAGAAACCCCAACAAGCCGGCCCTCATGTTACAAGATTATCTGGATCTTAGTTCCAATAATGGTAAAAGATAGTCAAATTCTCATTATATTTTTGTTTATGATTCTATGTATTAATCCAAAACAAACTAACAAAAACCTATAACTCTAACAAGAAAGGAAGGGGAGTGTGACATGTGGTGATGAGTCAATCAGAGATTATAGATTTAAACTATCTTATAATCATCGGGAAAATAAAGTAAATCCAAAACATTCTTTACTAAGCTTTCCATCATGACTCAGCTCAACTAGGTAGTATAGGCATATAGTTCTTTTTTCACCTAGTGGAATATCCTAAAGTATTTTCTCTTCTATCTGTAGTAGATAGTAGCTCAAAAACAAAATCTCAATGATGAACTTATTTCCCTTAAATATTGTCCTGTAAATTCATTACCTCTGGTCTTAGAGATAATTACTATAAAATAGAGCTCCTATATATGATGGCAGAGTTCAATTGGTTTTTCTAATTTTCTGGTGCATTATCCGTACTTTGCATCAAAATATTTTATGTGTTAGAACCTTTGTCCTCAGATTGTTGCTACTGTGAAATAGTTGGGAGATCTTTTGGGTAATGGAGATGTGTTATTGAAGGAGTGAGTGGGACCCCAATTCTTCTTCATCTTTCTCACATGCCAGCCATAGGGTGAATGGCTTTGCTCTCTCATTGCTTCTGTCATGATGGGTTGTTATTTTGCAAGATGAGGGCCACAGGGCCAATTCGTGCTATGCTCAAACTCTATAAAACTGTGAAAAGAAACAAAGCATTTCTTTGCCTAAGCTGATTGCTGCAGGTATTATATTGCAATGTAGGAAGATGACTAACATGCCTGCTATGCAGAAATTGAGAATAGTAGGGCATGCAGGTCTAATTGCATGGGGTTCAGTAAACCTCTTGAGAGAAACTCTGTACTGACTGCCATTTCTCTCCAAACCCCTTTGAGCCTTATGATTAATAGAACCCATCTCAAGATTGAAATAGTCCTAAGTAAATTCAGTGAGCAATAAAAGAGACTAATCTTCATAGCTCTTTCTCATAACAAAACTTAATAGAAAATGATTGAGTGCCTTGAATTGTTGACCCAAACTCTACATCTGGACCTGGTAATCATGGGGAATTGCTGAGGCCCTTAACCGGGCCATTTGAGATTACGGACATACTTTGTCATTACTGTCAGTGCAAATAAATTTTAAATAAATATCACAATAAAGAAGCAGGGCACAAGAGGAAGGCACTGTGACATTATCAAAGAGCAGAGTCAGAGTCATGGCATAACAGTACGGTCCCTGCCACCAGCCACAGCAGCATTTGGTGGCTTGCCACCTTTATTTCTCATTGGTTCTATTTACTTATCATTTGGTTCCATTCTTTGGGTGATCCACACCGTTGTTTGGATATGATGTACATTTTTCTTTTTCCTTTAACAGTAGTAGTATATATTGAGAATGATCAGTTGCTGGCAGAATTTAGAAGCACCAAGTTCCCAGGTACAGCTTCTAATTCCTACTTAAGGGAAGCTCTTCTCAACACTGAGTTGTGTGCACATTCATACAGGAGAAAGACATTGACTTGGTTCAAAACATAACCTATAATCTCAGTGTGGCTGGATAGAGCCATTTAATTTTGTTATTTGATTTAATTCATACTCAGATCAATAAGGGGGTTCTTGCACTCATGTGACTGACCCTCAGTTATCTAAATCTTTCTATAAAAATATAAAAGCCCAGTATTAAGTTAGTTATTATATTAAATGTAGAGAGCCAATGAATGGACTTTGGAACTGAAATACCAGATCTATTACTGGCTTTATGAAAATGTCTTTGCTCTCATTTAAAGAAGTAAGTTTCAGTATCATAGGTTTATTTCAGGCACTAGGCAAGCTACTGAATAGCAATTCGAATTATGCATAAAACATAAAACCTCCCCAACAACTGCTAGCATTATTATATATGTGTATCTAGTATAAATAAATGTATATGCTTAAGGTGTAATTTCAAAAATTTTAATCATTAGATGTTAGAACCACCTTGGTACAATCACATTTCCTCTGAATCTGTCAGCATCACCAATGCTCGGGCCAATCAAAAATGTCCTCCCTTCCACTAGGGAAGCCCCACACTACAGGCTAAAACCATTCTCTGAGAGGAAAATGACTGGTATCCATTGCCTGGGTCAGCAAGGATCTGAAGAGGCTCACACAGAGTTGGTCTTTAGGAAGCAGAAGAACATGTTTTCATGCTTCCCCATGCCCAACATCTGTTAACTGAGAAAGAAGTAGGGGTATGAAATACATAGTTCACTGTTGACTGCAGACAAGAGTCCCCAGAGAAGTCTTAAAAGCCTGTTTTCTTTGGAGTCAGTCCCTTTAAACCTGATTTCATTTTTCCAGCTGCATCTAAGTGGATGTGCTTATCTTGTGATGGTCCCCCTCTGCTTGGAGTAGCAGTCAGGCCTATGTTCACATTCTTCACCCTGTGTCACACAGAGGTGTTTGGGGAAGACTATTTTTCTTTTGCTCTTTTCTAGACTTTTTTTTTAACAATGATTTTTTTTCCTTCACAGGACCTTCTGTGAGATGACGAATTGAGTTGCATTTTAAGAGCTATAGTGTTGTGCTTATGAGTTGGGAGACAAATTCCCACCCGTCTTTATCTAATTTACAGTAACCTAAAACAAGGAACTTCACCAAGAAACTTAACACTGGTGTGTGTGTGTGTGTGTGTGTGTGTTTCCTGTAACATCAAACTAGCAAAATCATTTCAACTTGGAAGTTATTACAGTTATTACACTGCCTCCCTGCAAAAATCAACAGTTATTTTCATGCACTTGGAGTCTGGTCTTTTTTCAGCAATAAGGACATATAAAGTTCATAAAAACTGAGGAAATATTGGGATAAATAGAAATTTCTTAAGGGACAGCATTTCATATTGACCTCCCCTTTCCTTTATAAAGCAAAATAGGAGAAAGACTGTTCTAAGCCACTTTTTGCTGTCAAATCTCTTTGTAAAAAGGCCAGTTTTGTGTAAATTGCTGTTAATATGATCTTTTATCATGCTAAACTCCCCATGGTATTTAAGTCCATTATCTCCAAGTCAGAAACAAGTCACATGTCCTTGAAATGACACTCTGCTTTTAGGGAAAGTCTCCGTAACTCTCTGGTCTCTATTGCCTTATGTTTTAAACAGTTTTAGAATCTTCTGTATGACATGGCACTTATTTGTTGATTTTTCAAGTATGCCTTGACTGTTTATTACAGTTTCCTTGTTTGTGACCAAGTTGGAGTTAGAGGATCACAAGTTTCTGACTTTCAAAGACTTTATAAACTAGAAAGAAGCAACTACTTCTCATGACATGGTTTGCTAACAGCTTTAATTATATCTGTTACACCATTAAAATGTTAGCACAATAAATTATTCTAATCTGGATATAGCTATGGTGCATCTGTTGTTATGCCCAGTCCGTGTAGACTCTAAAAGACCACCAGGGAGATTGACTCACTGAAATGCAAAAGCAAGGTTTATTGTGTGCACAATACAAGCTGGCAGGGACCTTGTCAGTGCAGCAGATGCAAGAGGAGGTACCCCATCCTTCTAGAGGGCATTATTTAAAGGTAAAACCCAGAAAAGTTATAATAGCAGGGTGTATGCTGGCAGGTGATCCTTTCTACAGCAGTTGGAACGTTAGGAATTTCCCTTGGATGGTCTGTTCCTGGGAGGTGCCTGGGTAGTCTCAGTTTCTGGTCTTTCTTGCAACCAGTTATTGCCTTAGGGGAAACTACTGAGACTCAGGCCTCTATTGAGCTTGTCCTTGCTGGGTCCTACACTACGGGTTTGCAAATAGTATTCAACCTATGTTTTGACACAGCACTGCAGAAATTAACCCCTTAACAAGTGTTTCTTTGAGGAGATGCCCAGTAGTGGAATGATGAGATATATAATAAGGTCTAAAGTCAGATATGTTTTCAATCTGTCTCTCAGTTTCTTTAGCCCTTTATTTAAATGTTCAGTGGAAGAATCTTTCTCTTGGTCCCCTGAAAAGAGTCAAGAAGATCCAATAAGTCTATCTCATTACTCTATGTCTTACTGACATGAAAAGTCACAGTTGGAATCTTCAATCTGTAGCCAAACTATTTGAGGGTAAGAATTAAAGCTTATACTTGAAAGCACATTTAACATTTCTTTTTCAAACTCAGACTAGATTTAATTTGAATCAAGCTACAGGTGGCATTGTAACCATCCTTTTCTACTCTGTCTTTCCTTTCTTACAGGCCCTGTATTCTCCCCTAGGTGTGTGTGTGCGTGTGTGTGTGCGTGTGCGTGTGTGTGTGTGTGTGTGTGTGTCCAGGGGACAGGACAAAGAATACACCTAGTTTATTTGACCACACTTAACCCTCTGTATTAGTTATCTTTCTGATACCTGAGACAAAATGCTTGACCAAAGCAATTTAAGAAAAACATGATTTACAACCCATGATGGCAGGAAATGTACGGCATAGGGACTGTAAAGTGACCTATCACATTGTATGTACAATCAGGAAACCAAATGCAAAGAGAGAAGGATTCTACTACTCAGTTCACATTCTCCTTTTCATCCTTTTTAGTGAATCTGAATCCCCAGACCATGGTATAGTGCCAATAACATTCAGGGTGGATCTTCCCTACTCAATTAAATCTTTTTGGAAACATCTTTATGAGTACTCCCTGAAGAGTGTTTCTAGGTGATTCTGACTTCACTCAAGCTGATAGTGAATTTAGCCATCATTCCTTCTCTGGGACACACAGAGAGGAAGAGATGCTGTTGAGTCTAATGCAGTTTCTTAAAATGCCTTGCTGTTCTGTGGCTCACAGGTCCTTCTTTCTGATCTCTCCTTGGTTCCATTCATTTCAGGAAGTCTATAGATAAGATCCAATGACAAATCCAGATTGAGTCCCTCAGGAATGTAGCCTACTTCTGATTTCAAATAATCAAGGCTCATTTTATCATGTCTTCCTTTGCTACTGATGAGGCATACGCACCTGGTTTATAGAACTATTGTGATTGAGTCCCAAATCTCTGAATCTGGGTGCCTTTCAGTTCTCAAGTGGGAATACAGTTGAGGGCCAACCTAAAATTTTGATCTCACCAGAAAGCCTGATAATGTCTGAGCCTTTTCAGGTTACCAAATACATTCTTCTACTTTCCAGGTATTCCATTTGAAAGCTCCATCCCTCACATAGTTAACTAAGTGGCTAGAAAGTTGCATTGTACTCTGGGGCTGCAAAGAGCAAGCACTCACAATGAACTCAGAATTATCTCGGAAGAATTCTTTCTCCTCGCTGCTGCTGCTAGATTCTCAAGGAATCGGAGTCCAGATATGGGACTCCCCCCACCCTTCTGTCTCTTATCAAGATAACTCTATTCTGTGCCCCAAGACAAACAGACAGAAAGTCCAAGTCTGAGGTCCTCATTTTAGAACTATCTGTGTTCACCCAGTTCCTGATGTGCCTCTTGGTTACCCTGTGATCACTAAATAGTACGTCCTTGAATGTGTGTAAGAAAGAATAATACAAATGACATTCATTGGCTACTTGCTGTAAGTTATAGTGTGACAGCAGAGAGTAAAAAAAAAAAAACAAACTTTTAAACACCTTGAAAAGTATGGCAATGAAAATGGGGGCTTAATAATAGCATTCCACAGAAAAGAATAAGTATTGCATTTTTAACTTATGAATCTTCCATTCAGAACAGGGAAAACAGAAGGGGCAAACTAGAGCCTATGAACCAAATATGACCTCGGACAGATACTTTTAAATAAAACTTTATTTGAATACGTATACAACATTTGCTTATGCCCTATCTACAAATTTTGGTGTCTCATGCTTAAATGGCAGGGAGTAATTATAACAGAAGTTACAGATTATAAAGGCTAAATATTTAATAACATTGTAGAGAAGATATCTGTGACCTTTTATTTAGAAAGGTTTCCTGGTATGTTATTATAGTCAATTGGCAGAAAGCACAGCCCTGGGACTGGTCCTTGTACTGAATGTCAACACAGAGAACACAATCATTTTAGCAACAGCATCTCGCTGACAAAAGGTCTTACTGTTGCTTCTTCCTTGGGATTTGTTTCATTTGTTTTCTTTTGTGTTTCCTTGAGACTTGATTACTGTAGCTTGGAAATCTGTTTTTTCTTTTTCTTTTTTAAACTATAGATATATTTTCCACTTAGTCATTTTTTTAAGACATATGGTTTGAATAGAGGTCACAAGGCAGGTACTGACCTACATGCTGGAATGTAAAAGCATGGAGGAGGTTAGGCTTTATCTCAAGGTACTTGAAGTATATAAAGTGACATCATAGGGGCTCAGAATCATAACAAGGTCAGAATAAATCACAAGACTAGAAAAGCAGAGGTCACACTACTGTTGAGTGATACTGTTCAATGTGTATCAGTGAAGGAAGGCCTACCTGCAGAAATAACACCAAGGGCAAGGTCTAATGGTTGGTATCACTAAGGCAGCCACTGAGGAGTTAGTGTTCCTTATTTTGAGGTAGAGAGAACAAACATACATAGAGACCTAGAGGGAGGCCTTCCATAGGGGATTTAAGATCTAGAACCAGACAAACAAGCTGCAACTGTGCTTCTTTTATTTTGATTGTAAGCCTAACCTTTATTGACTGAGTCATCTCTCCAACCCTGAAAGAATGCTTCAGTCCTCTCTCTCTCTCTCTCTCTCTCTCTCTCTCTGTGTGTGTGTGTGTGTGTGTGTATGTGTGTGTGTGTGAGTCTGATGATGTGTCCACATGCTTGAGAATCTAAAATGTGTGCATGTGTGTTCAAGTACACAGTGTACATGTATGAAGTGCAGAGGGTGGTGCCGGCTGTCTTTTTCATTCACTCTTTTCCTTATTTGTGTGATAGTTGTTCTCATTGACTCTGAAGCTCAGCAATTTGGGTAGAATGGCTTACCAGTGAGCTTCAGGAACCCCTCATTCTCACTGTTATGCTCAATATACAGGCTTACAGACACACCTCCATGGCTGGCTTTTTTATGTGGGTACTGGGGTTCTGAACTCAGGTCTTTAGGCTGATTACACAAGCTTCTTACTGACTGAGCTTTTACCCTAGCCCTACATGTTTTAAAATTATATATAGTGCACATAATATTATAACATGCATATTACACCTTGCAACAAGTCAAATGGGCCCTTTTTAGCTTAACTTTGTAGCTGATTGTTGCCCAAGGGCTATGTGAATACGTAAAAATCAGTATTTGCACACTCTGTAGCCCTCATGCCTCACCAGAAAAAGAAGGTCTTATAAACTGTGTTGGCCTGAACAGTTTGAAGGGCATTATTCTGAAGTTTCATAATAATCTCATATTTTTCAAATATGAAAATATTGTTACATTTAGGTTAAGGGCACTCCAGCGCTAGGGAACACTTTTAAAACTGTGTCGTCCATTAGAAGGGTCATTGTGTACTTTATCAATCTCATACTTAGTACTCCACACTTAGCCTTCATATTATTATAAGAAAATGGAACATATTTATTCACAATTCTGTGTTTGAAGAACGTTATCTTATTAACTGTTCCTATCACCCACTCAGGAAGATATTATTACTCAAAATGCAGAGTCAAAGAGGAAGACAATGAGAATTTATGTAATTAAGTAAGAATATCCAGGTTCCAAACTGTGATTCCAAATATTCTAGGCAGCAATGAAGCCAAGATGAGTCCAGGGACAGGAAGCACCCTTCCTGGGATGGTGGTGAGAAGAACACACTCTATGTTCAAGGAAAGTCAAACAGTATTTCCAACTACAAATTGACACTTGATGGAAATCGATAGGTAGTAGTGAGCATTACATAAGAGATACTGTAAATCAACTTTCTGTCATTTAGACAAATACTTAGGGAAAACAATATAAAGGAAGCAATGGTTAATTTTTAATTTTATTTTTGCTCAATTTCAGAGGTATTAATTCTAGGCCTTGATGTCTCATTGTTCTTGATCATTGTAAAGTTGGACATTGTAGTAGAAGAGACAAGTCACCCTTCAAAGGTATTTTTTTGGAACTATGTCACTAATCCAGGTCTCAGCTTTCATCACACTGTAGGAGGAGGGGATGCTTGTTTGTCCCAGCCACCCAGCTAGCTTATCCCCAAAATAACCACACAGAAATTGTATTAATTATATCAATGCTTGATCCATTAGCTCTAGCTTCTTATTGGTTAACTCTTACAACTTAGTTTAACCCATTTCTATTAATCTGTGCATTGCCACATGGCAGTGGCTTACTGGGTAAAATTCCCAGTGTCTGTCTCTAGCAGATCTATGGTATCTCTCTGCCTCTGCTTTCTTCCTCCCAGAATTCAGTTCCGTCTTCTCTGCCTATCCTAAGTTCTGCCCTACCAGGCCAAGGCAGTTTCTTTATTCATTAACCAATACAAACAACACATAGAAAGAAAGACCTCCTATACCACCACACCAAATAATGCCTTCAGAGATACAGGTTCACTGACCTGTATCATCTACCATGTCTCACTCTCATGCATCAATGACCTAAACTATAAATCTATAAATCCATAAAGGAATACCACCTTTCCAGGATTGGATCTAACTGCCTAAGACTAGTCTTCAACATGTGAGTGTTTGGGTGATAATTTCACCTCTTATCCATTATAATACATTAATAAATTTTGAAAATTATGGTCAGACAAATTTAAGTATATCTTTTTTTACATTTAGTCTCTCTACGGCTCCCAGGACATTGAGTATAAAGCATAAAGTACACTATGTCTCCAAAACACATTTGATCATCAAATGCTAGGAAAACATCAGACATTGCTATTACCCTTTAATGCATTGTAACAGAAAGCTGTTCAAAGCATAATCTAAGGCAGAGCAATAGAGAGAACCTGCTAAGAGCATCACTAAACAATGTAACATCTTTCCCTTTTATGGGGACAGTTTAACCTATAGTTTTAATATGGTTTTTCTCCCACCGGTCATATTGGATTTTAATCTCCAAAGTAATATGTTAAATATATTAAGAGGGTGTCATGTTAATCTGATTATAGTATCTAGAGGTGTGATTGCTAAGCATCAATTAAATAAGATGAATAGAATAGGATTCTTAAGATTGAATTATAGTAGCTTCATAAAGAGTGGAAAAAAGACTTAGCAGACTCATATAGCTAACATGTGTGTAACTTTCCGCTTTCTCTAGAGGAAATCATGACTGGGCCCAAGAAAGAGACACTTGGACAGTTAATAATTATGCGATGTGAACCATAGTAATTGAGGTAGGTATGAAGGATGCTAGGGTTTTGCAACCAGAAGAGGAAAACAGTGCTCTGAAAATGTCATCATCAAGGAAGCAATCAAAGCAATCTTATGTTTGAACTTGAGACATTAGTAGGTGATCTCTCTCTCTCTCTTTTTGATGTACAGCAAAGAAAGTGGATGTGCAAGCCAACATGGTACATTTATGTCATTTTGGAAAGTATTATTGTTAGAGGAGTTGACATTTAATTATTATTATCCATTCATCATTTCAGAACTCACTGGAGCATGATTAAGAACAATAGAACATGCAAAAATTTGATTTTTCCTTCAGGCAATAGTGAACATAAAGCTTGGGTTTTCATATTAGGTTTCCAGCCATGCATCTGAGACAATCAGCATCTTTGGTAATGGATTTGCAAGGCATCTATCACCTTAACAAAGGGCTACAGAAGTCAAAGCAAGCTGAACACATTAGGAACAATTGAAAAGGACCTCATAATAGCATACAAAGGAATAAAGAAAGTTTCTATTGATAGAAGAAATTTGTAGGAACAGGTCTCCATTACTTAAAGCACAAGAAGTCACAACAGGACTAAAGGGAATACTAGGAAATAAAAATTAACTAGAGTTAAGGAAATATTATATTTTCTCATAACCAGAAAATGATTTTAATGTGTGCTGTGAGTGAAACTGAAGATATGATATCAGAGTCTTGTGGTTTTTTTTTTTCCCAAAATAATGATCCTAATAGTTCACCGGGTCAGCAGGGATGGATAGAACTGATTGCATATATAAAGTCACCTTTGACCTCTATTCTGTGAATCTGGTGGCCAAGGAGGGAGGTCACCTCAAATGATTGCTCTTAAATTCACATGAATTGCACAGGAAGAAATTTTTCTTGGCATCATCTGATATTTTCTCACTTTCTGCCAGATTTTTTTCCCACTAAACTAGAGAAAGCAAAGGGAACTGAGAAAGTCTCACAGGCATTTTGATTTTACAGATGCCTACTAACACATGACCTTGGATAAAAAAAAAAAAGCATCCAGTCCTGAAACTACAGGTATGGGATCCATTTCAGTGATTTTCTCTGGAAATGGTGAAATTTTATAGTGGAGAAACCCCGTATGTGTGTGTGTGTGTGTGTGTGTATGTGTGTGTGTGTGTGTGTGAATGAGTATAAGAAATCTCTAATTTTATTCAAAAAATATTTGCTCACTGGAAAACAAATATTTGGTCATCTTATGTTCCCATGGTTGTTTCGGAGAAATAATGGTATAGCTACCACTCCCTTTCACACACAAACACAGTATTGTAGTTTTTTTTTCCTTTCTAATTACTGTATAAAGACACCCAATCCCAGAGAAATTTTATCTTTCCTTCTTTTCCTGAAAACATTGAAGGCTAAGCAATGCATCTTGTTCCAAGAATGAAGGTAGCATGAACCAAATAGTCCCTGATAGAGTGAGTAACTTGTAGTAATGAGAGTTGATCTTTAAAGTTGTTAGGATAGTAACTTGCAGAAATGCAAGGGATACATTTGGGCCTTGGGATGTTCAAGTAAATGCAACAGCAGCAGTATCCCAGCCTCCAATGTGCTGTAAATGCTACCAATTACCTTGAAGTCCCTGGCATCTTTGTTTGGGATCTAGTGGTGCTTTTTATTTCTCTGTTTCCAACCACTTCTACCAAGGACACAAGTGGGATGATTATGAAAATAGGTATTGTTTTAGAGCTGGAAAGGGTCCTAGAAATGATGTGAGCTTAGATATTCACTTTGTGAATTGGTAACTAACATTCTAAAAGCCTACTCTGCCAAGGAAATTAGGACAACTATGCCAGCGGGAAAGCATGTGTGTATTGAGCTGTCATGTCTGCTTCTATTGGGTCACTGTTCCTATGCCAGCAGTAGCTCTTATTACCAAAGGGAAGTATTCACATTATGCTACATAGACTTTCACTACTGGTGAGATCTAACTGCTTCTATAGATTTGTTTCTTCCCTTTCTAACTCCCCAGCTTTCATCAACTTGGTTCACCAAGGATTAACTGAGTTTATGAACTTAGTTCCATATCAGCTACTTTTAGGTTCCACAGTAACATACATGAAAAAACATTTTAAAAAAAGCAGAGTGATATTTGGTGCTTCAGTGTAATTATAGTTCCTTACTGCTATACATGCTATATCTATTCACATATGTGAGCTCAGAAGATATCTTACCATCCGTGCAGTCTTATCTATTTCCCAAGTCATAGTAGGATGCATCCTCACATGCTCTCAACTTATATCTAAGAGTGTAATGTCAATAGAAGTAGGGTGGCTTTTTAAAAACTGTTAGACTGAATACTGAGGGATTTAAGAGATGAGTGAACAGCCAGGCAGTGGAACATTCCACTCTCTAGAACCTCCACAGTGGGACAAACCCCAGGCCCCTCCCCCAACTCCCTAGCTTTTCTAGCCAGTCAGCAGGAGAGCTTCCTGAAGGTAGGCTCCCCCCAAACCCAACCTTATTCACTGCACCCTCCAAGCTACCAGCCGCATGCTGCCTGCAAACTCACCTATCATCCTGCAAACATCCATGAAACTCTGAAACACAGCTTGCTCCAATACTGAGGGGACTTAAGAGGTGAGTAAACAGCAACATGGTGGGACTCCCAACTCTCTAGGACCTCCACAGTAAGACAAAACCCTTAACCCCTCCCCCAACTCCCTTGTCTTTTCTAGCCAGTCAGCAGGAGACCTTTCTGCAGGTAGACTCCCCCCAAACCCAACCCCATTCGCTGGACCCTCCAAGCTATTAGTCCCACCCCTCCCCCAAACTTTCCTATTTTCCTGCAAATTTGGTGAAACTCTAAAACACAGCTTGCTCCCATACTGAGGGGCTTAAGAGC
Organism: Ondatra zibethicus; assembly: GCA_004026605.1. Lineage (NCBI taxonomy): Eukaryota > Metazoa > Chordata > Mammalia > Rodentia > Cricetidae > Ondatra > Ondatra zibethicus. Next base: position 56,072 of record PVIU01001909.1, on the reverse strand, counting down.
TTGCTCCATTACTGAGGAGACTAAGAGCTTACTACAAAACTGAAGGGTCCAAGAGAGCAGGCTTAGAGAGAGACTTCAGAGGCTACCTGAGACACAGGCATTGACAGTAAATAGTAGACCAAGAAAAATTCCCAAACACTCAAATAGCCACTGCAAGGATTGAACCGAGGTGCAAAGACACGGCGTACCTCATTTGAAGGAAGAAATGGGTAGTCACCAATGTGAGAATTCATCCAACAATCTAAAAAGCAACATGTTAACATTAGAACCTAGTGGTCATAAAACAGAGAGACTTGATCATCCTAACCTAGAAGAAGCAGAAGAAAATGACTTTAAATGTAACTTTATAAAAATGATGGATACCTATAAAGAGGAAGTGAAAAACTCCCTTAAAGAAATGGAAGAAAAGACAAACAAAAATTGGAAGAAATTAATAAATCCCTTAAATAAACCCAAGAAAACCAAGAAAAAACAATCCAACAGGTGAAACAAACAGTTCAAGACTTGAAGACTGAAATAGAGGTAATAAAGAAAACACAAATTGAGGGAGTTCTGGATATGGAAAATCTGGGTAAATTAACAGGAACTACAGAGACAAGTATAACCAACAGAATACAAGAGATAGAAGAAAGAATCTCGGTGTTGAAGATACTATAGAGGAAATAGACTCATTGGTTAAAGAAAACAGTAAATCCAATAAATTCTTAACCGAAAACATCCAGAAAAACTGAGACACCATGGAAAGATCAAACCTAAGAATAATAGGAGTAAAAGAAGGAGAACTCCAGCTCAAAGCACAGAAAATATATTCAACAAAATCATAGAAGAAAACTTTCCCCATGTAAAGGAGGATATTCCTATGAAGGTACAAGAAGCTTAGAGAACACCTAATAGACTAGATACAAAAAAGTCCCCTCACCATATAATACTCAAAACACAAAACAGAGAGAATAAGAAAAAGAATATTGAGAGCTGCAAAGGAAAAAAGTCAAGTAACACATAAAGGTAGACTTATCAGAATTGCACCTTACTTCTCAATGGAAACCATGAAAGCCAGAACATCCTGGACAGATGTGCTGCAGACCATGGATATAAACCCAGACACTATACCCAGCAAAGCTTTCAATCAACATAGGTGGAGAAAACAAATTTCCATGATAAAAACAAATTTAAAAAGTACATATCCACAAACCCAGCCCTATAGAAAGTACTAGGAGGAAAACACCAACCCAAGGATTAACTGCACCCACAAAAACACAGGCAAAATATAACCCCACCACCACCAAAACTCAAAGAAGGAAAACACACAAACATTATTAATGAAAAATAATAGGAATTAGCAAGCACTGGTCATTAATATCTCTTAATATCAATGGACTCAAATCACCTATAAAAAGACACAGGATAAGAGAATGGATATGAAAACAGGATCCAGCCTGCTGCTATATATAACAGACATACTACCTCAGAGTAAAGGGTTGGGAAAAGGTTTCTAATCAAATGGACCTAAGAAACAAGTGGGTGTAGCTATCCTAATATTTAACAAAATAGATTTCAAACTAAAATCAATCAGAAGAGATGGAGAAGAACACTATACTAATAACAGGATCAGTCCAACAACATGTCATCTGAAACCTGAACATCTATGTCCCTAATACAAGAGCACACACATATATAAAAGAAACATTACTAAATCATAAATCACACATCAAACCCCACACACTAATAGTAGGAGACTTCAACACTTGACTCTTGCCAGTGGACCAGTCAACCAGACAGAAACTTAACAGAGAAATAAGAGAACCAACAGCTGTCATGAATCAAATGGACTTAACAGACATTAGAACATTCTACCCAAACACAAAAGAGTTTACCTTCTTCTCAGCACCTCATGGAACCTTCTCTAAAACTGATCACATACTTGGTAACAAAGCAAACTTCCACAGATACAAAAAAATTGGAGTAACCCCTTGTGTTTTATCGGATCACCATGGATTAAAGTTAGAATTTGAAAACAATACTACTCTCAGAAAGCCTACTAACTCGTGGAAATTGAACAGTGAATTACTGAATCACCCCTGGGTCAAGGAAGAAATAAAGAAAGAAATCAAAGACTAGAATTCAATAAAAATGAAGGCACAATGTATCCAAACCTATGGGACACTATGCAAGCAGTGCTTAGAGGAAAGTTCATAGCATTAAGTACCCACATAAACTAAATGGAGAAAGCTCATATTAGTGACTTAACAGCATACCAAAGCTCTAGAACAAAAAGAAGCAGACTCACCCAGGAGGAGTAGAAGACAGGAAATAATCAAATTGCAGGCTGAAATCAACAAAATAGAAACAAAGAAAACAATACAAAAAAATCAGTGAAACAAAGAGCTGGTTCTTTGAGAAAATCAACAAGATAGACCAACCCTTTTTCAAACTAATCAAAAGACAGAGAGAAAGCATGCAGATTAACAAAATCAGAAATGAAAAGGGGGACATAAAAACAGACACTGAGGAAATTCAGAGAATCATTAGGTCTTACTACAAAAACCTGTATTCCACAAAATTGGAAAATGTAAGAGAAATGAACAATTTTTTAGATATATACCATATACCAAAATTAAATCAAGACGAGGTGAGCTATTTAGATAGACCTGTAAACTGCAAGGAAATGGAAGCTGTCATCAGAAATCTCCCAACCAAAAATAAAAATCCAGGGCTGGACAGTTTTAGTGCAGAATTTTACCAAAACTTCCAAGAAGAGCTAATCCCTATACTCTTCAAAGTATTACACATAATAGAAACAGAAGAGACATTGTCAAACTCTCTTTATAAGGCCACAGCTTCCCTGATACCAAAACCACACAAAGACTCAACCAAGAAAGAGAATTACATATCAGTCTCACACATGAACATGGTTGCAAAAATAATCAATAAAATATTGGCAAACCGAATCCAAGAACACATCAAAAAAAATCATCTACCATTTTCAAGTTGGCTTCATCTCAGAGATGCAGGGCTGATTCAACAAATGAAAATCTATCAATGTAATCCATCATATACATAAACTGAAAGAAAAAAAACATATGATCATTTCATCAGATGCTTAAAAAGCATTGAACCTGATAAAAGAGAAAGTGGGAAGTAGTCTTCAGTGCAGAGGCACAGGAGACCACTTCCTAAATATAACCCCAGTAGCACAGACACTGAGAACAGCAATAAATAAATGCAACCATGTAAAACTGAGAAAATTCTGTAAAGCAAAGGACACAGTCAATAAGACAAAAAGGCAGCCTACTGAATGGGAAAAGACCTTCACCAACCCCACATTAGACAAAGTACGGATCTCCAAAATACAGACATACATAGATCTAATCTACATGGGAAATAGAAAAAGACAAGATCTCCTGAGTAAATTGGGAGCATGGGAACCTTGGGGGAGGGTTGAAGGAGAGGGGAGAGGGAGGGAGGGGAGCATAGAAAAATGTAGAGCTCAATAAAAATCAATTACAAAAACTCAAGAAACTATACTATAAAAATTTTAAATAACCTAATTTAAAAATGGGGTACAGAACTAAACAAAGAATCCTCAACAGAAGAATCTCAAATGACCGAAGACACTTAAGGAAATGTTCAACATTCTTTTTTTTCCTTTGTTATTATTTTTTATTTTTTTAATATTTTTTATTTTTCCATTTAAAAATTTACACTTCTTCCCCTTCTCCCATTCCTCCCCTGCTCCACCATCAGGGAAATGCAAATCAAAACAACTCTCAGATACCATCTTGCACCTGTTGATATGGTTAAGATCAAAAACACCAATGATAGCTCATGTTGGAGGGAATGTGGAGTAAAGGGAACACTCATCCATTGCTGGTGGGAATGTAAACTTGTACAACCACTTTGGAAATCAGTATGGTGGTTTCTCAGAAAATTGGGAATCAATCTACCTCAGGATCCAGCAATACCACTCTTGGGCACATACCCAAAAGATGCTCAATTATACTACAAAAACATTTGTTCATCTATGTTCATAGTAGCATTATTTGTAATAACCAGAACCTGGAAACAACCTAGATACCCCTCAACCGAAGAATGGACAAAGAAAATGTGGCACATTTATACATTAGAGTACTACTTAGCGGCAAAAAACAAATGACATCTTGAATTTTGTATGCAAATGTACGGAATTAGAAAACACCATCCTGAGTGAAAAGATGACTATGGTATGTACTCAATCATAAGTAGATACTAGCTATAAACAAAGGTTATTTAGCCTATAGTTCATGATTTAGAGAAGCTAACTGTTAAGGTGAACCCTAAGAAAAATATATATAGATCCACCTGGAAGGTGGAAACAGAGAAATCGCCTGACAAAAGCGGGAACATGGGTGTTAGGAGAAAAGGGAAGGTGGAAGGGGAAGAAAAGAAGATAGGGGAGGCTTGAGGAGAACTTGAAGGACTGGGATATTTGAGAAGGAGGAAGGTCAGAGATGAGAGAAAGAAAGAGATATCTTGATTGAGGGAGCCATTATAGTGTTAGCAAGAAACCTGACTCTTGAGAATTCCTCAGGAATTCAGAAGGATGACCCCAGCTAAGATCCTCAGCAACAGAGGAGAGGAGGCCTGATATTGACTTGCCTAGTAGTCAAACTGATGAATTTCTTAAGTATCACCATAGAACCTTTACCCAGCTACTGATGGAAACAGAGGCAGATATCCACATTGTAGCACTGGACTGAGCTCCCAAAGTCCAGTTGGAGAGTGGGAGAAATGAGAATATGAGCAAAGAGGTCAAGATCATGATGGGTACACCCACTGAAACAGTTTACCTGAGCTAATGGGAGCTCACCAATTCCAGCCAGTCTCGGAAGGAACAAGCATAGGAACAAGCATAGGACCAAACTTTGAATGTGGTTGACAGTTGCATGCCTGGGGCAGACTGGGAGGCCACTGGCAAGGGCACCAGAATTAATCCCTACTACATACATATTCTGGCTTTTTGAGAACCTACTCTCTTTGGATAATACCTTGTTCAGCCTAGATATAGGAGAGAGGGCCTTGGACACCAAAGCAATGTGCCTTACCCTCTCTGAGGATTGGATGGGGTGGGTTGAGAGGGTATATGGAGGGAATAGGAGTAGGGGAAGGAGTGAGAACTTGGATTGGTATGTATAGTGAAAAAACAAAATTTGTTTTTATTAAAAAAAATAAAAAAGGAGAAAAAAAACTGTTAGACTGCTTCCACAATCAAAATACATTTTCTTAATTTGGTATTCTCTCTTTGATGCCCCTAGAGGCCAACATAGACTTCACACCAAGGAAAACTCTCAATAAAATTCAAAAGAAAAAACACTAAGGATGTGATTTAGTAAGCCATTGTATTCTGTAGCCCACTGGTATCACATAAACTAATTTTAAAAATCACAATCCACTGGTTAAAAGCTCTGTTTTGCTACTTACTTAACTGTTTTACATTTTTGTTGAACTATCTATAAGTTGACATTAATAATAGTATCTAGTGTATTTTATTTATTATTTGTATATATTTGTATATTATTTGTAATAATATCTAATTTATTATTATTAAGATAATATCTTATGTATTTTATAAATATTATATGAAAATATATTTGCCACATACAGTATTATTTTCTCTTCCTCTTCTCTCTTTTCATCCATATTATAACTTTGCTTAATGTGTAAAGATTTTAGTAGGAATAACAAGAAGATACAGAAAAATCAGAAAGATATGCTACTAGTATCATCTATCAACAATTTGGCTCTAATATTAGTTGTTAAGTGTGTTGTCAGAAAGATGCCATTTCTTATGTAACCACAACTTGATAGTCACCTCTTTACATACATTATCTTTATTCCAGCATAAGGAGAGTGAAAAATAGACATCTTCCTTCTCCACATTACAAAGCTGATCATAGAAGAAATTAATTCAAGGTTGTACATGGGTAAAGATTAGTAGTGAGTTATGTGATCACTGACTAATATGCCAGAATCCTAAACACAAGTTATTCTCCCATGGCTATATATAATCTTTTCTTATCGTTTGGATCTATGTTTCTTGTAAAGTTGATATAATAAAATAATGCCTTTCACAGGAATATTAGAGAATTATATGAATGAATATATGTGAAGTCTTAAGAATAGTGATCAATATATAATGGTTCTGTTCTAGTAGAGAAGGTGTCAGCTGTCAAACTGCTCATCCGATAATGTCACTCAGAATGCCTGTGAAGCAGCTGGCTCATAATTCTACTATCTAAAGTGATTAAACCAAATAAAAATTATTTGAAACTGTAAATAACTCATAATAAGTAAAATTCTTATTTTTTCTTTCTGAAAATATAGCTCCCAGAGATTTTAACTGAATTTGTTATTGCATCCAAATTATTAGCTTTTACATTGGATGAGAATGGATATTGTATTAGTGTGTTTTCTATTGGTATGCTGGAAGTTTCAAGGTCGGTTACCTTATATAGAAAACATTTTTAAATTATGGTTCTGGGGATTCAAAGTCATGGTATTGGCATTGACTCAAGCCTGATTAGGACTACATGATAGATGTCACTACTATGCTGGGGTTGTATTATAAAAGAGGAGATAGGAACACAGATACTAAGCGAAGGGAAAGTTATTCTTTTCTACTAATCCTGTTGAAAGGTCTATCCAGAGACTTAACAGAAGTAAGTCAGTCTCTTATGGACTGACTCAGTTAGACTCCACAACATTCTGTCTCTTGAATATTCTTTCTCAAATCATCACACCAAGGACTAAGTTTCCAGCACATCAGTCAGTCAAAGACATACTTGAATCAGAAACAAACTATATCTAAGGTTTTGAAATGTCTGTTTGCTAAAGAAGAGTAATTTTGGTTTTAATGGTCCTCCGCTTCTATTTGATAGACTGTAGAAAACATTTGAAACAAACAAGGAAAGATTATTTGTTTTTATTACTGTAAATGCTTAATTTGTTTGAAAGAGCATACAGTTTCAGAAAGGACAAATCTTGTATCCCAAAGTGTGACAATATTATGTCTACAAGATGAACAACATTCAAGAATGATCAAGACCTTTGCCAAGTGCTTGTTATGTTTATAGAGCAGCAGTAAGGGCTGAGAATTAATTATTGGTGGTCAGTTCATCTGGCTTCACAGATCAATGGGATCAGAAGAAAGTACAGCAGGACACAAAACCAGAATGTACATAATTCTCTCTGTACTGAGCATAAAATTCAGTGAAAACAGAAAGATGAATTTCAAAGACATAATGTTTTCCATCCCTACCACCATCTCACTGCAGTTGGCCCACTTCAAATACAAAACTCTAAAACACTCTATAAAAGATGACAAAATTGGTTTTAATTAGTGCTTATTAAAAGCTTCTGCTGGGATAACTTGAGCAACACAATAAATAACTACAGTACTATATTATACCCCAAAGAATTAAATATCCATGAATTCATAATTAAGTAAATTAATAACTGAATAAATGAGAGAGAAGCAACAACTCTTCATTACAAATGGTTTTAAATTAGTAACTGTGAGAGAGTTTAAGGAGTTAGAAAAATCGTGATTGGGATGTTATGGTTATAATTTCTATTGAGAAGAACCATGAGTGGATAGAGAAATGAGTAGACAACAATGAAAGGAAATTGTATGTTCATAGAATCAGCATGCCACCTTTAGCATGTTCAGTAATCACAGAGGAAAATGAATGCAATTGCCTGGTAGAGTAATCAAGGTTCACGTCATTAGTAATAAATATCAGTGTTTTTAACTGTTTGCTCAAATCTAAGGACATACCACCTCTGTGGTGATGTTTTAAATTATTCATGACTTTATCAAATCCTAAGAAAGTAGCAATAGGAAATACAATAAGGGACACTCTACAAAGTGGCTCATCAATCTCCCTGAAAGGGTCAAGGCCATTATAGACAAGGGCAGTCAGATAGGCTCTCATTGATTATCGGACACTAAACATATTTTCTGCAGTTGCAGCAGACCTTACGTATATTAGGTAATTTGGAAATTTAATAACAATGATGAAGATGATGATGATGATGATAATGTAATATAGAGATCACTTGGCTCCAAGTTCTGAAAGCTGAGAATTTCAAGAGAATGGTGCTGACATCTGACCAGTATGTTCATTCTGGATCATCTCATGGTAGAAGACTTAAGAACAAGTGAGTTTGTGAATCAGAGAGAATGTAGGGTGACAAACTTACCCTTCTACACTTCTATGAAGAACTCACTCCCATAGTAACCAACTCCTGGATAACAACCATAAATCATAAATCATCCATTCAATCAATTCATGACAGTGTGGAACTTGTGACCTAATCACTTCTTAAAGATCCTTTCTTTCTTTCTTCCTTTCTTTCTTTCTTCCTTCCTTCCTTCCTTTCTTTTTTCTTTCTTTCTTTCTTTCGTTCCTTTTTGTTTGTTTGTTTGTTTTTTTTCAAGACAGGGTTTCTCTGTAGCTTTGGAGCCTGTCCTGGATCTAGCTCTTGTAGACCAGGCTGGCCTAAAACTCACAGAGATCTGCCTGCCTCTACCTCCCAAGTGGGATTAAAGGCATGAGCCACCACCACCCAGCAAGATCCTTTTTCTTAATACTCTTACAATGACACTTGAATTTCAGGGTAAATTGTAGTGGAGATAGTCAAACTACAAGATCATTGGATCTTGGAATAGAAAGAGGGAATCAGGAGACAGAATGGTCAGATGCAGATGAATTCTGCACTCCATTTAATAGTATTGTTGAAAACTGTTAAAATGCTATGTTTATCTAGTGCTTACAGGAATGGAACTGGATGAGCTACAGAACTTTGCTGCAAGTTGAAAATGATCTGAAATATTGTTTGTTCAAATAGAAATTTCTTGGGAAGAGACATTTTACCTTCATTCTGTTTTTGATGGACCAAGTATTAGATAGTCCATAGTCTATTTGTTGGATAATTATTACTTGAAAAATTATTTTTCCACCTCTAATTTTACATTCAAAACACTAGAGAAGCAAATCATGTTTAAATCCCAAGCTGTGTGGGAAGTATGGATCATGTTTTCTGCTCTCCTCCCCTTGCAAAGATTGCACGTCATCTGAGACAAAGTATGTTTTAGTCAATGCTTTTTAAGAAAGAAGTCTCTTAATGTAGGAGTCATAAATAAAAGGGTATGTGAGAAAGAATAGCTTACTGTTAAAACCCAGCTCATGTTAAGCTGCATTAGATAATAGACTTAACGAGCTGTCGGGAGTTCATCCATTTTAAAAGGTCCAAGAGAACATGTGTGAGAGTTTGATTTAGCATTTCCCAGAGATTATTCCACTGAACATTAATATTATAGGAGGTCTTAGGAGAAGCATTCCACTAGAAAAACAATTCAGAATATTTTTTCATATTATACCTATTAACATTGCAAGGTGCTGGCATTCCAAGTTTAGTCTGTAACATCTTATCATATAAAATGTATCCAACAGCTCCATGCAGAAAAGAAAGAAGAATTTCAAAAGAGATTATTAGTCTTAAAGAATATTATCTAGAAAAATAAGTGCAGCTTTAATATCCTGTGGAGACGGGAAGGTCAAATGTGGAAGAAGAAATGGAATGGAATTTCATTATGTTGGAGCAATAATACACTGTTGATACACAATTGGGAATTTAACATGTGTGTTAGAGTAGGTTTCTCTATGACATGACATTCTGTCTCTGCCTGTTTCTCTCTCTCTCCCTCTCCCTTTCTCTCTCCTTCTCCCTCTCCTCTCTTTTTCCTTCTCCCCCCTCCCGTGTGTATGTGTGTTTGTGTGTGTGTGTTTATGTATATGTGTTGGTAAATAGCATAAATTATAATTCCCCTAGCATTCAGAATCAAAAATTAGGAGAAGAATAGTAGAGTTTAGTATGTAAGAAGCATGTATAAAAAGGGATAATGTAATGTTAACTAATTTGAAATTAATGTCATTACTGCTAGTGTCCAGGCATAAATTATACTCCTTTTCAGTTCTCTAAACACAGATATAATTGATATTTTGCTTTACTTTATTTTCCCTTTTCAAAACATTTGAATTATGAATAACTATTTGATCTCTCAATATAGAGATATGCATCTGTGCTGACTATAGAATTTTTATTTTGATGCTTTAATCTTTCTCTCCTTATTTTTTTCTTTAATCTTTCTCAATTGGGAAAAATGTAATTATTTATGGTCCTAAAGAAAGTATCTTTATTTCATGATATTTTAGAGATTATTTTGAGCTTTCAATAAACTATCTATTTTGGAAGTGAATAAATACATAAAAGTTATTAATAATGTAAATTACATTGTCATAGCAACAAATTTTCCCAGGTACTCTGCACTTATGCCATGTGTAACCTCTAGTTTCTGTTTATCATTCAAGGGGAATCATATTTTGGGAGAAAAAGGTGCTTATCATCATAAACGACAAGACCATCTGTGTAAATTCAAATTATTATGATAGATGAAAATAGCTTTTCATCTAAAATAATTAGAATTTGCATTTTACATTTTCTTCTAGTTATTTTATTCTTATGAGATGTGAATCACAGCTAAATATGATTATTCTGGGTAGGGAATTAACAAGATCTTGGAGTCAGTGAGCTGCACATTCAATGTCTGTTCTTGAGGCTGGAGAGATGGATAGGCAGTTAAGAGTACTTGCTACTCTTGCAGAGAACCCTAGTTCAGGTCCCAGCACCCATATTAACTGGCTGACAACCATTTGCAACTCCAGTTTCTGGGATTTGATACCTTTTAGTCCCTGAGGGCACTGTACTCATGTGCACAAATCTACACACTAATATACACATAAAAGCAAACCTCAACAAAAATAATATCTTCAGGTGCATGCCTTTGTTCACATAGTTTTTACTACATAAGCAGTAATATAATCAGAAACATTGTTCTGCTTCTCTTGCACTGAAACGAAACCAAATCCTTAGTGATTATCTATGGAATATGAGTATCTTTGCCCTGGTAAGCATCATTTCTAAGCCAAAGTAACTATAAAGTAGATATGCTACCTTTACACTGCTTCTCCCTCTCCTGTGTGCATATTGAATATGGTAAGGTCTGTTAGGGACTAAGAAGGAAGTTTACTTTGTGACTTGGAAAAATTATATCAGAATAGCATCACTCAGAACATACCCTGTACATACTGGGTCCTTTTGTGCTGGTGTATTGTAAAAGAAGAAAATAAACCTGCATTGAGTAAAGTTCTTGAAATTTTGAAGAAAATATTTAGAAAACAGTTGTTATAACCCTGTACAGTCATAATGTTACACTAGTAAATGTATACAAAAATTAATGAAAAGCATTAGAAAATCTTAGTTGCAATTTATTAATTATAATGTGATAAATAGATTTTATTTTACATAGTGAATGGCTCAAGCTGAAGAATGTTTAAGACATGAGCATCTAAAGCTTTCTTTGGATATTTTTAATGTAGTAATTTTAATTTGGGGCACTAAATTAAATTAATTAGTGTTTTGGTCCCAATTCAAGCCTTATATGCTAGAATTCATACAGAGTTCAATTAATTTTCATATATTATTCTCTGAGGAGACAAAAGCATTACTGACTAAATATTTTTATGAAAAGAGATTTTAGAAAGACTAAAATTTCTAAAGAGAAAATCAACAACAAAACCTAGAAAACCAAAGCTTAATTCCAAAATCAAGAATTTGCATTCATTTGCATAAAACTTGGCCCATCATTTTATCTTTCTGTACCTTGCCTCCTCCCTCCCTCTTTCCCTTCCTCCCTCCCTCCCTTCTTCCCTCCCTCCCTCCTGCCTCCCTCCCTCCTTTCTTCCGTTCTGTTTTCTTTCTTTCTGTCTGAATGTATTTGGTTTTTTTTTGTTGTGTGTATGTGTTTATAGTGTGCATTCATAAGTGTATCTGTATTAACATATATGTGAAAATATATGTAAATGAGTCTGGGGGACTTCACATGGCTTCCACAGTTATCCTCCATTTTAATTGAGGAAGCACTCCATTTCACTGAACTGGGTGCTCGCCAATTCCAGTTAGCCAGCTTGTAACAGGAATCTTCTGATTCTGCTTCCTGACTGCTGGAACAACAGAATTAAAATGTTAAAGCGGTTAGGAAAGGGCTAAAGAAAGAATTAAGTTGCATATGAATATTTCTGCAAAACTAACTCTCTTATATTATTTAGTCTCTGTCAGTCAAAACTTTACATGTGGTCCACCATCCTCAAATTTCTCCAGTGAATGTAACAGAACCCATAGATTTTAATCTGACTTAGATCCAGTAGAAAGATGCACAGCATTTATATCACTTAGAGAATTCTCTTTTCCCTTTCTTCCTGTTGGTCACCAGTCTGCTGGAACAAATGGGCAGAAGCAGTGACAAAAAGCTGTGTAGGCAGGCCATTAGCATGAATGGAGACATCCCTCCTCAAGAGACTGCTTTTGGTAAAACAACTCAACTTTATTCCAAAGTATAAGGAAAATACAGGATTAGGGAGTCTGGGGACAAAGCCTAATTTGTATCAAGTGGCACATTCCTATCACCAGACTTAGTATATGGAAGTAGGGTCCTACAGCAGAGATTCTAGCACAAGTCTTCTAGCAGGAATTATGTGCAAAGGTTCAAGCTAAAGTTAAATCAGGTATCTGGCTTAGAAACAGTTTTCAGAGCCCAGGAATATTCTTGAGATAAGGGCAAGTAGAGGCAGGAAGTTTTACTGGGGAGGGAGGGAGTTTCCATGTTGCTGAACTTTTGGAAAAAGTTGCCAGTTTATAAGAGACTGCAACATCAACCAACCAGAAATATACCCAACAATATCACTCCAGTTTCCTTGGTATTCTCCCTGTTTCATGTGTTCTACATCGTTCTCTGATATATGCACTTTTGAGATCCCACTATCATGTGTGGATGAGTAGAACTGTGTTGGCCATGCAACAAGATCATAGGGCATAAGCAACAATTGCTATTACTACCTTCCTAATAATCATGTCACCATCTTAATGTCCTGAAATTAACTTCACATATGTATCTAGAGGTAGAGGATATCCCAAGGGCAAATAGGTGTTTGTTTGAGGTAGTTTTCTCTTTTCCTGTGTCAGAATCATATTTTAATATATAAACTCCTAGGAACTGTTCTAGATGGTGTGAGTAGAAATTGCTTAGTAAATGGCATGAAGAATGTCTGTATATGTAAACATCATTAGAGATCCTGATTTAGATGTTTTAAGGTTTAAAAGTAACTACAGTGAACAGTATTTTCATTCCTCACAGGCAAGGGTGTATTGGGGCTACTGAGTTACACATCAAATTATTTATTTTTTATTGATTTTTATTGAGCTCTACATTTTTCTCTGCTCCCCTCCCTGCCTCTCCCCTCCCCACTTCAACCCTCCCCCAAGGTTCCCATGCTCCCAATTTACTCAGGAGATCTTGTCTTTTTCTACTTCCCATGTAGATTAGATCTATGTAAGTCTCTCTTAGGGTCCTCATTGTTGTCTGAGTTCTCTGGGATTGTGGTTTGTAGGCTGGCTTTCTTTACTTTATATTTTAAAACTACCTATGAGTGAGTACATGTGATAATTGTCTTTCTGTGTCTGGGTAACCTTACTCAAAATAATGTTTTCTAGCTCTATTCATTTTCCTGCAAAATTCAAGATGTTATTTTTTTCTGCTGTGTAGTACTCCATTGTGTAAGTACATTTACACATCAAATTATTATTGAAGTTATCACAGATTGTCACTGAGGCTCAATTTTCTGTTCTGAAACATAATATGATATATAAGGGAAGAATACCATTGTTCCTTACTATACTATGGTTACTCAGAAATACCTGTAAGTGGGGTTGGAAGGACAATGAAATTTCCAGTGGATTCTTGCTGCTTATTTTGTTAACCAGATGTATTAAGTCTTAGTAGATCTCCATTGGTTGGATAAAGAAATCTCCTGGTTAATAATATATACCATGCAAGAGAAAGAGGAGAAACCCAAAGAGAGTTGAGAATATCCACTTCCATTCCAACTTGTTCCCCAGTAACTACTCAACAATAAGAAAGGCTTAAGCAACATGATGCCAGATTTGAGGAGCTTCAAGTGGGTCTGGTTGTCTAGCAGACTGTTTGACTTCATATGAAATGTTTTTAAGACCTGGCTGTTCTTTTTCTTTCCCCAAATGTCTATAGAACAAAGGGCTTTAAAGAATTCATACTGGTTAATTGCCTTTGCCTTCACTATGAAAGTTGTGTAATCTAATTAGATATTGTTAAAATCAGCAATACCTGGGTTCATGTCTTGATTTGTCATTTCCAATCTTGTGATAAATGATCAAGATTTCTCTAGGGTGATACTTTATTTTATCATTGATCATGGTATGTGGTAGAGGTAGGGAATAAATGAAAGTTTACTTAGAAGTATTCCTAATTACCTTAAATATAAGTTGTTGGTAAATCATAAATCTGGTAATTACTAACAATGTCAATGCCATTTTCACAAGTCATATCAGAGAAAGTTTCAGTTGCTCAAATTCAGTTTGTAGACTTTAGTAAACATGGGGTATCTCACTTCATGGAGGACTTATTGATGGGGTTCTACAGAACTCTGGTTCATTTTCCCACAATCTCTCTAGAAAGGTCTGTGGTAGGTATAAAGAACAACAAACTAGTGAGCATGAACTTATACAATCCATGAAATTCCATATTTTATCATTCTTTTTGCAAATTACTTCATTAGTTCCCCAGTTTCTATAGAGGTTACAGGAGAGCATTGCATCATTACAGTGAAATGATACATGCATCCTGGCTTTACCATCAGTGAGATAAGCACAGAAGTTTGAGAATCACCTAACCATGATGTTGTCTGATTTATTGTTCATACTCAAATTTTAAGTCTCTCTGTGTGTGATTTGGTACACTCTCAGAATGAAAAGAGTGTCTAACCTGCTTATATATTTTAAAATCTGTTCTTAATTTCCCTGCTGACCACAGAGTCACTCTATAATATGATGTAGACTCAGCATTAGGACTTAGGTCCATGGAGCAATGAAAAGAGGACTCAGTTTACTTCAATAAGGATTAAGCTGTTCTGCAGTGTAAGAGACTGTCCCAGAAACACAATACCTCATGTTGGCCCCCCCAAAGTTTACAGTTTGAAAGTTTATTTGAAAACACACCACTAGTGGAAAGAAATATAAGGCAGTAGGATAAAATAGAGTAGGAAATGAGGATGGGGAGAAACGTGACCTTTTGGTAATGCTAGGAATTCTTTATCAGGGCCTAAAGTAACCAAGAAATTCTGAGAAACCTAAGAAATGCAGTGCAGAAAAAATGCACAGGCTCACAGACCAGGATATCAACTGGCTCTCAGCATATTGGTTAAAAGTGGTCCCAGAAGCATCAGTCTGACCCCCAGTGTACACCCATATACATTTTAGCTGCAAAGTGGATGAGGTGAAATCTTAAAACAAAATCAGAGCGCTACTTTATTGCCTGCAGCAAAAGTTGCACTTGTCAGAAGACACACACCTGTAGGAACCAGTAAGAAACTGGGTCCTATAGGTGTGACTGTCAGAGAGGACAGAAGGAGATGGTTCTGGACTGGCAGAGAGTAGAGAGTTTTATAAGATTAGGCTTAGTCACCTGAAAACTATTACTCATGATGCACGTTGATATCTAGATGCACATTTATCTTCAATGAAAAATTTAGAGGGAACTTTACTACTTGAGATAAATTAGAGAATATTAAACTCAATACAAATTATAAGTAAAAAAGAATGTCGCAACTTTGGTCAAGTTAAGGAAGATTATTAGAAAGGGATATTCAGTTGGCCAGGAAAGGAAATGTTAATAATGTTAAGAACAAGATTTGGCTAAAGAAGTCAACACACCAATAGTAACTATGCACATTTTTGCAGTAGTTTGCATTTTATACACTGCTTTCATATTCATTGATGTATTTTAAAAGATTATTTGTAAACGTATTAGAATCTTTATATTTGCAGAGAAGCTGATGCTTAGTGAAGTTATATAACTTATCAAAATCAATTGTATAATGCCAGGCTGGAAAATAGATGCTGATTCCTGTTTCTACTGATTAATTTGTATGAGAATCGTTTTGAATACGGAATTTAGTGCAGCTCTTGCTTGGAGGCTAAATGGGATATAGTAGAGAAATCACCAAGCTACTCATCTTACTTTTACTAAATATAGTCACAGTCTTAAATACATAAGAGCTCATTGATGTCAGTCATTGTTACTAGCATCAGATGGGCTAAGAGCCCACAAGAAACAATATAAAGATGCTAAGTAGATGCTGGGCAGGTACAGCCTCTTCAGTGACAAGAATTCATGAATCTTCTACTTTTGTATAGGTTTGGGGACAAGAAAAGAAACCACCTATTTGTAGCTTTAATTCTGACTTAATATATTTCTTTAATGTTTTAATTTTATGTGATGTTACATAGCTTCTCTGTCTCTTCCATTAACTTTTAATTAATTTCTCATCATTTTGAGTGAAGTGGAATGCATACTAGGTCTGATTCTGAGGGCTATAAATCTGCTGTCCTTATGTAGTGGCTGCTTGCCTAGCATATGAGACTCATCTTGAACACATGCATTTCCAAGCTGAGGCATAAAACAGGACTAAGGGAGACTTTTAGACACATGTGTTAACAGCAGGAGTAAAATAAAATGATTAGCGACTGATTTGTTTTCTTCCTCTGGGAAGCTTCTGGAAGCCACCTGCGGTGACAACTGCCATTGAGCCCATTGGCGAGACTCTAGGGAGGTCTGCAGCAGCACCTCCTAGAGATACAGTACATTTAGATATGTGAAGAAATGCTGTCAGCCCTGTAACTGAGTGGGACTTCTTTTCTGCTGTGTTGCTTCCAGAAACCCTAGTGTATTCAAATAAGGGTTCCACAATGACTCCTAAATCCAGAGACTGAAGAGTGATGAAGGATGACTGGTTTGTAAAACTCTGCATAAGTCAGAGCACTTGTCTGAACTCTGATTTGGAAGTTGATTTCTGAAAGAAAACTGTGTGAATGAATAGCTGCACAATATTTCAAAGCAGTGTTTTAAAACTTAGCTCTTACTCAGTGATTGCAAATACTATGCTTGATTGGTTTTGGTGAAAGAATGATATAAGACATACACAAATATTACTGACTAGAGAATGTCAGAGAGAGCAAACTGGGTATGACTTGCAACTTTATCTCAAAGGACAAACTGCTCTCTTCTGAAGAGTGCCAGGAGAGTGAGTCTGGGGGAGAGAGAAGGTAGTGGGAGAAGCGGTGAGGAGTGGAGGTACAGAAAACTGTGGTTGGGATGTAGTGTATAAGAGAAGAATTTATGTTAAACAAAAATTCTTTCATAATTGTTTATTTCTATTCTTTTTTACATTTTTTTAAAAAAGCTACTGATTATTAACTATCAGAAAGAAAATAAGTAATTAAACTAATTTGCTATTTTCACATTACTTTAAACTTCTACTCCGATCTTAGCACCAAATGAAATCTCTTCTGTGCAAAGTGGTATCGATCACATTTATCTTGGGAAATCCCAGGATTTTTACTTGTTAGTCAAAGTCTGATTCCTTCCTTAGCATGCTCTCAGAGGTGCAGATGGCAGTGAACTTTATGGCCAGCCTGCAGATGGCAGCAAACTTACACTCCCTTACCAGAAGCTAGCCTCTCAATTGCTCCTTCAGACTACTCTTTCTTATTCCGTTTTTATTGTCCCAGGTTATATATCACACACAACAATTAAATAATATAAGGAAAAGAAAGTCACTATTACTGGAATATAACTCAAAAGGCAAGTAGAAATTTGAGGGGGAAAATAGCAAAATAACACTTGAGACCAAGAGTAGCAGAATAAAAGTAGTTTGATATTGTGCACTTATCTTTTAGATTTGCCAGGAACAAGGCTAGGCCATGTAGTCTGATACTTGTTTAACACTGGCAAAATGGAAAGATCATGATGCTTTAACATATAGTGCAGTGATATGCCGTCTCGCTAATAGAGATTCCTTCGTGAAGCCACTAAGTTTGAGTTGTGATACCTAAGAGAAGACATACCCAATATTCCTAAAAGAGTAGGAGGCAACATCAGTTTGCACTAACATGGAGATTCTGTGGGAAACATTGTCTCTGAAGCTTCTACCACAATGTTTTATCATTTCCTGTCCATATTGAAGAATCATTACTACTTACAGATTTAACTCACTTTATCAGTGGAAAAGCTATTAACTTTTGATATCCATTCGCATTCTATGAATCAGATTCCTTAGCTGGAAATGGATTTTTCAATGGTGAAAAAGAGGAAATAATGAAGATGGAAGCAATCACTAGAACTAGGCTCCAATGGTTATCAGCACATCAATATTTGCATTTTAGGCCCCATAGAGCTATACAAAGGACATTTGCCTTATTAGCAAGGCTTCATGAGCCGTAAAGGGTTTTGTTTTGCATGATTCATTGTTTAACAAAATGTCATAGGAACCAGGCCCATTTGCCTTTTAAAGCCACCTGTCTCCTGGCAGAAACAGGTGTGCAGTGTAGGGAGCATTCTCAGTGTAAAGATGCAGTGACCGAAGAAATGCCTCGAGAGACCTACCATTTTGAGGGAGAAACTGAGACAACGACAGCTTGGCCGTTAGAGGATGAGCATAAGATTTATGACACCTCTCTGCACTGCCACCTGTGAGGCTACGGACTGAGCACAAATGTGAGAAGAGGCTGGTGGACAGCAACTCCAGATGGATATTGCCGAATATCAGCTGAATGATTGTGATTAAGCTCGTGTTCTATCCCAGTCCAGATCTGCCAAATATTCACTATTTAATTGCTTTTTTGTTACATGGACTTTACATGAATTCAGTATTCTTTTTTTCTTTCCATATCTTGCTCTCCTCTGATTTTATAAATCCAGGAATATCACGGAATCATGGGGAGATGTTATATACTTTTTTCTGAAGCACAAAATATGTATTCTTTAGCATTTTGAAACATTTCTATGTTAAAGCAGTTTCTGGCACATTGCATATATTTGGTAGATATTGGCTATTGCTTTTTCATAATTGACTTCATGCAAAATGTAAAAATGGCATGTAGTTCGCAGTCAGAACATTCGGTGTTAAATACTAAACACTTGGAAAATTGTAGTGACTTAATTTTCTTAATTCTTTTTAGTCTAGTAGGAAAGTTTGGAGAAGGGAATGGGACCTACCAATGGCATCTCTTTTGAGCTAGAATCTTTGTAAGGACCTTCTCATGTGTTATTGTATAATAAAAGAAGCAACATCATAACAGGAATTAGTTATGCCTACTTTGCTTACAAAAACATTGATGGCAAAATTTAGTTCCACAAAACTACAAGACAGGAAATCTAAATGTTAAATAGCAAGCTGAAGATTTGTGTTGATTATGCACTAAGTCTTGGACAAAAAGGACAAGGTCATAACCTTCCAAGTACCAAGAACATGCCATGATAGTGAATCAGAGAGGAGAAAAATGTCATTTTATGAAAATGGAGTTCAATGTTGGGTACAAAGGAGTGTGGAGTCTATGGTGGATTTTTTTGCCCTGATACTTGACTTTAGAAATGTTGACTGTAATCAATCTACCAAAAGAACTCAGAAGCATTAACTTTTCTTGTATCACCCACAAAATTTAGTTTGTGGCACCTGCTGTGAATGTAGATAAGTAATGAGAACACAAACATATTTAGTTGTCATAAAAACATGGAGATTTAAGTTTTGCCTTAGAGGGCACTTTTTCTCCATTCCTTTCTCTTTCTAATTTAAAAGAAATGTTCTAATGTAAAAAGTTAAATAAATAAAATATATATTTGTGTATTTGACCAGCTTCACTAAAAATCTTCCTCTAAAAATCAAAAGTAATGTAAGTCTGAACTGTAATAAAACTTATATGTGTGTGTGTTGTGTATTATGTGTGTGTATCTCTGTGTGCAGTGAATGAAATATCTATCATTTCACTACTCCTTTTTTCCCTTCCTTAGCTATCAAAAACCATTATTTAAGAAAAACCATTGATTTTTCTAAATTCACATGATAATGCTTCGAAGATGTTAATACATGGCCAGAATATGACTCACATTTACTCATGCTCATTTTGCAGGAATTCAGAGTTATAAAGATAGAAAATGGCTTTCTCCAAATTGTAAACTAATAATCAATGAGGTTGGAATCCTGATTCCATGTCTTGGCTTAAAATGTTGACCTTTCTTTTATTTTCTCTTTATTATAGAAGATATAGTCCCAGGTCCCAAGGCAAGACATGATCAACTCATCAATAATGGGAATGGGCCCACCAACTCCCCAACATTTGCTAAGAAAGCAATTTCTCTATATTTTTAACTTCTAGTGCAGTTCTTGTTTAGTCTCCTAAGAAGACATGAGTGCTAACGAGTGGTCATGACAAGTGAAAAGAGGTGGCATTAAAATCATGATGGCATCTGGATTTCTCTGAGATTAACTTGATCTATCTTAGCCCTTTTAAAAAAGATTAATTTAAAAATAGCATGACTATTTGATTTGAAAACCCAGTGGTAAACAATTTTTGTTTTTTATCTTTCACATAGATTGAATATGTAAGACTTGAAATAACTGTCCCAAATTGGTAGACTAAGTAGTCATTGAATATATTATGAAGTTTAAGTAAATAATAGACTCATATATAATTGAGATCTCATATAAAATATTGCCATGAGACATATTAGCCAATTAGTTTGTGTAGGTATTTTCTTTTACGTTCATAGAACAATAATAGCAACAAAATTTTCTAAGAATAAATTACCATTATTAATCAATGGATACAGTTTTGGATGTAACATTCTAGGCAAAGAAGCATTTTTTATGAAAATTAAACACATTTCTTTGAATGTTCATCTTTCATTGATTCTATTTGAATATTGATTTAAAAGACATCGAATTATGACTATATTTTATCTTTATTGGGCTTCTACTACATGGTATATACTTCAACATTGGTGAATGAAAGAATAGAACAATAAACAAATGAAACAATGTTTCTCAGACTCCAAATGTCATTGTTAATTAACAAAAGAAATCAAACAGAAGTTTTTTTCTTTACTTTGTTTCTTTTCCTTCCTTCTTTCTTTCCTTTCTTTCTTTATTATTTTTTGGTCAAGGTTTTTCTGTGTAGCCCTGGCTGTCCTGGAACCTGGTCTGTAGATTAGGCTGGTCTCAAACTCAGAGATCCACCTGCCTCTGTGTCTGCTTCCCAAGTGCTGGGATTAAAGGCATGAGCTACCACCACCCTGTTTTTTAATTTTATTTATTTTTTCAGAAGTTCTGTGAGGGGTCTTTGAAGGTGTTGTACAGGGAAATAAACTGTATGAAAAGATAAGAATGAAAACCTGGTGCAGATTGACTTCATCAACTTGAATAAATTTCAGATCAAATAGCAGAAGTTTATTCTTAATAAATTTAAGCCCAGCACAATTTGGAAAAGATTTTCCTGGTGTAAGACAATCCCTATTGCACAAGGAAGCATAATAACATTGAAATGCAGCTCAGAGTACATGTTATTTTTTCAAAGAAGATGAGTTCTAGAGATAGGCTAACTGTACTAGCTTACAGGCCTAAGAGTCTGGTATGTTCTTTTAAGCAAGATCATTTGGGTATTGCTACCTTGGATTGCCCTTGTGGAAGCTTGGGGGAGCTTCTGGCTGTAATGGTCTGTTGTAAGGGGAGGGCCGCTTGTTTGTCCTGGACGCCTGGTTAGCTTACACCCAAAATAATCACACAGAAACTGTATTAATTAAAACAATTCTTGGCCATTATCTTGGCTAACTCTTACATATTAGTTCAACCCATCTCCATTAATCTGTGTATCAACACGTGGCAGTGGCTTACCGGAGATTCTAACCAGCGTCCATCTTCAGCAGAGGACCTATGGCTTCTCTGACTCTCCGTCCAGCATTCAGTTCTGTTTTCTCCGCCTACCTAAGTTCTGCCCTATCAAAAGGCCAATGCATGAAAGCAACACATAAACAGAAGAAACTCCTAAACCAATTGTCATTTAGATAACTAGCTACTTCTGGTCCTGCTTGTAGGAGCTTGATATGGCCTGGCCCAATAGATAATGCATATCACCAGGCTATTAATCACTTCCAGTTCTCTGCTTTCTGGATTGAAGAACATGTTTTTCATCTTTCCTGTTCAAAGTGAATCCTGTGTGATTAACATTGCCAGTTTCTCTGGAGATCTCTGGGCACAAGGAACTTTGTGCTATGCTCCCAATAGTATTGTCTCATTAGTTGTGTCTGGTACAAATGAAACATTTTTTCTCTATAAAAAGGTTGTCCAAGGTTAACTAAATAACCTTTCTTCTTCCATAATTTCCTAGAATAGATTCAGATCAGTGTGGCCCTGTTGATGATGATGCAGGTCAACTTAAGGAGGAAACAGTTATTGTTGCAAAATCCATATTAGTTGAGTAGAAAAGTATTGCTGGGGAGAATAAGTTGTATGTTATTAGTGGTTGAATATGTTGTTTACAAATGCATTAAGACAGTAGAAAAGGCAAATAAATTACTGTACCTCTGAACAGGTATGTGACAATTTCTAAAAAATCTTGTTGATTCTTAGGGTGGCATTCCATTGTAACAGACACATGAATAAGAGAATTTATGATGATACCTAATTTAGATCAATCATGACATGACTCTATATTTTTTATAGTGTTTCCAAGTATTCTTCTGAAGTGATTCTAGGAACTATGTGAAGTTGTTAAATTTTGAAAGGACATCATGTGATGCTTTGCAAGATTTTTTCCGTAATAAGGGTAAAATTAAAAGCCATCATCTTCCTCAACAGCCCCCAATTGAATGTGAAGTAGTCATGTCAACTGTTATTTCTCAGAACTGGTACACTTTATTTTATTTTCTGAATGATGTATCTGTTTGGGATCTGCGAAGCTTGGTTTATATCTGGAAATCTCACAAAAACAGACTCTCATGAAATTTTCAGAGTTCTGTGCCTTGATCAGGTTGAAAATATGCTGGCACAGCCAGTACAGGTTCCAGCCAAGTCATGGATGTACAGAGAAGCCCTGTAGTACAATCATGTTAGCAATGGCAGAAAGTAAGTTCAAAGTCTTTCCAAACTTTCCAGACATAGTGCCATAATTTCTGGGCAGTGACTCAGCTATGAGGGTGCTTGTGTCAAACTGGTAGGTTCAGTAATTCCTGAAACAGATGATACTAACTAGAATAAAGCACAGCTACCCATTTCCACAAAGTCAGCCAAGAATGTTATTCTCTCCAAAATAAATATCATTCCTCAATTCTCATTCACGAGGAAATAAGAAGTCAGAAATAAGATGTTACTTGTGCTTAATGAAGGAAATCAACAATTTTTAGAAGGCTTCTTAGACCATATTTGTGTGCAGATACTTTCTAAATTTTATCCCATTTAATCCCTATGGAAAACTTGGAATGTCACTATAGTCAGTCTGAGTCACTACAGAGGCAAAGTGAGACTATGAAGATCTCACTCAAGGTCAAACATCATAGAGAGTTCGAGCTGGACTCAACTCTAACTCTCACTGTAAAGCACAAACCATTTTCAATGTTTTCAAAAGCTAGCCTCTACATTTGCTTTAGAATTTTGGACTGTAATATATATTCAGATGATGTTTCCATTTTTAAACACACTCCTAAAATATATGTGCAATTCCTCCACGCCATGAAGGATTACAGTGTTCAAAATCCATCTCCACCAAGTGAACTCAAGATAATGGGTATCAGTTATCAAAAGTTGAATGACTTCAAGTCTATAAATTCTAAATAAGTTCATGATATTTATCAGAAGCAGAAAGGAAATATTCTTTGTTGGTTCTACTTACTTTTTTGTTCTCAAGCACTTTACAGAGCTTCCAGTAGCTTACTTAACAGTAAGCAAAGCTTAAGATAATTTTGAAAGTAAAAAAAGAAGTCCTTGAGCCCATCAAGATATGATTAGATACAGGTAGCCAATAGAAGTTGAAAGACAGAGACCAAACATGTGTGAAATCAATCACTTTTCTCCATCCAGAAAATGAATCACATTCATGTCAACATCATTTACTCCTTGACATTATGTTAACTCTTTGCCCTCAGGTTCCTTCCAGGTAATGTTAGGAATAGGCATTCCAGTTGTAGACCTCACAAATTACTGACATTGAAACTTGCCCCAGAGGCAACACCCTGATATTTTTGTTGGTTTCTGTCAAATTCCTAACAGTTCCAAAGGCATTCATGTCATTGAGAAGCCCTGTTGAAATTCTTTTAAAAATGCAGATAAAAAATCCAGAGACCTTGAGTTGGAGAGATTACTAGTGCCCATTTGGTACAAATCTTACATTAGGTATGGTAACTTCCTTTTTCTAAGCTCACTCTGCTTGCAAGCGGTTGATCTTCTACTCAAATCCTGTTAGGACATCAGTGGAACATGTCTGGAATGACGAGATTCATTTTTTAAAATCACTTTGGACCTTGACCTTCTATAAGATTATATCTTGAACGTGGGGAAGGTCACCCCTAATTTACAAGGTACGTGTGAAGAGCAATATGGCAGTACATTGAAAATATAGAGCTGGTGGGGCTAGCAGAAGCCAGGGCCCTCTATGACACATTGCTGTATTTTGCAGAAGTTCTTCTTGCGACAATAGCAGTGTCTGCTCAGTTATAGTCAACTTTAAACATAAACAGCACCTGAAATTCAGAAATTATTATGCAGCTGAATACCCTTTTCAATAAACCATGTTTTAATTTCCTCAAACAAAATTCATTATTCGTGGATGACTGTTAGCATAGTTTGACAATATGCAATTTGGGCTTGCTATTTTTTATTAAAAGCTTATAATTAATATTTTCTGTGCATCATTTGTAACTGCATTTATAAAATAAAGAGGGAAAATAAAAGAAACCATACACATTTGGATTCAATTTCCATATCTTCAGGTTTGTAACCTTCTTGTCTCCTGTGAGTCATTTAAGTACTTTGAACTTTCATGAGTATGACAATAAACTGTCCCCCCCCCGCACCCAAAGTAAGGCACCATTGTAAGATTTAATGTTTTAAGATGAACACAAACTTACTATTTCCTCATAATGTGCTTTACTTTCTGCTCCAAATGCCAAGGTTTCATCTGGCAGTTTAACTCTGTGGTTGTGAATGAGTTTGGGAGCTCTCAGATGGGCTTTTGAACACTACATGCCTCTCACGCAACCCTGCGGAAATTCCTCAGTGAGTCAAACCTTGATGTCCAAATAGACTTCACGCTTACTTCTGAGTCCAAATTAGATGAAGCATATCAAACACTTGGAATACAGTCTATGAAACTGCAGCTGTTTTAATTATTTTTAGTAGACCTGAGAATAAAGAGTCACAAAATCTTCAGCAATATCCAGTCCCAGCTCTCTAAGCAGCATCCAGTGAAGGGTAAAATTACTCTTTTCCTCATCCCTAGTTCCTCTTCAGTACCTAAATTTGTTTACAGTGATTCTGAGGCATCAATACATGGAACTGTTAATTTGAAAACAATCCTGAGATATACTTTTGGATTTTTTGTGAATTAAAAACAGTTAATAGGCTGGTGAGACTGCTCTTTGGGAGGAAACTGCTGATTGCTACTGAAATAGGGGTACTTTGTACCCATGGGAGAGGGGGCCTTGCTCCTGTAGTAATAGCTACATCTTAACAGGCA
This sequence comes from Ondatra zibethicus, assembly GCA_004026605.1. Taxonomy (NCBI): domain Eukaryota; kingdom Metazoa; phylum Chordata; class Mammalia; order Rodentia; family Cricetidae; genus Ondatra; species Ondatra zibethicus. The sequence continues at coordinate 30,323 of PVIU01001909.1, read as the reverse complement.
CCCTGAAGGGAATTAGTGATCACTGTCATGTTGGCTATCAGTGGCAGTTTGACATAGGTCCACAGAGACAACTTTATTTATGACTGTAGCCCAGTGATTTTCAACCTTCTTAATGCTATGACCCTTTAATACAGTTCTTCATGTTGTGGCAATCCCCAACCAAAAAATTATTTTTATTGTGACTTAATAACTATAATTTGACTACTATTATGAATTGCAATGTAAACATCTGTGTTTTCTAATGGTCTTAGGCGTCACCTATGAGAGGGTCCTTTGAGCTGCAAAAGGAGTTGTGAACCTCAGGTTGACAACCACTGCTCTAGGTCCTAACCTAATTACTTTGGTGAAAATTCAGTTCCCCAGGAACGAATGACAATCATTTACAGTCTCAAACTTTGAAGACTGATGCATTGGAACTCAATGAAAGAAGGAGGGAAAAATACCACTCTTGGTTCATTATGGCTTGTGTGTGTGTGTGTGTGTGTGTGTGTGCTCTGCAGGAATATTTGCTGCGTTAAGCACAAGGATGGCCTTTTAGATCCAACTCCAATTAAAATCTTGCTACACTGATACAAGGTGTGTGTTCAACAAATATCTTCTCTCTCTCTCAGCAACTTTAGTTCTGAGAACTCCTTCATCTGCCCAGAGTTGTCATGTTTCATCTCCCATTCTTTCAGGGATCTCATGTTATGTTACAAACTTCTATTCTAATGTTATCACTGCACTGGATGGCTAAGACCACCCTAGACTCTGCCAGGTTCATACCACAGATGGAGTTCTTTCTATACCTCTACTTCCCTGTGTTCCTTCCATAGATGTTGATCTTGAATCATTTAGCTTACACTTCTTGCTCCCACCCAGCATCTGCTCCCTGAGAACTCATCAATCAGCCTAAAACATGGTATTGAGGGTGACTGAAAATAACAAGAGAGGAAAGGGAATTTGGACCTGGGCAACTAATAGCTAAGATAACATGGCAACCCACAATGGGTGGTAAGTTAAGTCCAACCAAGCCCAGCACAAAGTGACCTCCCAATTGGTACAGTTTTGATGTGTAGTTAATCGGAGGAGTACAGGGTTTGAAGGATGTGTGCAGCTGAAGAGGAAGTTGGAATCATTAAGAAAAGGGAACAAAGAAAGCGACATCAGGTGGTCACTGCTAAGCCCCACTGCTGTTTTACCTCGTGATGACAAGGAACTCAAGAGCCAACTGGAAGCAAAATTGAGATACAAGATAGAAGGCCTCTTTGATTGCATATAAAATTTAAGAGTTAAAAGGAAAATCATACAATTTAACAGGAAGTTATAAAATCAAAGATCATAAGTCTAAGGCTTATTAGTCAAAGTGTATAAACTTCAGACGGAGCTAAATGTATAAATAAAGACAAATATGATATGTCAAGATTAGGTTTCTATTTGGAAGACAAAACAAAACCCTGACATTCAAGGAAGTCTGCATGGGTGTGCTAGGTTTTATAGCCCAGATTCCTTGAGAAGGACATCCAGGGATCTGCCAAATTAGTAAAACTTTAGATGTCTGTTGGCCAGATAAGAGCCCAAATACTTAACTTTTGTATTTCTATGGCCTACAATGAAGAAAGAAACAAAATACTTCTTTGTGCTTTGGAGACAACATCTGTTTTGGTAGAGATTATGGTTTAACTAATGTGCCATGCAACTGTTTGAACGGGCTAAAGGAAGGGTACAGCTGCCTTAGACAGAGGCTGTTTTGTAAGCAGTTCTGCAGTTTGGACAGTTTTATCACTGCCTTCAGCTCCAGGATTGCGGGTAAAAAGCACTGTTTATAGTCTAAGATTGGAAGATTAGTAGTGAAGAGGTGAGATACATGGAGAGACACATCATTATTAATGGAAACTTTGCAATTGTCTAATCCATGCACTGAAATGATAATGGCAAGTAAGCAGAGCACAGCTTCAGGGATAGTATTGGTAACCTTACAAGACGATACCAGGAAGATGCACTTTCTTTCTCTCTGATACATGAAAATAAAGTGGGAAGTTGGTGATCTAGAGCCCTAGAAGGAATCTTCACTAGTGTGGCCAAATTGGTATTCTGGCTTACATACCTGTGGGGCACAAATTTCCATTGCTTGTAAATCACCTAAAAATTGTGATGTTTTGCTATAAATAATTTATTTGGATAAGACACCCTCATACATAGAGAGTATTCCTAGTAGATGCCTGAAGCTGCAAATAACAGAAATCTACACACACTGCAATTTTCCCCTACATAATGCAGCTATGAGCTTAAATGTCTTGTGCTTAACAGTCATCTCTCATTATTCAAGAACTTGAATTGCAATGACATTGGTGAGCACAAAGGTCATGTAAGGCAAGGCAATTTACCCTGCTGTAGAGGATTTATAAACATAGATCCATTCCTACAATATCTTCTGACTTATGTTGTTTCTTTATTTTAATTAGATACTATCACATTGACTTGACATGTTGAATTACAGTTGAAATGCCAGTTATTAGGTAATTCTTAGTATGGATTGAGGGCATGGGCTTTTTATTTAGTATGTGATTTGAATCACAACTCTTTTTATGGCCCTGTTCACTATTAGAAAGAAGTTATATATGTCAGAATCAGTGTTAGGTGAAAAAAACCCATATTTTCCTGACCTGTCTTCACTCAGTGTTTCCAAGTTACAGGTTTGGAGTCCCCCTCACCGTCATTATACACTATCCAGTGGTCCACTAGGGTGATTTAAGAACTTAGCTTAGTAAAGCTCTTTTACTCAACCCTGTAGTTCATTGACTCAGAGTATACAGATGAATGTCAGTAATGGTGAGTAGTGCGTGGGAAGTCATACAGGGGAAATAGCCAATCTCATTTCCTTCATCTGGTAGATTCTTAAGAACATTATTTCTTTTAGAAATGATGTATAGCATTATTCATTGACTTTAGCCACACAGCAATATTCACCTGAGCCCAAAGAGTGCTTCTTGGAGGTTGGTCCCATAGATGTGTCTGGTAGTCCTTGCAACTTGCTTTATTTCCCATTCTTTCCAGAAAATGAGTGGTAGTGTGTGACCCAAAGCTCCAACTATAAATAGAATGAAAATTATAGATTATCTAACTAGGCCAAAGGCTCTTTCCATAATTGTCAACATGCACTGCTTAAATTACTCAAAGTCCCAGGTAACAAAGATGCTTTTTCTAGACAGAATGTCCCAAGGGCATAGAGATTAAGTCTTGAAAATCAGAAACAGAGGACTGAACCTACTTGAGTGGGGTTGATCCTCTACTGAACACTAGTCTTATCATTTGTGGGATGTTCATGTTTAGACAGCCTGGCTCCAAATGGATCACTCTTCACAAATAACATTAAAAGAGTCCACTGAAATGCAAGACGTTTTTGGCATTAGTTTGGGATTTGGAATAGCTTTGGATTTCCAGAGGCAGGGAGAAAGAAGGATGGCTATATTGTCTTAAAAGCAATTGCATCTGGAGATCAAGAAGTGCTAGGGCTGTTGACTCCTACTGGGAGCAGAAGACAATATATACAAAGCCAAGGCAATCCATGTGTATGTGTTTCTTGCTTCTATGTACAACTGTGACTGTTATTGAGCAAGGTAGAAAAATTCAGCCCAAGAAATCAATGAATATCAGAGATTTAGGATGTTTTGTTCATGACAATGAATTATCAACTCATAGCAGAATAGGTATTAGTTTTAATGAAGGAAAAGCAAAACAAAACAAACCGGAATAGACTGTGAATGAGGAAGAATTGCTTATCACCAGGAGAAAAATTGCAAGAGTGTTTGTAAAAGTTTTTGGAGACACTCTGTTTTTTACGTTCTTCATAAGAACTGGTTTTTGGAAAGGTGTTTTCTATGTGTATATATAGAAGTGGATGTGAGAGAATTAACAGGTAGACTCTGGTAGTTCTGAAATATCCCGGAAAGGAAGAAAGTTCTGTGAGAATTCAGGGTGAGTGGGGCTGAGAGTCCCTGGAGGTCTACCTCAGCTGCAAAGCTGTCTTGGCTGGGTTGTACCTCACCCACTGCAACCATGACACACACTTGCCTAATGACAGACACTGATAGAATTTACCACCTTAGAACAGTGATGGAAAAGACGTCCTCCTCAGTGCTCTCTGAAAGTTGAAGATTTCTTGAACCTTGTCAATTTTCTTTTCTCACTCTAGTCCTGCCTTTCTGTCTTCTCTTCATAGGATCTGATTTCCAGTAAATATTTTTCACTTGAAACTCTACAGTGTCTGTTGCTGGTGAAGGATCTAACATATGATAGAAACATCGGAGGACAAGGGCTTTCTGGAAAAGCCATGCATGTGTTCAAAGAAGCACATTACTGCGATGGTTGAAAACTAACATGCATTTAATAATTACTCTTCATGTAATATTTTATGCTTTGGTTTAGATGTTCAAAAAAGCCATATCTGGACATGTAGCCATTCCTCACCTTTAATGTCAGTTTTATTTTTAAAAAATCATATATTGTTCTAATATTTCCAAACTATTACACTATATAATTTATTTCTTTTTTTATTTTTCCATTGAAAAATTTACACTTCCTCCCCTTCTCCCATTCCCCATCTGCTCACCCACTAACCTTCCTCCCTCCCCCTCCATCCTTAAGAGAGGGCAAGGTACCCTGCCCTATGGGAGTCCAAGGCCCTCCCCACTACATCCCGGTCTAGGAAGGTGTGCATCCAGATAGGCTAGGGTCCCCAAAAGCCAATACATGCAGAAGAGACAGGTCCCAGTGCCATTATCGATGGCTTCTCAGTCCACCCCCATTGGCAGCCACATTCAGAAAGTCCGGTTTGATAACATGCTCGTTCAGTCCCAGTCCAGCTGGACTTGGTGAGCTCTCATTAAATCAGGCACACTGTCTCAGTGGGTGGACCAACCCCTCACAGTCCTGACTTCTTTGCTCATCTTCTCCCTCCTTCTGCTCTGTAACTGGACCTTGGGAGCTCAGTCCATTGCTCTGATGTGGATGTGGGTCTCTGTCTCTATCTCCACCCATCAGAAGAAATTTCTATGGTGATATTCAAGATATCCACCAGTGTGACTATGGGAGAAGGCCAGTTCAGGCACCCTCTCCTCTGCTGCCCTAGTACCTAACTGGGGACATCCCCGTATACACCTGGGATCCCTTCTAGAGCCAAGTCTCTTGCCAACCCTAAAATGGCTCTTTTAATGTATATATCTTCTTCCCTGCTCCAATATGTGCCCTTCCTCCATCTCCACCCTCCCACTCCACCAAGCTCTCCCCAGTCCTTCCCTTCTCCTTTCTCCTTCCCTCTCTCCCCTTCCCCTACCACCACCCCTACCCTCACCCCCATGCTCCCAACTTTTGCCCTGAGATCTTGTTTGCTTCCAATGTCAAGGAGAATCTATATGTTTTTCTTTGGGTTCACCTTGCTATTTGTCTTCTCTAGGTTTGTGATCCATAGGTTTAATGTCCTTTTTTTATGGCTAGAGTCCAGTAATGAATGAGTACATACCACATTCATCTTTTTGGGTCTGGGTTATCTCACTGAGGATAGTGTTTTCTATTTCCATCCATTTGCATGCAAAATTCAAGATGTCATTGTCTTTTACTGCTGAGTAGTACTCTAATGTGTATATATTGCACACTTTCTTTATCCATGTTTCTTTTTCCTGGAAACAACCTATATTGTTTACAGGTTCTGGCTATTACAAACAATGCTGCTATGAATAGAGTTGAACAAATACTTTTGTAGTATGATTGGGCATCTCTTGGGTATATTCCCAAGAGTGGTATTGCTGGATCCTGAGGTAGGTTGATTCCCAATTTCCTGAGAAACCGCCACACTGATTTCCAAAGTGGTTGTACAAGTTTGCATTCCCACCAGCAATGGCTGAATGTTTCCCTTATTCCACATCCTCTCCAGCATAGGCTATCATTGGTGTTTTTGATTTTAGCCATTCTGACAGGAGTAAGATTGTATCTCAAAGTTGTTTTGTTTTGCATTTCCCTGATCCCTAAGGATGTTGAACATGATCTTAAGTATCTTTTGGCCATTTGAACTTGTTCTGTTGAGAATTCTCTGTTCAGATCATTACCCCATTTTTAATTGGGTTCTTTAGAATTTTAATGTCTAGTTTCTTGAGTTCTTTGTATATTTTGGAGATCAGACCTTTGTCTGATGTGGCATTAGTGAAGATCTTCTCCCATTCAGTAGGATGCCTTTTTGTCTTAATGACTGTGTCCTTTGCTTTACAGAGTTTCTCAGTTTCAGGAGGTCTCATTTGTTAAAGATGCTTTCTTTCTTCCATTGTATAATTTTAGCTTCTTTGTCAAATATGGGGTGTTCATAGGTTTGTGCATTAGTATGAGGTCTTCGATTCGATTTCATTGGTCAATGTCTCTGTTTTTATGCCAATACCAAGCTATTTTCATTACTGTAGCTCTGTAATAGAGTTTGAAGTCAGGGATGGTAATGCCTCCGGAAGTCCCTTTATTGTATAGGATTGTTTTGGCTATCCTGGGCTTTCTGTTTTTCCATATAAAGTTAGTTATTGTTTTCTCAAGGTCTATGAAGAATTTCGTTGGGATTTTGATGGGGATTGCATTGAATCTATAGATTGCCTTAGGTAGAATTGCCATTTTTACTATATTGATCCTACCAATCCAGGTGCATGGGAGATTCTTCCATTTTCTGGTATCCTCTTCGATTTCTTTCTTCACGGTCTTAAAGTTCTTGTCAAATAGATCTTTCGCTTCCTTGGTTAGTGTTACCCAAAGAAATTTTATGATATTTGTGGCTATCGTTAAAGGTGATGCTTCTCTGATTTCCCTCTCTGTTTCTTTATCCTTTGTGTATAGGAGGGCTACTGATTTTTTTGAGTTGATTTTGTATCCTGCCATATCACTGAAGGTATTTATCAGCTGTAGGAGTTCTTTGGTAGAGTTTTTGGGGTCACTTATGTACATTATCATATCATCTGCAAATAACGAAAGTATGACTTCTGCCTTTCCAATTCGAATCCCCAAGATCTCCTTATTCTGTCTTATAGCTATTGCTAGAACTTCAAGCACTATATTAAAGAGATATGGAGAGAGTAGACAGCCCTGTCTTGTTCCTGGATTTAGTGGAATCACTTTGAGTTTCTCTCCATTTAATTTGATGTTAGCTGAGAGCTTGCTGTATATTGCTTTTTATATTTAGATATGATCTTTGTATCCCTAATCTCTCCAAGACCTTTATCATAAAGTGTTGAATTTTGTCAAATGCTTTTCCAGAATCTAATGAAATGATCATATGGTTTTTTTCTTTCAGTTTATTTATATGATGGATTACATTGATAGATTTCATATGTTGAACCAGCCCTGCATCTCTGGGATGAAGCCTACTTGATCATAATGGATAATTTTTTTGATGTGTTCTTGGATTTGGTTTGCCAGTATTTTATTGAGAATTTTTGCATCGATGTTCATGAGTGAGATTGGTCTGTAATTCTCTTCCTTGGTTGCGTCTTTGTGTGGTTTTAGTATCAGGGTAATTGTAGCTTCATAAAGAGATTGGCAATGACTCTTCTGTTTCTATCATGTGAAACACCTTAAGGAGTATAGGTATTAGCTGTTCTTGGACGTTCTGGCAGAATTCTGCATTAAAACCATCTGGTCCTGGGCTTTTTTTGGTTGGGAGGTTTTTGATGACCATTTCTATTTCCTCATGATTTATAGGTCTATTTAAACTGTTCACCTGTTCTTGATATAAATTCAGTTATATGGTATTTATCTAAAAAACTGCCTATTTCTTTTAAATTTTTGAATTTTGTGGCATACAGGCTTTTGTAGTAAGACCTAATGATTCTCTGAATTTCCTCAGTTTCTGTTGTTATGTCCCCCTTTTCATTTCTGATCTTGTTAATTTGAGTGTTCTTTCTCTGCCTTTCGCTTAGTTTGGATAGGGGTTTGTCGATCTTGTTGATTTTCTCAATGAATCAGCTTTTTGTTTCTTTGATTCTTTGGAATGTGTTTGTGTCTCTATTTTATTGATTTTAGCCCTCAGTTTGGTTATTTCCAGTCTTCTACTCCTCCTGGGTGATCTTCTTCATTTTTTCTAGAGCTTTCAGGTGTGCTGTTAAGTCACTAATGTGTGCTTTCTCTGTTTTCTTTATGTGGGCACTAAGTGCTATGAACTTTCCTCTTAGCACTGCTTTCATAGTGTCTCATGGGTTTGCGTATGTTGTTTCTTTATTTTCGTTGAATTCAAGGAAGACTTCAATTTCTTTCTTTATTTCTTCCTTGACCCAGGAGTGGTTCAGTAGTTGACTGTTCAGTTTCCATGAGTTTGTAGGCTTTCTGGGGGTGGAATTCTTGTTACATTCTAACTTTACTCCATGGTGATCTGATAAGACACAGTTGTTACTCCATTGTTTTTGTATCTGTGGATGTTTGCTTTGTTACCGAGTATGTGATCAAATTTCAAGAAGGTTCCATGAGATGCTGAGAAGAAGGTATATTCTTTCCTATTTAGGTGGAGTGTTCTATAGCTGTCTATTAATCCATTTGTTTCATTACATCTGTTCTCATATTTCTCTGTTAAGTTTCTGTCTGGTTCACCTGTCCATTGGTGAGAGAGGGGTGTTGAAATCTCCTACTATTAGTGTGTGGGGTTTGATGTGTGCTTTGAGTTGTAGTTATGTTTCTTTTACATATGTAGGTGCCTTTATATTCGGGGCCTATATATTCAGGATTGAGACTTCATCCTGATGAATTATTCCTGTTATGAGTATAAAGTGTCCATCTCCATCTCTTCTGATTGATTTTAGTTTGAAGTTGATTTTGTTAGATATTAGTATAGCCACACCTGCTTGTTTCTTAGGGCCGTTTGATTGAAAAACCTTTTCCCAACCCTTTACTCTGAGATAATGTCTGTCTTTGTGGTTGAAGTGTGTTTCTTGTAAACAGTAGAACATTGGATCCTGTTTTCGTATCCATTCTCTTAACCTGTGCCTTTTTAAAAAAATATTTATTTATTTATTTATTTATTATGTATACAGTATTCTGTCTGCTTGCATGCCTGCAGGCCAGAAAAGGGCTCCAGACATCATTACATTTGGTTGTGAGCTACCATGTGGGTGCTGGGAATTGAACTCAGGACCTTTGGAAGAGGAGGCAATGCTCTTAACCACTGAGCCATCTCTCCAGGCCCCACCTGTGCCTTTTTATAGGTTAATTGAGACCATTAATATTAAGTGATATTAATGACCATTGGTTGTTAACTCCGGTTATTTATTTATGGTTTTTTTTGGTGGTAGAGTTTGTGTGTTTACCTTCTTTGCGTTGTGCTGGTGGATGTCTGTGTTATTATGGTTTTTTTTTTGCTTCCTTTAGTTGTGGTTTTCCTTCTAGTACTTTCTGTAAGGCTGGGTTTGTGGCTATGTATTGATTAAATTTGTTTTTGTTCTGGAATATCTTGTTTTCTCCATCGATGGTGAAAGAAACATTTGCTGGGTATATTAGTCTGGGCTTGCATCCATGGTCTCTTAGTATCTGCAGCACATCTAGCCAAGACCTTCTTTATTTCATGGTTTCCATAGAGAAGTCAGGTGTAATTCTGATAGGTTTACCTTTATATGTTACTTGACCTTTTTCCTTTGTAGCTCCTAATATTCTTTCTTTATTCTTTATGTTTTGTGTTTTGATTATTATATGGTGAGGGGATATTTTTTTTTATCCTGTCTATTCAGTGTACTGTATGCTTCTTGTACCTTCATAGGAATATCCTTCTTTAGGTTGGGAAAGTTTTCTTCTATAATTTTGTTGAATATATTTTCTGGGCCTTTGAGCTGTAATTCTTCTCCTTCTACCCCTATTATTCTTAGGTTTGTTCTTTTCATGGTGTCCCAGATTTCCTGGATGTTTTGTGTTAAGAATTTGTTGGATTTGTTTTTTTCTTTGATCAATGACTTTATTTTCTCTATCGTATCTTCAGCGTCTGAGATTCTTTCTTCTATCTCTTGTATTTTGTTGGTTATACTTGTCTCTGTAGTTCCTGTTCATTTACCCAGGTTTTCCACATCCAGCCATCTCTAGGTTCGTGTTTTCTTCATTGTCTCCATTTCAGTTTTCAAGTCTAGAACTGTTTCCTTTACCTGTTTGTTTGCTTTTTCTTGGTTTTCTAGGGTATCTTTGTGGGATTTATTCATTTCTTCTAACTTTTTATTAGTCTTCTCATCCATTTCTTTAAAGGTGTTTTTCACATCCTCTTTAATGATCTCTATCACTTTCATAATGTTACATTTAATGTTGATTTCTTCTACTTCTTCTGGATTAGGTTGTTCAAGTCTTCCTGTTGCATATACACTGGATTCTGGTGTTATCATGTTGCTTTTCAGGTTGTTGGAGGAATTCTTGCATTGGCGCCTGCCCATCTCTTCCTTCGAGTGCAGTCAGGAGAGTCTTGGTGGATTGGTCTGATTTTTGCTGTGGCTAACTGTGTACTTAGGGATTTTTCTTGTTCTGCCTTCTCTTAGGTCCCCTCATCACTATAGTTGGCTCTCAGATCCCCTCCTCCTTGAAGTAGGCTGTGGTGGTGGATCTAAGGACCCCCTCTAGATGGATCTACTGGTATTGGATCAGGGCCACTTGCTGGCCAAGGACCTTGCAGACAAATGGGTGGCCTGGTAGATGCCGGGTTCGTGGAACAAAGAAACCCCTGCAGCCTTTCACTCACCTCTTTGTCCCCAGAGCCTCAGCCCTGAAGCAGGCTGACTTGGGGGATTCTAGGACCCGCAGATTGAAAGGGGTGCTTTGCAGCAAGCTGGGGTGGTATAAGTAGAAAAGCCATCAGCCGGGAGAAGCCCCTCAGAATGGCCAGAAAGTTTAGAGGATTGGAGAGTGCCTGTACTCCCTTCCTGGAGCATCTGGCCGGCTGGGTGGGCACATACTTACCACTCCGGATGGATCTACTGGTACTGGATCAGGGCCACTTGCTGGCCAAGGACCTCACAGACAAAAGGTGGGGCATGGTAGATGCAGGCTTCCTGGAACAAAGAAACTCCTGCAGCCTTGAACTCACCACTTTGTCCCTAGAGCCTCAGCTGAGTTGGGGGATCCTAGGATCCTGCAGATGGAAAGGGTGCTTGGGGGCAAGCTGGGGTGGGATAAGTAGAAAAGCCAGTAGCCGGGAGAAGCCCTACTGAATGGCCAGAAAGTTTAGGGGATTGGAAGGCGCCTGTACTTCCTTCCCTGGGTGTCTGGCCAGCCAGGCAGCTATAATTTATTTCTAACTACAATTTAATTCTAAAAGTCTCTGTCTGTTTTTATAGCTTTAATAAATGTAAACACCCCTTGATTTGATTATTAAATAAATGAGTATAATTATTCATGTAAATTTACCATGTTAGCTCACTTTGGTGATTGAAGTCACTAAGTTTGTTGTAGAATTGGTTTAAAAAACACACAGCAGCGAGTACTGAAGGCAGCCTGTCTCCCTTTAGAATACAACGAAAACATGTTCACTTAATAATGAAAGTTTCCTTCCCTATGATCTAGGATGTTCTCTGATGATACAACCTCTGAGAATGTGAGCTGTCCTTTTGCTGTCATGCTGTAGCAACTAAAGCCCAGGGAAGAAAATGTGGGCAATATGATTATCACTCTAGTTTTTAGTAATAAAGAACTTGCCACTGATTGTGTCTCAAGTCTACTCCTTGCATCCACAAAACAGTGATAGATGAACTTGTTATCTTGCAAAAGCATAAAAGCTTAGAATCTCCTCTATTCTTGATATTTGATATTTATTTTTGTATAAAGTTTCAAAGGTAGTACGTTTTTTATGTACTTCTATTTAAAAAAAATATTTGTATCTCTTCCTTCCTCATTGTTGCTGAACTGAATTCAAGATAGCCCTGCTATTCTGTTATGAAAATGGAGATTATAGATAAACATGTGCACAATAAAGACCTTTTCCTTATCTGCTTAATTCTAAGCAAAATTGCTTGCCCTCTTGATACATAAATATTTCTGATAAAAACTTAAAATATAGGATGAAAGACACTATATTGAAAATTTCCAGAGATATAGAGCCAGTGATATATGAAAAATACACACACATACACACACATATGAAAGAAAACAAAATTGTATTATAATCTCACAATAATAGTAATTTATTTTAAAAAGAACTTTCACAAATGCTTCTTACCAAGGTTGCATTTTAAAACTCCAGTGTTCATATAATATAGCTCAAAGACTATAGTTTATTTGCACACCAATATTAAGATAAATTTTAAAGTCATAGTTTTTCATATCACTTGTTTTTGACACAGGGTCTTAAAATGTAGCCCAGCCAAATTTTCTTGCATTCAAAAATTTTCCATCTCAACCTTGCTCTGATGGAATGACAATTGTTTACACATATTCCACTTACAATTATTTTCAATAACGTCAAGCAATTTAGCAGAAGGATAAATGTGCTCTATTTGTGTTGCATATTTGCATATTGTCTTACATAAAGCTTGTTTGAGGACCGTAGCTAAAATTTATAGCAGTGCTGAGGTAGCTTATGACAGGTATGATTAATAGTAATATTTGAGAATAAAATTATATGACAAATCAGTTGGGCTTAACATGAGAGAAATCAGATATTGGAAATATTGGAATAATAGAACCATTTACCTCAAACACTAATGCCTTCTTACTTGCCGGATTTAATAGAAATATAATTTCCTTAGTCCCTAAAGCCTGTATTTTAATGAATTTTCAGAAATCCTAATTGAATTAACCTTTGGAACAGTAACTATAAATTTGAACTAGCTATTCAATTAACATAGAGAAAGAACATCATCAGAAAATTCTGCAGTATCTATGATCTCTCCAGAAACTAGTATTAGAATATACTTCAGTTTATTCCGATGAATATACCACTGCAAGCAGCAGGGTAGAGCATTGTTGTATTTACTGTGAAGTATGTTTTTGTTTTGTGCCTCTCCTTTTTTGTGTTGTATCTTTGTATTGGGTATGTGTGTGTGTGAGAGAGAGAGAGAAAGAGAGAGAGAGGGGGAGAATGGTCATGTAAGTATTTGTGTTTGTAAGTGTGGGAACACAGGTGCCACAGGCCAGATATAGATATATAGATGTCAGAGGACAACCTCGGTTGTGACTCCCTGCCTCCCACTTTGTCTGTGGCAAGGTTTCATGTTCATGGTTCATGGTTCTCAGAAGCTTCCCGTCTCCTCATCCCATCATGCTGGAATCTTTGTTAGGATTGCAGATGTGTGCTACCCTCTCCTGCTTAATGTGGGTTCCGGGCACTCATTGCTTACCCACTGAGTCTTCTCCCCTGTCCTCCTGAATGTCTTCCTTTAACATTTTAGTATCAAAATCTCCCCTCTAAAAAAACCCCACAAAACCATAACAACGCAACCCCCCCTCAGATACAACTACATACAAAGCAAATGAAACAAAACAGAACACAGAACCTTGTTGAGAGCATGCCAACAAGTACCAATTTTTGTATATTAAGTTGCCCCAATGATTGTATTTAAAAGTATCAGTTTAAGAAATGTGCACAAGTGTGCCCTGATATATATATCCATAGCTACAAGCGCTCAGCTCACTACTGCCTGCATATATACTTCCCTCTACTGGGTTTCCTTCCTATCAGGCATGCATATTCAAGGCCAGACAACACGTCTTTAAGAAGCACAGAGTGACAGCTGTCTCAGCTCTTCCTTTCTTGCCTTTGATCTCTAACAAACTTTCTTCCCCTGACACCTGGTGTTATCCTCTGATACATGTACCAGGCAATTTGGTGGCTCTAGGTGAAAACCATCTTTGTGACCCCCTGAGCACTTTCAAGAAGGAAACAAAGAGCTAGAAAACCAGACTGAAGTTATTACTAAAAAAGAGTAAAAAAAATGGTAAATACACAGCAAAGTCTAGCCATCAACTAGCCATCATCTCTCAAGGACATCGGACTCTGAGGTGAAATTTCCCCTCATGAGATGTTCAGACAATATACTGTGAAGTGAGATAAAAAGGCAAAATTGGTAAACTGACAAGACTAAAAATGATGGAAAGAATATACATCGCCTTCCCATAAAAAGTAAGTGCTTTAAAGTTATTTCTTCAAAATACAAAAATATATAAGGTCAATAGAAGATGTCATTTTTTTTAGGAAAGATATGATCAGAAAATCTTTGCTTTTTCTCAGAGGCGCTAGGCTAGTCCTTACTGGGTTCTTCTGGTGAGTCCTTTTTTAGCTGTATATGCTACTGTATGAATGTGGCATTCTCCTGTGAGGTTTCTACGGGTTCTTTTTTTCTGTTGCTATTGAACTTACCTTCATGAAACATGGGTAATCTAAAGTATCTTTCTCTTTAGACTGATAGATTTCTCCCAGGAAAGGATTTACTCTTGATCCCATTTGTTCAGCTGCCTAGGAGCAACATGGATGAACTGAAGCAGGGTGAAGTCAGGCAGGTGGAGCAATGGGAAAATTCCACTCTAGCTTTTCTTCTAAAAGAAATCTTCTTGGTGGTAAAATGTCTGAGTTCCTTTGGGGCTTCTTACCTTAATAAAAAAAATAAGATTGTTTTTAAAAGAAATATATTTCTAGCAAGAAACTTCCAAATTGGTCAACAGTAATAAACAAAGACCAAGATTCAAAACCCAGTTGAACTGTTTAGAGTAAACACTTAGCTCGGGATTTCAATTTGATTTTTACAAATGTTTTCATAATAATAAAATCTGTCCCCTATTGTTCTCACAAAGACTTGGGGGCAATATGTATTTGCTGAATATTGAATAATCTGACCTCTGTAATATATTATTAACAGTTTAAAATGATGCATTTTTATCGCAATGATATGGCTAGGAATTGTGAGTAGTACAGACTTGAATAACTTGGCTTCCCTTTATGAGATGCTAGGAGTTCTCTACTGATTCTCATAGAAGACAATGTTCTTTTGTCCCTTTAAAGATAGAAGAACATTTCAGTGTCATTTGGTATTTAAATTTTTCATGAATTTAGAGTTTGGAACTTTGAACTATGAGCTCTGTTTATCAAGTTGATGGGGTGGCCTCTCTTTCACCTGGAATCACTCATACATGTTTGCCAACTGATCTTAACTGGACACAATCTCCTGAGCTCACAGTGGGCTGCATTTCAAATGAAGTCACTTCTGTTTATGCAGTAAATCTAACTCCAAACAGGATGAGAATTTAAACCTCTGGGTCATATGGTCAACATCAATCCACTAAACACTTTATATTACAGCCTTGGAAAACTAGAACAAAACCATTATATGAGGTACTTTCTCAGAAGGGCTCCTACGTGGAAGGGAATTGAACTCCAACTTAAGAAAGTCAAAATAAATAGGAGTTGATGTATAAAATGATGCTACCGCATAAGCAAAGAGGGCTTCACTTTGAGACAGGGTGCTTCTCAGTCCAGGGCTAGGACTGTTCAGATGGAACATCAAAAGCCTCTTTGCCTCTCTATGAGGCCATGAATAAAAATACCATGCTACCCTTAATGAGATTGTTACCTTTGGAGCTGGACCAAGTTCTGTTTGGGAAGCTATGATCCTCATCTATAGTTCAATGACTCCATATAATTTCACCTTGCTTTCAGATACACTTTCATTGATCATTCACCTCATTTTTCCTCAGATTGAGAAATATAATAAAAACTACCGTACATAATGTCTAATCTACTTGGCCAAACTAAAGAAAGAAACAGAATAGAAAACTAAACAAAGTGTCTACTGATAGTAGAAAGATCTATTTAAATGATTTCTTTTTCAAGTTCTCTAGTTTAACATAGGAAACATAAAATTGTCCCATTTTACCAGGGAAAAATACCTTGAAAATTATACAGGAACAGGAGTTGTAATTGACCTAGTTGATGATCAATCAATAGCCTAATTAGTTATTGAATATATATCAATGTAATTTACAATTGATTAGTTAGACATCTTTCCAACCTCCTTCTTGGGACTTCTAACTTCTGCATATCTGTTTCATAGGACTGTTTTTTTTTCCATCTTGCCTGCTGAGCCATCACTATTGATCAAATATCAGCAAAGACTTTAAAACATCATTTGAAACCATGAAAGCCTCAAAATATCTGCTGACATCTAATCCATAGCCAGAGCTGAAGTTGTCAACCACATGAAATGCTCCTTCACTATACTTCAGCTGCAGTTATCAAAATACCTTAGCCAGTGGTCTAAGATCAAAGAGCCAACTGGGCTGATATCTGATAAATGCTGTTTTTTGCCTATAGATTGGTTCCAGTTGTGGCTGTGTCTTCCAATAGCATGTGGACAAGGAGGTGCTCATTTTAACCTTGGTCTTAATGAGGGTGCTGATGCCATTTGGGAGACATAGTTAATTTCCAAAGACTGCAATCTAAACATAACTACAAATAGGAAATAAGTTTCACTGCGAAGTTTGAAGGGGACACCATTGCTTTAACTCTTGGGTGTTAAGTTCATCAACAGACTTCAAAGACATCAGAGGCTGGTCTTCACTCATCTTCCCTTCAGCTTTGCCTGTTTCAGCCTCCAGGAAAGGAAGTATACTTATCTAGGCTCAATTTTCAAACACTGAGATGCAATCATATTTAAGTCAAATATCCCATGCAAATGTGTCATGTTGTTGTTTTTTTTTTTTTCTGAAGTAGCATAGTTAAAAGTTTGAAGACAAACAAATTTGGTGAGAGTTTGATCTAGCTCTTCCCTTCTCCTCAGACAGTATTATATGTTCACACTGGCACATCCATCAGTGGGGTCCCTATGTAGGCAATGCAGGCAAAATACCCCTGTTCCCTCTTCTAGAAGCTTCCTTAATTTTAAATAGTTCACCTCTTCCTTGCATAATACAAAGTAGGTAAATACAGAAAGTGGGCTATTGGTTTTGTTCCAAACTTTGTTTTGAGAAATATTTATGAATTTGGAAGAAGAGTTTTTACTTTGTTTCAAAATACTTTTAAATTTAAATTTTTTTCCTCTCTCAATCTCCCTCTCTCTCTCTGTGTGTGTGTGTGTCATGCAGTTGTGTGTTGTTCTCATTTACATGGACACACATTTGTGGTTACACACCAATGCATATGCATGTGTCTGTTGAGATCAATGTCAGTTATACTTGGTAGCTCTTCTATCTTATTCATTGATGCAGGATTTCTTAATCAAAACTAAAGCTCACTAACATGACTAGACAGCTCTCTCTGGGGATCTTTTATCTCTGCTTTTTGAGACTATAATTGCAAATAAGCTTCAATATCAACCCACATTTGTGTAAGTTCTAGGGAGTGTACCCCCATTCTCACACTTGTGGATCTCTATCATTTCTTTAAGTGCCACAATATTTCATAGTATTATAACTCAATACTTCTGTAGGATATTCAAGTAAGGATGTTTACCATTTCTTTTTATTTATTTTTTTGTGTATTCATGCATATGTGTTTCTGTACATGTGTGTTTCAGGGTGCATTTACGAACTTTTGTTTGCCTCCATGTGGAGGTCAGAGAATAGCCTCAGGTATCACTCGTCAGAAAATTTCCACCTTTCCTTAGAGACATGGTCTTTCATTGGTCTGAAAGTTCACCAAGTACCTTGTCTACCAGATTGAAAACCCCAGGGAATCGTGTGCCTCTGCCTCCCTATAGCCATTGGTAACATTATAAGTACATGCTGTTTAAATATTTGTGAGGGTTCTGGGAATCTGAATCAAGGTCCTCACAGTTGCTGGCCCAGTTCTTCACTAACTGAGCCACTTATGAACCCAGGCCATTACCTCAAAGTCACCATTCCTGTGTATTGGGAACCTTTGACTCTCTTCTCATTAATGTATTTTATGTTGTTTACCCTACCTGCTAAAAAGCATTTTGTCTCATACTCCCTGACAAACTGTACTTTGATACACATTGGCCATATCCTCTCTGTCCTGTCTTCCTTCCTCCCTAATCTTTTTCTAAATGAAAATAGATTTGTTTTATATAATATATCCTACTTATGGTTACTTCTCCCAGTTCCTCCCCACCTCCCTCCCGTCTGGATCCACCACCATCTCAAGAGCATTTAGTAACTTGCATTCAACTTTCTACTTCTAAGTAACAGACTATGCATGCTTCTGTTTCAGCCGCATAGCTAAGGCAGACTGTGTAAGTTTTGTCTTTCTATAGTAGACCCACTTCACTTAGCACGTCACCTAGTTCCACTCATGTTCCTGAAACTGACAGAATATAATCTTTATTTTTGCTTATTATCCCACTGTGTGTGTGTGTGTGTGTGTGTGTGTGTGTGTGTTTGCGCATGTGGGTGTGTGTCAAGTATTCTAACCCATTCCTTTGCCTATGAACATCTTGGCGAAGTTTATACCTTTGATATTATAAATATTGCCATTCTAAGCACTCTATGGTTTGTTCTTAATCTATTCTTGTAAATTAGAATATGGTTGGGTATTTTGAAAATATATGTTTTCTCAAATCATCTTCATGTTGGTCTTAGGGCTTCAATTTTTTTAGGTTTACTTATTAAGCTCCTTGAAGTTGCCTTTTTATCCCCCAGTGGGAGAAACAAATGTTTCTAAATTAAGTACTTCTGTCTGGACCAGATGTTTCCATGCCTCTGGGTCCTGAGCTATATTAGTCATTTTGGTGAGACCACTGCCATCATTGCCACCACCAACAAAAGTAAACAAAGCAGAACAAACAAACAAAATCCAAGTTCCTCTTTGGTTATTCAGGGCCCACTGAAACAACCATGTCTTGAAACTTCAGGCAAACTTCTTTTTAAAGGTTTATTTATTTATTATGTATATAGTGTTCTGTTCTGCCTGCACGTATGCCTGAAGGCCAGAAGAGGACACAGATCTCATTTTGGATGGTTATAAGCCACCACATGGTTGCTGGGAATTGAACTCAGGTCCTCTGGAAGAGCTTTCAGTGCTCTTAACTGCTGAGCCATCTCTCCAGCCCCATCAGCTAAACTTTTCCCCTACAGGGTGAGCAGAGATTATACGGTATAGTTGTTAGATCTCTAGCTTAAGGCTGAAAAGAGCTTTACCTCCTCTGGTTTAGTATTATTTACTCCTTTTCAATGATAGGTCATAGGAAGATTGGGAAATGGGAAATTCATACAGTGCTTTATGATCTGAAAATTGCATAACAAAATAGACATAATATAGCACCTATCTTCCCTCATTAAGAATTAGACTTCATGTGATTCTGGAGACAGATAAACCCAGAATGATTATAGATTTTTTTCTTTGAGAAGACCTAAATGGTTTTATAAAGTCTGCTATTGGAAACCAATATGAAGAAGTGAGAAAAAGAAATCGACCTGCTGTCACAAAGGAGGCCTGAAATATTAGATCATTCCCGGAATCCTAGGACCACTGAGCGAGCCAACCCATTCTCATTGAGTACAGAGAGAAGAAAGAGTGACAGCTATTTATTAAGACAGAAAATAGGGTATGCACTTTACAGATCAGCAACATGATGTAAATATTGACTTGCTTCATTTTTTAAGCTGATGAAAGGGTATTTGTAATGTTCAGTCTTCCTTCTGCAAATCAGTCCTGTCAACAGAGTATGGTGGGAGGGGTGGGCGTTGGCAAGCAATGAAAAGGGATTTGCTAGCAGAGTGCTTGTTATTTTTCTCCTTTAAAATATTTAAAGATATTTCATAAATCCCCAAGGAAAAGTAAGAAACCAAGATCTCAACTCTTTGGGGTGGGGTGGCAGGTATACTCATTCTTACATTGAGATATAAAGCATTCACTAAATGACTTCCCAGCGAATGTTTCAGAAGCCTGATTTTATTCACCATTGTCAAATAAAAAGGGGTGTTTTACTTCTTATTTTCTTCATTATTTTTATTATTGTTATTTCTATAAATAGACACTTTTAAAGTTGAGGCTTAAATAAAGTACTGGAAACATCGAAGCTGGCATCTACTTCCTGTTCTTAGAGGCATATCCCTGCTAGTGGCTGTAATAAAAATTTTTCATTCTTATGGTATCAAGAGGTTCTTACTAGGGTTACAGTAGAACACAGTCGTTTGTGTGACTAATTTTGCTGCGACTGTCTCTGTGTGTCAGGAGTAAACTCACCTCAGAGACTCTCCTTCCTTATCATTAAAAGTGTAAAGTGATTCCCTGACACTTGTCTTAAGTGATGGCTTTAAGACTTGATTTAGGGGCACATAGAGTTTAGTAGGGCTTAAGAGGGAGACTGATTCAACTCTTAAAGCTTTCTGTCTCCAGAATCCTCTGCATTCTGCTGTGATAAATGCCAACAGGCCTCCAGGGCACATTTAGAGAGGTAGTATTTCCGGTCCATTTCCAAGATAAACTGATTGTACAATACAATTAATTAAATGTGTATCTTCTCCTTTTTCAAAATGCACATAAAAAGGAATCTCAGGTTGTCTACAGAACACTTTATACCACTGCATACAGGTTGACCCCCAAAATAATTCATAATTATTAGGAAGGTGAATCATGCGTCTGGACTTAATGAACATTCTTTTTTAAGTTTAATTTCACAGCCACTGGAGTAAATTTAGCTTCATTAGGAATTTAGGAGAAGGTATTTTTTTCTCAATGGCTCAGTGTAGCATATCTGAATATGACTAACAAATGAAGACAAAGTGTCACAAAATAGTCCTTCCTGATAATTCATATCTTTTGTTTTAAATGTATTTATACAACTGCTAAGGCTCCAGCCTTTATTTCAGGCATAATTCAGGACAATTAGCCTTATGTAATTATCATGAAAGTTTGGGCAAATTGTAAATAGTGGCTGAGAGGTCTAATGATGAGGAAACTCACAACACTGGTTGAAAAACGAGGAAAGGGTTGCATGATTTTAAGGCAGGAAATGCACCGGGGCTTAGTTCTGACGCAGACCCATTACCTAGTTGAAGTTAGTTTCCAAACCACTTTGAGCTTTAATTTAAAATTCTCATTCTAATTTTTCTTTTATCTCTAGATCTACTTAGCACCCCTATCCATTTTTATGTCCCTCTTGGATTTGTAACATTTATGTCTATGGTCTCATATACTCATGATAGGGACTTAAATGTAATAATGGAGATAGTAAATATGGGGTTAGGATAAGAATAACACTGGCCCAGAGGAGGTTTGAGTACTCCCCAGTCTGGGTAGAAGCCACTTCTGCATTTGCTTAAGTCATTGAGAGAAGGGCACAAGTCCATGTGACTGTCTTTTCAATAGTGATGACAAACTGAAGTGCAGAACACTAAAAAGTCTACGAATGAGAAGTCAGAGAATCACCTGTTTTCCAACAGCTATAACTCCATCCAGAACTCAGAATACGGTTTATGGTAAAGCAAAGAATGAATTGATAAGAACTCAGGAAAAATCTAGACAGTCTCTAGGTATAAGCACCGTTTCTGATTTTCTTAATCTATAATTCACCCAGCCACTTTCAGAAATGTTCAGGATCTGGGCTAGATTTGAATTTAAACGTTGTTCTTCAACATCTTATGAGCTTTCGGAGAACAGACTCTCAGTCAATGTTGATATCCTGGATGGAATTGAATTTTTAGCAGCATGACAAAATGCTTGTTCACTCGCTTTGTAGTGTCCTTGGCTCCCTTTGAAAGAAAGCTTATTGTTTTAGTTGTTGAAAAATGATGAATAATATAAGCTTTTGGGGGGAAGAGAGGACTTAGCCTTCAACATATTCAAATCAAGGAGGAATCTGTGGTACATTTGGCGGTCAGCCAGCATCCCAGTAGTAAAGATGAAGTGAAAAGGGTTAGTGAGTGAACATGGAGAGGTAAGTGAGCAGGGAAGGGCAGGATCTTAGGATTCTCCGGAGAGACAGAATAAACTGCATTATTTATTACGTCTAAGTAAGAAGGTTTATTATGCAAAATGGATCACCTGGATATGGAGACTGAGAAATCATATAATTTGTTGCCTTTAAGTCTCAGCTAGTAGTTAAATATCTGAGAAACACTGGTATCTGATGTGGGAGTCCTCTCTGTGTTCTGTGATTACCACTGGTGAATAAAGAAATTGCCTTGGTCTGTTAATAGGGCAGAACTTAGGTAGGCAGGAGAGACAGAACTGAATGCTGGGAGAAAGAAAGGCAGAGTCAGAGATGCTATGGAGCCGCTGTTGCTGGAGTTAGACATGCTAAAACTTTGCTGGTAGGCCACGACCTTGTGGTGATACACAGATTAATAGAAATGGGTTAAATTAAGATGTAAGTGTTAGCCAATGAGAAGCTAGAGCTAATAGGCCAAACAGTGATTTAATGAATATAGTTTCTGTGTGATTTTTCTGGTTCTGGGTGGCTGGGATGAACAAGCAGGCCCTCCTCCTACAGGTATCCATGGTTTAAATTCTGGAATCTTGGGACCTGAAAACCCACGGTTTTGATATGCGAGCACAGGCAAGGATGACTATCCCAGCTCTAGAAGAGAGACTGGATTCGTCTTCTCTACCATCGCTCATAAAATGGGCTTGAACGTGTGGACCCTCACACCAGTGAGGGCAGATCTTCTTTACTCATTCTCCAATTTTAGATGCCCATTTTCCCCCGAACATTTTTCTTTGCATATCCAATATAATATTTCACCACTATCTAGGCAGCCCCTTAATTCATTCAGGTTGACACATAAAATTAACATTGACAGAGGGCATGCATTCAAATGTCCTCAGCTGAAGACAATGTGTGACTTTTACAGACATGGTAACGCAATGCCATGTAGTAGAGCACACTCCTCACACAGGAAAACAGGGGCAGCATAGGAAAAACCATAGTAAGTTTTGCTCCACAAATTTGATACTTGTTTGAACTCTGCACTTGTTCACAAATGGCATTCTCAAGTTGATTATAGCTACATAGACAGAGCCCTCATCAACCTATTTGTACCTTTTCACACGGCTTACAATAACAAAAGTTTCCCGTTTCATAGAAACCTATTCCAGTGAGGTATAAAGCATATGCACATCTATTTTCTTCTAAGTTAATTCAGTGATGAATGTAATCATATGTCCTGTTTGGATGATGAGAAATTTAACCCTGGTTATATTTTATTCTTCCTGTCCTGAGAGCCTTGGAGAGTTCTGTAATAATAAAATATCAGAAAATATTAGTGATATTGCTTGTTCCCTACAACTTTATTGTAAGATTGCTCACACAATGCCATGTCCTTTTTCCATGCCTTACTCCCCCTGTCGCATTTTTCTGTAAAAGCTAAAAGAATAGCAATATTTGGGGAAATGTGTGCCTCTCCTCAATATGACTCACAACCATCTCCTTTCAGATTCTATCATCATGTGGGGTTCTTTCCCTGAGTGTGACAGCAAGAAACTCATGGAAATAAACAGTTGGTTTTCCAGCAACACAGTATGTTTGAGAAACATTTTTTGATGTTTGTTCTGGGAAAGTGTCCCTTCTATTGGGCTATGAACTTTGGAGAACCATGTTTTCCTTTTTTGTGTTCTTGTGCTGCTGATACAGTAGGTTTGTATAATTAGTTGTGCAATGGTTTAGTCTAACCCACTAAAGAACATTTACTAACCCAATTTTACTAAAAGAAGTACTTCATTAGAGAAGTGTGAAAGCAACCCTAAACATTTTAACTAATTTGGTTCAACCCCACAGGTATAGACTGTGACAAAACATCTGCGAGATAAAAACTGAGATTCCAGTAGTTCTGCATCCATTTTCCTCTGTTCACAAGAAGTTGGAGTACCGCAATCTTGGTAAATCATGCATATAATGAAGTCTTGAGCTAGAGTGTACTCATTAATATTAATCTTTTTTCTTTACATCTTCTGCCTAAAATATGTGTTTTTTAAAAGGAGTCTTCAAAATAAGGTATTTTTTCTATTTTAAAATTTTTAGTGTTTTAAAACTTTTCATTGTGTCCTTTTTTTGGTAAAGTCTCATAGGTAACAGGGAAGATACAATCTCATCTTTACTAACTATTCTTAATATACAATTTATAATAAATATTTGAGGATTTTATATATGCATTTCGATTGTATAGAATAATGTTTGAGCCGGGCAATGGTGGCACACGCCTTTAATCTCAGCGCTTGGGAGGCAGAGGCAGGCGGATCTCTGTGATTTTGAGGCCAGCCTGGTCTACAAGAGCTAGTTCCAGGACAGGCTCCAAAGTTACAGAGAATCCCTGTCTCGAAAATCTAAAATAAAAATAAATAAATAAAAGAATAATGTTTGAATATGTTTCATTTATTTTGGGTTTTCTGTTTAAGTGTGGATAACAAAGCCTTTTTTTTCATAAAGTTATGGTCTTAAGAGGCTCATTAAGGAAGTAGTTTGGGTACCTGGTTCATCAACAAAGAGTGGATTTGCAAAGGACTAGTTGAAAATCCACATTGATCATAATATAATGGTAGTTCTCCCACATTGTATTATTTTCAGACTGGTGGTTCTTAACCTATGCGTTGTGACCCCCACAGGGGATTTGGATCAAATATTCTGCATATCAGATATTTATATTACAATGAATAACAGTAACAACATTATAGTTATGAAATAGCAACAAAATAAATTTAATCTTGGAGGTTACTACCACACAAGGAACTGTATTACAGGGTCATAGCATTAGAAAGGTTGAGAATTATCAATTTAGAGGATCAAGATTCTATCCCCATTGCTATCTAAAAATATTCCTAAAGTAGCATTCTACATAAAAGGCAAGATATGAAAAGAATAAAACATGAATGCAAAAAATATTTCTCTTATTTTTAATTAGTAGTGCATAGTAAGTTTTAAGGTTTGTAAGTATAAGAGCATCCAAAATCTTCTGATGGCAACTTCCCACTGTTTCTAGTTCATATGTGTGTAGTGTCTGGCAACATAACTAATGGCTACGCTTTGATTTGCCAATGTGCAGGTTTCAAAACTAGTTCTTAAAACCTGGTGACCATTATCTTAATGCTGGCCTACTAGCAGCTCAGAGTGTGCCCTGTGCTTATACAAGTATAATGTGAAATACTCAAATAATAATAAACATTGAAATTCATGTAAGAATTACATGAGTAATTCTCCATAGTCAGTGCAATACAAGTCTTTGTACATTCATTCAGTTGTCAAATTGGGCTTTCTGTTTAGTTTATACAATGTTGTCTGTAAGGTTGTACCTACATCTTTCACAGTTTAAATATAACACATGAAAGTCCCTTGAGTCTTAGTTCGAATTTGATACAGAAAAGTGACACTTACCACTTGGACATACCAGTAAAGACCTTGGAGTCTTGAATAGCCTTTAGCCAGGATTTCTGCATCTTTAGAGCATGTCAGCAGTAACAAGGTATTTTCTAAGAGCGAGGTTCCATTTTAAAAAGAAAGTATCATTAAATAGGCTGGATATTTTAAACTGGAAGCTTGACAATTCAGGCAAATAAAGAGCTATAATATGAAAAACCCTGGACTTCAACCAGATCTACATTTCCATAGGAGTTAAATCACTCTGGTATTGCAGATATCCTGTGATCCAAGGAGAATGAGGTTACAGCTATTGTGTAGAGAAAAATTAAGTACTTTGACAGTTTATAGATTGCTTAAACCTCATTTTTTTATTTCCTTAAATAAAATCAAGGAAGATAGTTACCTCAACCAAAACAGATTGGAAGAGACACCAAACAGATGCCATTTAACTCCGTTAGACTAACACAAGCTGGCAAAACATTCATTTATGCTGTCATTTAACAATTGAGAAGCAATAAAGATTCCAGTACCTAGTGAGGATTCAGTTTGCCAAGAACAGTTTTCTATGGTCAAGTAATGGGAATGATGCCTCATAATTCAAATTAGAACAAAGAGGTCTGTGTAAGCCCAATGCAGCACCCCTGTAGTTTTTAAGGGCTCAAGCCATAATTCTATATTTTATAGGAGGATCATATAAAAACAATATGATAAAGCCAGATATTGGATGGAAAGACGATAATTAGTAGAGGGAAATATAGTTGCTCACAGTAATAAATTATGGCAGCCATGATGAAGGATTTGAGAGAAGAGAGACAGTCACTGTCAGGGATCCAAGTCATTGCCAACTTGGAGAAAATGCAGAAATGGTGTCAGTAGGAAGCTATGTTCATCTGTGATAGTCAGAGAAATAGAAATGAGTAGCTCAAGTTTACATTCAAGGTACAGTCACAGTTATGTCCTTGTATCCTTACAGAATGCCCCGAATACTATAACCCTGATGAATCTTATTTTCCCATTGGTAATGATGAGCAAACTAGTAGATGAGGTAGCTGACTCAATGCAGGTGATGTGTTAGTACTAAACTAAGCTCAGCACTACTTCATGTCCTGTATTCATTTTACATCTTCTAACAAAATGTTAGCTGATCTTCTGATGTCCCAGACTGCCCTTTCTCTTCTTTGATGAATCACTTTTAATCGCTGAATGAATAAAGATTAAAAAAATAGTTTGACACTGTTGTGGGATTGTGTAAGAGGGAGAACATATTAATAGCCCTGCCTGGGACCAAATGTATTCGCAAAGTCTACCTGTATTCTAAGAAAAAACATTATCTCCATTCTGTCAATATGACATGCTTTGTGAAACATCAGAGCAAGAGCACAACACCTTTATTGTCAATTCACATTAACTTGTGATGTTTTATTACAAAGAGGAGACAGTCTTTTGAAGGAATCACAGAGAAGAAGTGGACACAAACCTGGTGAATTGTCATTTAACTATATGGCTTTCTTTTACTTTACATATGTATTTCTGCTGACCTGATGGAGTAGTCTCTGAAGTGGCCTGTAGGCTAGAAAATGGGTTGTATTTGATTTTCCTCTACCACATAAAACAACTCACCTTCAACCAGTTCAACAAAATTCTTGCCATGAAACACAATTTACTAGTAGTTCCTAGTTCTACCTATTTGATAGATTGACAACCTAAAATCCTATGTGCCAAAGAACTGGATCTTCTCCATATTGTCTCACAATCTTCAATGAGGGGCTGAGGAGGTAGCTTGGTTGGGAAAGTGTTTGACATACATTCATGCCTTCCTAAGTTTAATGCCCAACACTCACATAAAAATTTGTGCATGATGGTTTGTACTCATGATCCTAGTGCTGGGCAGCAAAGACAAGTAGATTCCTGGGGTTGTAGGCAGTCCTCTCATCCTATTTGGCAAATCCTAGGTCAATGAGCTCCTGCCTTTAAAGAACAAAACACAAAAAGAAACCACAGGCAGAAACATCCCCACAAAGGTATCCAAAACAAAAAAAAAATCACACACACAAAAAAATCACTCTAGGTTGTCCACTTGCTTTCATGCACACTCATATTTATATATATATTCTAGATAGGCCCCCTTGACAGATATACACACTCATACCTGCACACACACACATGCACGCATGCACACACACACACACACACATGTACACAGAGAGAAAAAGATCAACGATGAAATTATGTATTAGAAATGGTTTTTAAAAACATTTGTCCTGAAAATTTTTGTAGCAAATACACCTCAAAAAGGAAAAATTTATATACAGGTAGTTCATAGAATCATGTAAAACATAATAATTTAAAAGTTCTTGGAAACAAAAGTTTTAATTACTTAATAACATTCAAGACTCTGCAAAGAAACTTTTGCCCTCTAATTGACTTTCCTAAGGCTCTGGCAGCGCTACCTTATCTGTTCTTTCTCACATCACACAATAGTCTTGCACTAATTTTTCATGAAACTCACAGCAGTTTATCTTTCTCTTTGGAGTACTGCAATTCATGTTATCCATGGTAGCAGATCTCATGAAATACAAAATGCTGTTTGATTGAATTGATGTTGGAGATAATAAGTCCTTTAACTCCTGTTCAAGTGTTCACTCTGATCTTAGTAAAAGACATCAGTTGGCTTTCATTTTTCAGATGGGTCAAACTCAAAATGCTAAAAGGAAAAACCGTGTCATTGTCTTCCTTGCTGCCTGTAACCCGCACTTATTCCTTGGCTCTTAAATCAGCACTTTTCATTTTTCCCAACTTCTGAAAACAAATCCAAACTTTCATAAATGCGTTTTCTATTGATCTCTGTGCTCCTGAAAATCCTTCCATTTTTACCAAAGTCTTCCATTCATTGCCAGCTTCCAAGATAAATTGCAGTTTAAAATTGAGATGAAATAAATTGTTTCAGATGCATTAAGATATTGAAATCTTGTTTCATGGAACAGAGTGGAATGTGAAGAAGTCAGTCTGGAGCCCCACTGATTCACACAGTCACACAGTACGGATTTTTACTGCACACTTCCCCCAGCCCCCGCGTTTGTTTGGGGGGGGTGTCCATCACTTCAAACTGGAGTGAGGTTAATGAAAATGAATAGTTTGTGGAGGGATACAAGAGTAGGAGGAATGACCAACTGCTTAATTAGGAGATACTGCAGGAAGAATAGAAAGAGGCCTTTAATTTAAGCTGAGTCATAATGGGATAGACAACAAATGTCACTTTGCTGTGTGGGGAATGAAGCTGAAATGAGGCATGGCTGGAAGCTAACATAGGTCAATGCTATAGATTGCAATTGAGAAAGTCACTAATCAGCCTGTGGAGTAGATGGCACATGATGGATTCAGAATAAAAGAAATGGTAGAATATCATGTAAAGTTCTTTTGGTCAGCACTCTGGTACTTCTTAAATAATCCCACAGATTGTGTGTGTGTGTGTGTGTGTGTGTGTGCATGTGGGCATATTCTGTGCATAAGGTATATGGATGGCAAGCACAGGCCAATGAGAAAGTTTGGAGGTCAGAGGCCAAAGTGAATACTCATCTTCTACCTTGCTTGAGACAGGGCACTTTTTGTTTGCTTTTGCATCAACCATGCTAACTGTTTTAGGATCTGTTGATGATCTGTTTCCATCTCTCATCTCTGTGCAGGAGCACTGGGATTGCAGGCATACACTGTTGTGCCTGGTTTGATGTGAGTTCTGGAAATTTTAATTAAACTCTTTGATCTTTTGTGTAAAACCTTTACCCATTAAGCTGTCTTTCCAGTACAGAATAATCCCTTTTGGGAAGAAGAAGATTGCATCAGTGATCGGTTCTCAGTCATTGGAATGTTTTTTAATCTTTGCCTTTGATTATGTGGCATAGTTGTTAAACATGTAGGTTCTGAATTGTTACTGTTGAATAACATGGCATTTTTGCTTCCTCACCTATAAAAATGAACTTGCCTGCTTATTAGGGTAATTAAGATGCTATAATCCATGGGAGAAAGCAGAATGTTTAGTGTCTAAAATATTATATTAATAACTTAAATATGAATGGTAAAATAGAAACTTTACTTGCTTTGATCTGAAAATATTTTTATTATTTACTGCTTAGTAGGACAGATCCTCCAGGAAGCTGCCCAGTGTTGCCATGGATTTGTATAGTTCTGTCATGACAAAGGGTATCCTTGTGCTGTTTGTTTCCTAGCACCAGGAGCATAGGAATTGATCCCGTGGCTTTCTTTCCTACTGGGCTGGTGAAAAGAGGAGGGGAGAGTTGCTGTGAAACACTCTCTTCAGGCCATGGCATGGCTGTGGCAGCCATGAGCTAGCAGTAGAAGTCCTGTCCTGCACTTGACCTCTACATGTCAGTCATCATTCCATCCAGAAGAAGTGTGGTTTCATAAACCCCTCCCCTCACGGGGAGTTAACGGTTCCTAGGAGAGAGTCATGCTTCAGTGGAATGACTAGTTGTTCATGCCAATAACCTTCCACCTTTGTTCACAGAAGCAGAATTAAACACAGCAGGTCACAAAAGAGGCAAGACCGCAGGGTGTAGTAGCTCACACCTTTACCCACAACACTCAGGAGGCAGAGGAAGGTAGGTCTCTGTGAATTCAAGGCCAGCCTAGTCTACATAATGAGTTTCAGGCTAGCAAAGGCTATATAGTAAAACCATATCTTGACCAAAATACTTGAAAGTAGGGGAGATAATTTTGGGGAAGAAAGTGATTGCTGACAATGGGAAATGACTAAGAGAACTAAGGGTGAATATGATCATATTACATTCTATACAAGCATCAATTATGAAAATTTAAAAATTCAATAAAATTAAATAATTCATAAATTATTTCAATTGACAGTTCACTGAGTCTCATTTACTACTTGGGAATTTCAACGCATAGTTATGATCTGAAATTCCTTCTGTAAAGAAAATTGCACTAGGCAGTGGTGGTGCACACCTTTAATCCCATCACTCAGGAGGCAGAGGCAGGCGGATCTCTGTGAGTTTGAGACCAGCCTGGTCTACAAGAGCTAGTTCCAGGACTGGCTCCAAAGCTGCAGAGAAACCCTGTCTCGAAAAACCAAAAAAAGAAAAAGAAAAT